>CM069165.1:10051612-10121259 GCA_035221665.1 Okamejei kenojei
CGCCCCCCAAGATAAAGTGGGGGGGAAACAGGTACGTGCTTAAAGGGGCCTCGCTCGTACAAGCAACACCACGCCGAGCTCCAGTAGACCCAAAGGGGGCTGGGCGGGGGGACAGCTGCTTACAGGGGAGGCCTACAGCTGTGCACCACCACGTACCACTGCAGGGAGATTTGCCGTAATGCTGTCTCTTGGCAGCTTGCCTGTCGGTCGAGCAGGCCTGCAGGGGCAGGTTGCCGCTTTGATAAAAAAACACCCCGTCTGGCTGCGGTCAAGGGCGGGGAAGGTGGCAGCAGTAGACGGTCTGTCAGCTCAGCTCTGGGAAGCGGCGACCCACTGGCATCCACGCCAAAAAAGATGGGCGATTGTGGAGGTAAGCGTGCACCGGGACTCGGGGGGAGCAGGTTCCGGGGGGCCGGCACCAATTCAACTCACCTGGCCTTGTATCAGACAGGTGGGCCGCCACAAGTTGGGAGGAGGGAAGACAGACTAGCGGAGAAGTCCGTGCGGGAGTCGTTATGATCCTACTTGGGCGTAGGTCACCGGGACAACCTGCCATTGCGCCTAGACAGCACCTTCTTACGGGAGGGTGTGGTACGATGGTGGACAAAGCCCCAGTGAATTCGCAGGGCCTGGGGAAGTCGGCTTGTCCGCTGCTAGATAGCAGGTCTGGTCGCATCATTAGAGCGGTTGGAGCTCTTAGTGGAGCTAAATCCACCAGCCGGGACCGGGAACGGGTAAAAGAAAGAGCGGGACTCGGGTGTATGCATAGCCGTAGCGAGGGAGCCCGCTCACAATCTAGTTCGGTCCACCAGCCAGAAGTGCTAGCAGCTGCCCAGCCGCTGTGTTTTGAAGTACGACCCGGGACAGCCAGTTGACCATGAGCCAGAGCATGAGGAGGGTATGCTGGAGTAGCTAGGCAAAGTTTGCCGGCTACTACACAAACAGGTGAACCCCTGCACCACAAAATGGCGGGCACCATTTTGATTACTGACTACGCAACCAAACTCCAGAAGTCAGGGTTCTAAAATGATAACATAGAGAGATAGGTATGAAAATAAAAAACCGCTCCCGAGAACTGCATCAACCTCAGTGTGCCCTTGGTTAATGGCCCAGATCTGGGACACTTGTTTGGCGAGTGCGGCACCAGGATGCAGGATGTCGCTCCGCGTATCTTTAAAGTTCTCTCCACGGGCATAACGGCGTTTGCTAGGACCCTGGGGGGATAATGTGTCAGTGAACAGCAAGATGCACTGGCACTCTATGCAACACTCAGTATGAGATAAACTGCCTGCGTAAGAGCTCCATAAAGCCCACACTCAACCCAAATTCGCGGGGTTGTTGCCGACCATCAACCGCTCCACCGCCTCATAAACAGGTGAAGGACTGGACGGGGAGGCCAAAACAGCGGGCCTCATGAAACTCAAACGGCCTGACTTCACCCATACCACGGCAACAGCCAAACACAACCTGGAAAACCTCGGACTGCCAGATAGGACCAAAGGTCCTATCCACCTCACTTCGCAAACACAACGACCTTTTTTAGGGCAAGGCCAACAGCGGCCTGCATGGAAGATGCGGCCGCCAAAACTCCACAATGTCCACCCAAACACCATACGTAAGGAACCGCCGCTAACCATGGAGTAAGGGGGTTGGTTCCTCTCACGCTGTAGCATCCCCTCTGCACAATTGGTGGGCGATTGCGGGTTTTTTTTTGGAAATATGGAAAATGTCACCACAGATCAGTTTATTTTACAGTGTTCAAGGCTATGTTATAGAATTTATTGGGAGGTATAATTCCCCCTACCCAGCATTCGTCTCATAGAAAGTTTACACTATCCCGAAAAGAGGTGGAGGCCAGGACATGCTGAAATTATATCGGACTAGCGCAAAAGAGGTAATTGGCAAAACCAAGCATGAACCTATTGAGTTTGTGTCCAACATTTTCACCAGAATTAAAAAAAGATGGGGGATGTCGGATTATAATAGACTTAACTGAGCTGAACACTTTTGTAGAATATACCATTTCAAAATGGATACTTTTGAAACAGCCAAGCAGTGCTTTACCCAGGGATACTTTTATGGCATGCATCGATTTAAAAGATGATACTATACGGTGCCATCTTGAGGCTCACAGGAAATTCCTAAAGTTTGTCGGAAGGATCAATTTTGGGAATAGAAGACATTTGCCCAATGGGAATCACCACAGCCCTAGGCTGTTTACAAAATTGGGTAAAACCTATATAGGCTCTTCTCCGACATGGCATATTTGGATGATATCCTTATAGTGGGGTCAGACACTCTAATTGGCTATACGGGCAGCGGCTGCACTAAGGCTCTTTTCGAGAAGCTGGGGTTTGTAATCCATCCAGACAAATCAAAATTGCACCCGGTAGGGTTATGGATTATTTGGGGTTCACCCTAGACACCAACTTAATGAAGATTACCACCCAACCAATATAGCTACTACTATAATAGAAAAAGTTGCCACAGTTTCTTGCGCCAGGGTACGACCATTCGGCAAACAGCAAAAGTTATAGGGAAGATTTAGTAGCTTACATTCCCAGCTGCACAATTCGGACCGCTACACTACCGAAATATTACAAAGAACAAAGATCACAGCATTAAAAACAAATCCTGGCCGCTTTGATCGGCCAATCCGGTTACCACCGAAGGCTAGAAACGAGCTACAATGGTGGGTTTTTTTAATATTAGAGGGGCTGTCACAGACCCATCATAGTGAGCAACCCTGACGTTGTGCTACCCCCAACTGAAGCCCCCAAGCGCACAAGGCTGGGGATGTAACTGATACGATGTCCAGTTGTGGTGGCGATGGAACTCTCGTGAGTCTACATTCCTGGAGTCACAGGGTTAAAACTATATAGAAATGCTGGGGGCATTTAATGGTACTGCGGGCTTACTGTAATAATTCACGGGTTTACATGTCCGCCTTCAAATAGATAACACTACAGTGGTGGCTTACATCAATCATATGGGTGGTATCAGGTCGCTATCTTGTGATGAATTGGCGAACACAATTTGGCACTGGTGCATTGAAAGGAATATTTGGATTACTGCGACCTATTTGCCTGGGAAGCTTAATACAGTGGCGGACACCAGGTCACGAGTATTCAATGGCAACGTCGAGTGGATGTTGAACCCCAAATTTTTGGTGGACATTATTGCTCACTATGGGACACCAGATATTGACCTATTTGCGTCCAGGTTGAACCATCAGATACCAACGTATGTGTCGTGGGAACCAGACCCTGGGGCAATAGCAATGGATGCGTTTTCTATCCATTGGGGGAACTGGTTTTGCTACGGCATTTCCCCCATTCTGCCTCATTCAGTCGGGTATTGCAAAAAAAAAATAAAATAAAACTGGACTCTGCAACTGGCCATATTGATCATTCCCGACTGAGGCCTACACTCAACCATGGTACCTGATGGTCGTTATTTAAATTTTAAAACATCCATGGTGGGCGATTGGGAAACACCACCAAATTGATTACTCCCCATTACGGGGGATAGTCATCTTGCCATGGTCACTTAAACTTGTTGGCCTGCAGGTTCTGAAAAGACCACTCATCCAGGGCGGGACATCTCATCAAGAGCCATGGAAAACTCATCTCCGCATCATGCCGAGAATCAAATCAGAAAAGTACCTCACCCCAATCAGTAAGTGGGGAGCGCATTCTGTGCTCGGACCCAACAAGACTTCACATAACACGGCTCGTACCTGATGTCCTGGTGTGCCTAGCTGGCCATCCATTTCGATGCTGGCCTCAGCTACCCCTAGGGGGGTGCCATCAACAGCGCCAGGAGTGCGCTGTCCTCATACCTGGATATAGTATCAGCTCCAACCACCTGGTGTCTAAACTAATGAGGGGAGTGTTCAAACACCAAACCCTCCGCGACCAGATATACTGTCAGGTGGGATGTGGGGATCGTGCTGACCCTACTGAGGAGCTGGGCTCCAGTGAATGAGCTACCTACTGAAACAGGTCACCCTCAAGGTGGTGATGCTGATGGCACTGGATACAGCCCAACGAGTCCAGACGTACAAAAACTGCGGACTGGACAGCATGGTGGGCCACCCCTGGTCAAATACATTTTCTTTGTCCAAGATTTATTGAAGCAGCACAGGCCAGGGGCGCATGGCTGCAGTTGCAGTTTCGGGCGTACCCTGTAGATGACACTCTCTGCATAGTCACCATCTCCACCACTACATCAGGGTTACAGGAGCCATCAGGATGAAGGAACAAGGGCTCCTCATCAGCCACAAACCTCCGCCATCTTCGGGTGACTGTTACAGACTTATCGCCAGGTGGCTCAGGGTGGTGCTGGATGCAGCAGGAGTTGTACTAACATTTTTTAAGTCTCATTCCACTAGGGCTGCATCCACATCAGCGGTGAGGGCCATGGAGGTGCCCATGGACCACATCCTCGCCACCGCGGGCTGGGGCCAGTGAGGAAACCTTTCAACGGTTCTACAATAAGCCACTGGTCGCCCCTGCGACATTCGCAGAAGCTGTGCTGGGAACTGCTCAGTGAATGTCTGTCCCCGAATTAGGGGTTATTGTTTGTTTATTTGATTAATAATTTGTGTTAATTTTTCAGCCAGTTTCGACTGAACTGCATTAACAGCTTCCTCCATCAGACTGGCGGCAGTGTGATAAGCTATGGACGTTGTCCCAGGGCGTGAGATCTTCAGCTTTGAAATTCTTCACGAAGTCACTCACGTGACTCTCGAAGTAAAATAGTAGATTAAACGAGAACTTACAAAGCATGAAGGTTGATCTGTATTTTCCGAGGAGTCGCTGTGAGGGATTTCGTGCCCCCCTTGCTCCCACCCTCTATCATAGGATCAACTAGGAAGTGCTGCGTTTTTCATCTTACTATTTTTTAGTCATAGTTGCGTTCTGTGATTCCAAACCGCTGCTTTGAAGGATGCTGTGCATTGCGTGCTGGCGGGGGGTCTTCACGAAATCCCTCACCGCGACTTCTCGTAAAATACAGATCAACCTTCAACTTGGTAAGTTCTCGTTTAATCTTACTATTATTCCTCATACATCATACTGTATTCATTGCAGTTCTTCCTAGTTTGGTATCATCTGCAAATTTATTTTGTTTAATTTGGGGTCTAAATTATTTATGTCATTTGTTGACTATCCGTGGTCTTGGCTCTGATCCTGTGGCGCATTGCTGTGTATTTCCATTCCTCTGCCTTCTGTCTCAAATCTATCTGACAATCCGCTCTGCTGCCTACTCCCACTGTCCCACTTAGGAGACCTAAACAGCAACCTCTGGTGACCTTGCCCGCCACCCAAGGTTTCACGAGGTCACTGGATGTTTTTTGGTCACTCTCCCTAATGGTCGAAAGTGGTTTCCATGTGGTCGAGGCTTCATTTAGGTTGCTGCTATTTTTTCATAATGTTTAAAAACCGGCCTCGACTAAAAATAGGTTGCCGTTTTAAAATAAATCGATCATTTTTTAGTCGCAGGTCTAATCGAAGCCGGTTTTCGTCATAATTGAGGAAGGTTTTCAACATATGTGTGGGAGGTGGTAGGAGGTTGCAGGTCACCTTCACCTTGATTTTTTTTTTGGGTGGCGGGCAAGGTCACCAGAGGTTGCTGTTTAGATCTCCTAAGTGGGACAGGGGCTTAACTGTACAATCTTTCATTGGTCATCAGGACGGCACGGTGGCGCAACGGTAGACCCACCGCCTTACAGCGCCAGATACCCGGGTTCGATCTGCCTGACTACAGGTGCTGTCTTAGGACTTTGTATGTCTCCTCGCGACCCGCGTGGGTTTTCTCCGATATCTTCGGATTCCTCCCACACGCCACAGAGGTACAGGTTTGTAGGTTAATTGGCTTGGTATAAATGTATAAATGTAAAAATTGGCCCTAGTGTGTGGGGTATAATGAGCGGGGATCGCTGGTCGGCACAGACAGTGGACAAAGGGTCTGTTTCCACGCTGTATCACAGGAACAGGTCCTTTGGCCCACAATGCCAAATAAAACTATTCATCTGCTTATATGTGATCTATATCCCTCCATTCCCTGCATATCTGTGTGCCCATCTACATTCAGGTCAGGTTGGGGGGAGTTCCCCCCGCCACAGGTACCGTGTAATCCGTTGCTACCTGCTCCATGGGGGGTCGGATAGTCGGCGACTAAAAAACCGTCTCCCCACCTGGTTTGCCAGGTGAGGAGGGGGCTGTGAACCCCCAGCAGGACCAGAAACAAGACCTGTCAAAGGGCGGATGAGCTCCCAGTGAGCCAACGGCCATCCACACTTCAGTAGAAGTTGCGATCACTGTGTACACGGCATTGTATAAGGAATGATGATAAAAACACACACGCCAACACCCTGTACTTCCAGCGGGAAGTCGCAGGAACTGGTGGACAGAGATGTGTGGTGCGTCCGTCACCGTTCCCGTCGGAAACCAAGCACCACTGCGTCACTAATGTTTTCAACAATGTGAATGAATTGAATATCTACTGTAAAAACCTCTTAAATGCATTATCTTATCTGCTACCAGCCCCCAAAATTGAGGCAGGCTGGCAGATTTTTTATTACAGTAACGAGCCTAGGAGATGCTACATCTCCAGGCTCGTTACTGTGCCTCTCTTCAAGGCTTTTTAATCACCACTATCATATCTGCCTCCACTATCATCCCTGGCAGCGTGTTCCACGCATTCACCACTATCTGTGTTAAAAATAACTTACCTCACACATCTCCTTAAAACCTTTCCCTCTGACCCTGAAACTATGTTTTCATTTGATACTACCACCGCAAAAAATAGTTCCGACCGTTCTCCTCTCCCCTTCCTCTCATTATTTTATAAACATCTGCCAGAACCTCTCCCCAATCTCAATTCACCAAAGAAAACAATCCACGTTGGTCCAAGCTCTCCGTAAAGCTAACACGTCTTGATTCAGCCGGCATTCTGGTACACCCTGGTCTGCACCCTCTCCAAAGTCACCGTATCCTTCCCAGTGATGAGACGACTAGAACGGCTCGCAATACTCCAAATGTGGCCGAACCAAAGTACTCTCGGACGATGGCCTATCAGATCCTCGGGACTATCTTTGATCGGATGTTACTGGACTTTATCTTGCACTAATCGTTATTTACGTGATATCCCTTCACTGTGCAGTGCACATGGCCCGATTGTAATCATGTATATGTCTTTCCTCTGACATCCTGGTTAGCACGCAACAAAAGCCTTTCACTGTACCTCGGTACACGTGACCACAAATTAAAACTCATTAAACTGCGACATGACTTTCTCACATTTGTATTTAAGGTCCCGACTGATGAAGGCAACAAAACAGACGCCTTGTTTACCTCTCCATCTACTTGGCGGTGAGTGTTGAATCTGTGGAAGGCTGTGGAGGCCAAGTCAATGGATTATTATGGCGTAGATAGATAGATCTGGATTAGTAAGGGTGCCAGGGGTTGTGCGGAGAAGGCAGGAGAATGGGGTTGGGAAGGAAAGATAGAACAGCCATGGTGGGGTCGACTTGATGGGCTGAATAGCACTAATTCTACTCCTATGACATACAATTATTTGTTGCCTTTCTCTATTCTCTTTGTTACTTCTCCAAAACACATCAATACAAAAGTTGTTCGAGTAAAACTTGCCGTTTGAAACGGACGTTAAATATTTCAATGTTCTCTCCTTCAGTGGGAATTAGCTTGTTTATCCGACCAATGTTTCTGCTAATTGGGAATATTATTCCCCAGAACTTTAATCTCTTGTAATTACAGGCATCATGTTAACTAACCACCAAGGACACTTCCACTTCTCCCTCATCCATCAGCCAAGGGGTACAGAAGTGTGAAAACGCACAGCTCCAGATTCAGGGACAGTTTCTTCCCAGCTGTTATCAGGCCACCTGAACCCATTCCTATTCATCAAATAGAGAGCAGTCCTGACCTCCCATCAAACCTCATTGGAGATCTTGGAGATTTTTTAATGGTCTTTATTTTACGCTAAATGTTGTATCCTTTCCCTTCATCTGTGTATAAAAGGATGGTTTGACTGTGATCATGCGCTGGCTTTTCACTGACTAGATAGACGTGCAACATAAAAGCTTTTCACTGTACCTTGTTATACGTGACGATAATAAACTACACTAAACTGAAAAGAAACTAGACTCTAGACTTGAGAGATTACAGCGTGGAGACAGGCCTTGGTCACACCGGATGTGATCGCCGCGTAGTGCGGCATGGGTGGATAGGCCAGAGGGCGTTTCCGCGTACACCAGTTTCTGGTGAAATACCGTCGCCCTGCCACCCACTCGGACCTCATGTCCGGGCAGTGCCTCCGCAGCTGGCCAAGAGCGCACAGATGGTAAAACCCCGGTTCCTCTTACGGGCCCTTTGTTCTCGGGCCTGCTGCCACCGCCATCTCTCTCCGGTCCCACTCACCATTCACTGGTCCTCTGGGACGAGCAGAGGCCGTGCTCGGAGACTTCCCCGGTGAGGACGGGCTTCCGGCCCCACGTCGGGTGAGCCAGGCCTGTTGCCGGGAGAGAGGCACTATACCGCGGTCTGCCGCATAGCACCAATGGGACTTATCTATGATTTACGTTTACAAGAATGACCCAGGGAATGAATGGGTTAACCAATGATGAGCGTTTGTCGGCACTGGGCCTGTACTCGCAGTGGCGTTTAGAAGGATGAGGGGGGAGCCTCATTGAAACCTACCGAATAGTGAAAGGCTCGGATAGAGTGGATGTGGAGAGGATGTTTCCACTAGTGGGAGAGTCCAGGGCTAGAGGTCACAGCCTCAGAATTAAAGGACGTTCTTTTAGGAAGGAGACAAGCGGAAATTTCTTCAGTCAGAGGGTGGTGAATCTGGGGAATTCATTGCCAAAGAAGGCCGTGGAGGCCGTCAAGATATTTTTAAGGCAGAGATAGATAGATTCTTGATTAGTACGGGTGTCAGGGGTTATGGGGGGGTAGGAGAATGGGGTTAGGAGGGAAAGATAGATCAGCCGTGATTGAATGGTGGAGTAGACTTGATGAGCCGAATGGCCTAATTCTACTCCTTTCACGTATGATCTTAGGATTTGTGCTGAAAGTACAGGAATACCAAATTGTACGCAGGGAGAGGGATTTCACTGTTCCGTGACAATAAAGGACCGTTGGACCTCCTGATCAGCCGTGGGACCAGGAGGCCTGTTCTTGAGATTGGAGTCAGCGTAGCCTGGCCCCTGCTCGTCCCCAAGCACCGGGAAACCGGAGCGGAGGGCGGAGGGAGACAGCGACAGTGGTGGACGCAAAGAACAAGGGGCCGAGAGGCGAGTGAACCGGGGTCTCACGTTCCACGCCTTCACGGTGGGCTGCGGGAGGCGGCCTTCCCTCCCCAGGCCACAAAGGCTGATAGGCGGCCGGCGCGAGGAGAGGGACGACGGTTCACTGGACGATCTAGACAGAGGCGACGACTGGAGGCCCTGTAGCAGCCTGGGGCTCGCTTGGATCGGAACCCGCTCCGGGGGACCCAGCGAGCGGACCGGACACGGCCTGCAGCGGCACGGAGCGGTGGAGGATGTCTACAACTTCACTTGGCCAGGCCGACCCTGCAACGCCGCCAGGACAACAGGCCTTTTATGGCCAGCTGCATTTAAAGCAACTTGGATTTTGAAAATGTTGAAAGAACTCCAGTGATAAAATGTGTAGGAAGGAACTACAGGTGCTGATTAAGGTGGATCTCGACCCAAAACGTCACCCATTCCTTCTCTCCAGAGATGCTGTCTGTCCCGCTGAGTTACTCCAGCTTTTTGTTTCCAGTTGAACAAGACTGACCCCTAGTGCCACAAATGCAGATTCTCCCAACGAACAGCAGAGGTACACCATTTTTTAAAGTTTTGTTTTGTTTAATTTAGTTTAGAGATACAGTGCGGAAACAGGCCCTTCGGCCCACTGAGTCCGCCCCGACCAGCGATCCCCACACAGGGACAATGTTACGCATACACCAAGCCAATTAACCTACAAACCTGCATCTCTTTGGAGTGTGGGAGGAAACCGAAGATCTCGGAGAAAACCCACGCAGGTCACAGGGAGAACGTACAAACACCGTACAGACAGCACCCTTGATCGGGATCGAAACCCAAGTATCTGGCGCTGTGAGGCAGCAACTCTACCTTGCGCCACCGCAGATTCTCAATATCTGAAGGGTGACCATTGTAAACGTCAGTTAAAATGGTGCATTTTAACTTTGATCAGATTTGGATAAGCAAACGACATAGATGACATTGAATAATTTCTGCAATGTGTTCAGATTTCATTTCAACAGTCTGTCCCAGTACTCTGGGCTGGAGGATCAGAATGATGAGGGGGGAATCTTATTGAAACCTCCCAGATAATGAAAGGCTCCAGAGTCCCAGTACTCCAAGCTCGCGGGAGATTAGAAGGCAGAGGAGGGGTGGGATCGCATTGAAACCGACCGGATAATGAAAGGCCTAGATAGAGTGCATGTGTAATGGACGTATTCAGTAGTGGGAGAGTCTAGTGCCAGAGGACCTATCCTCAGAATAAAAGGAGGTACGTTCACAATGGTTTGGGAATATCTCCATCCAAGACTGTAGGAAATTACAAAGAATTGTGAAGGCATCCCAGACCATCACACAAACCAACCTCCCTTCCACTGAGTCCATCTAGTCTTCACGCGCTGCACTCAGCAAGGCCAGCAGCATAACCAAGGACCAGTCTCGCCCCGGTCCCTCCTCTTCCACCCCTCCCCCATCAGGCAAAAGGTACAGAAGTTTGAAAACGCACACCTCCAGATTCAGGGACAGTTTCTTCACTGCTGTTATTGTAAAAACAGAGAATAGGTGCAGGGTAGGCCATTCGGCCCTTCGAGCCAGTAAATGAATCAGGTAAACTGAATCTTTCTATCAACAACTTGAGAGAGGTCTGACCTACCATCGAACCTCACTGGAGACCCTCAGGACTATCTTTAATTGGGTTTTACTGGACTTTATCTTGCATAAACGTTATTCCCTTTATCCTGTATCTGTGCACTGCGGACAGCTAGATTTTATGTATAGCTTTTCCGCTAATTGGATAGCATGCAACAAAAAAGCTTTTCACTGTACCTCAGAACGTGGCAATATGAACACACTAAACTGAAGACTCCACGCCCTTCGTTTAATGGGGTGTCCAGAACTGCTCACTAAACTACAAAATCCTACAAAAACTGCATAGTGACTTCTGACTCTATTTTCAAATACTCTTTTCCCCCTCTCAATCTTATAGCTACATCCTCTAGATTTTTGACACTCCCACCCTGGAGAAAAGGCTCAGGCTATCTGCCATATCTATGCCTCCCATAACTTTATGATAACCCATATCTCCCTTCAGCCTTAAACTCCAGGGGAAAAAAAATCCAAGTTTGCCCAAGCTCCTAACAATGGCAGAATAGGGCAAAGTGGTGTAGGACAGCTCAGTGGCACAGCAGGTAGAGCAGCTGCCTCACTGATCCAGAGACCCCGGTTCGATCCTGACCTCGGGTGCTGTCTATGTGGAGTCGCAGTTCTCCCTGTGACCCTGTGAATTTTCTCAGGGTATCATGGTTTTTCTCCCACATCCCAAAGACTTGCGGGATTGTAGGTTAATTAGCCCTCTGTAACTTGAACTAGTGTGCAGGGAGTGGATGTGAAAGTGGGATAACATAGAACCAGCGTATGATCGAGGGCTGATGGGCCCCGTTTCTATGCTGCATCTCTAAACTCTCCTTACAGCTAATAGAAACATAGAAACATAGAAAATATGGAGGCCATTTGGACATTCGAGCCAGCACCGCTATTCATTGTGATCATGGCTGATCATCCACAATCCGTCACTCGTGCCTGCCCTCCCCATATCCCTTGATTCCGCTAGCCCCTAGAGCTCTATCTGACTCTCTTTTAAATTCATCCAGTGAATCAGCCTCCACTGTCTTCTGAGGCAGAGAATTCCACAAATTCACAACTCTCTGGGTGAAAATGTGTTTTCTCATCTCAGTTTTAAATGGCCTCCCCTTTATTCTTAGACTATGGCCCCTGGTTCTGGACTCCTCCAACATTGGGAACATTTTTCCTGCATCTAGACCACAGGAGGCAGACAAGTGGGTCACGGTTAGGAAGGGCAAGGGGCAGAGGCAGGGGCTAGAGAGTACCCCTGTGACTGTACACCTGGAAAATAGGTACTCGGATTTGAGTACGATTGGAGGGGACAGCCTAGCTGGGGGCAGCAACAGCGGCCGGGCCTCCGGCACAGAGACCGGCCCTGATGCTCAGAAGGGTAGCAAAAAGAGGAGGGCAATTGTAATAGGGGACTCTATAGTTAGGGGGTCGGATGGGCGATTCTGTGGGACGCAGTCGGGAGACCCGGATGGTAGTTTGCTCCTTGGTGCCAGGGTCTGGCATGTGTCGGAACGTGTCCAAAAGATTCTGATAAGGGAGGGAAAGGAGCCTGTTGTTGTGGTACACATAGGTACCAATGACATAGGCAGAAAAAGAGAAGAGATCCTGAGGGGAGAATTTAGGGAGTTTCTGGGGAAAGTTATGGAGAAGGACCAAAAGGGTAACGATTTCAGGATTACTGCCTGTGCCGCGTGGCAGTGAGAGTAGGAATGGAATGAGGTGGAGGATAAATGCGTGGCTGAGGACTGGTGCAGTGGGCAGGGATTCAAGTTTCTTGATTCACTGGGACCTCTTTTGGGGAAGGCATGATCTGTACGCAGAGGACGGGTTGCACTTGAACCCGAGGGGGAACCAATATCCTGGCAGCGAGATTTGCAAAGGCTACTGGGGAGACTTTAAAACTAGAAAGGCTGGGGGGAGGGACTCGGGTAGAGGGGGCTAGGGGTCAGGGTGTGGGGCAAGAGCAGAGAAGGGAAGCACTCGGACCCAAATTGTAGGCGAGAAAGAGGGAAAAAGATAATAAACGAGAATAAGGGATGGTGGGTTTATTAAATAAGTGTATATTTTAATGCTAGGAGCATTGTAAGAAAGGTGGACGAACTTAGAGCCTGGATTGACACCTGGAAATATTGATGTTGTGGCAATCAGTGAAACAAGGTTGCAGGAGGGCTGCGATTGGAAACTAAATATTCCAGGATTTCGTTTGCTTCAGGTGTGATAGAATTGGAGGGACCAGAGGTGGAAGTGTTGCATTGCTTGTGTCAGAGAGGATATACAGCAGTGCTTTGGCAGGATAGATTAGAGGGCTCGTCTAGGGAGGCTATTTTGGGTGGAACTGAGAAGTGGGAACGGTGTGTAGCAACACTTTTAGGGGTGTATTTATAGACCGCCAAATGGGGAGCAAGAATTGGAAGAGCAAATATGTAAGGAGATAGCAGATATTTAGTAGTAAGCACAAGGTAGTGATTGTGGGAGATTTCAATTTTCCAAAAATAGACTGGGAAACAATTCTGTAAATGGGCTTGGATGGTTTGGAGTTTTGTAAAATGTGTGCAGGATAGTTTTTTGCAGCAGTACATTAGAGGGTTATCGACCAGAGAAGGGGCAGTGCTGGACCTCCTGTTAGGAAATGAGGCAGGTCAGGTGAATGAGGTATGCATTGGTGAGCACTTCGGACCATTGATCACAATACCATTAGTATCAATATAATTATGGAGAGAGTTCAGAACTGGATCTAGGGTGGAGATTTTTGATTGGAGAAAGGGCTAACTTTGAGGGAATGCGTAAGGATTTCAAAGGGAGTGAATTGGGACACTTTGTTTCATGGGAAGGATGTAGAAGAGAAATGGAGGACATTTAAAGGGGAAATTGTAAGAGTACAGAATCTTTATGTCCCTGTTAGGTTGGAAAGGAAATAGTAAAAATTGGAAAGAGCCATGGTTTTCAAGGGAAATTGGAAACGTTTTGAAAAAAGAGAGATATCTACAATAATTATAGGAGGCATGGAGTAAATGAGGTGCTAGAGGGAGTATAAAGAATGTAAAAAGAATCTTAAGAAAGAAATTAGGAAGGCTAAAAGAAGATATGAGGTTGCTTTGGCAAGAAAGGTGAAAGTAAATCCAAAAGGGTTTCTACAGCTATATTAATAGCAAAAGGATAACAAGGGATAAAATTGGACCACAGAGAGCCAGAATGGACAGCTATCTGCAGGAGCCAAAAGAGATGGGGGAGATATTGAACAATTTCTTTTCTTCAGTATTCACCAAGGAGGAAGGATATTGAACTTCTAAGGGAAAAAAGTAGAGTAGCTATGGAAACTATGAGATTCAAAGAGGAGGAAGTACTGACACTTTTGAAAAAATATAAAAGTGGATAAGTCTCCAGGTCCTGACAGGATATTCCCTAGGACATTGAGGGAAGTTAGGGTAGAAATAGCAGAGCTACGACAGAAATATTTCAAATATCAATTAGAAATGGGAATAGTGCCGGAGGATTGGCGTACTGCGCATGTTGTTCCATTGTTTAAAAAGGGTTCAAAGAATAAACCTAGCAATTATAGACCTGTTAGTTTGACATCAATAGTGGGCAAATTAATGGAAAGGATACTTAGAGATAATATATATAAGCATCTGGATAAACAGGGTCTGATCAGGAACAGTCAACATGGATTTGTGCTGGAAGGTCATGTTTGACAAACCTTCTTGAATTTTATGAAGCGGTTACTAGGGAAATTGATGAGGGGTAAACCAGTGGATGTTGTCTATATGGATTTCAGTAAGGCCTTTGACAAGGTTCCCCATGGAAGATTGGTTAAGAAGATTCAATTCTTTGGGTGTTAATGGCGGAGTAGCAAGATGGATTCACAGTGACAGAATGGGAGATTGATAGAGAGTAATGGTGGATGGCTGTTTGTCAGGTTGGAAGCCGGTGACCAGTGGGGTGCCTCAGGGATCTGTGTTGGGTCCACTGTTGTTTGTCATATACATCAATGATCTGGATGATGGGGTGGAAAAATTGGATAAGTAAGTATGCAGATGATACTAAGATAGGTGGTGTTGTGGATAATGAAGTAGACTTTCAAAGTCTACAGAGAGATTTGGGCCATTTGGAAAAGTGGACTGAAAGATGGCAGATGGAGTTTAATGATGATAAGTGTGAAGTGCTACATCTTGGCAGGACAAATCAAAATAGGACATTACATGGTAAATGGTAGGGAATTGAGGAATGCTGTGGAACAGAGAGATCTTGGAATAACTGTGCATAGTTCCCTGAAGGTGGAATCGCATGTAGATAGGGTGGTAAAGAAAGCCTTTGGTGTGCTGGCCTTTATAATTCAGAGCATTGAATATAGTAGTAGGGAAGTAATGTTTAAAATTGTACAAGGCATTGGTAAGACCAATTCTGGAGTATGGTGTACAATTTGGTCGCCTAATTATAGGAAGGACGTCAACAAAATAGAGAGAGTACAGAGGAGATTTACTAGAATGTTGCAGGGTTCCAGCAACTATGTTACAGAGAAAGGTTGACCAAGTTAGGTCTTTATTCTTTGGAGCGCAGAAGGTTAAGGGGAGACTTGATTGAGGTCTTTAAAATGATGAAAGGGATAGACAGAGTTGCGTGGATAAGCTTTTCCCTTGGAGAGTAGGGAAGATTCAAACAAGAGGGCATGACATGAGAATTAAGGGACAGAAGTTTCGGGGTATACGTGAGGGGGAACTTCTTTACTCAGAGGGTGGTGGCTGTGTGGAATGAGCTTCCAGCAGAAGTGGTGGAGGCAGGATCGATTTAAACATTTAAAAAGTAAAGTGGATAGGTATATGGACGGGAAGGGAATGGAGGGGTATGGTCTGAGTGCAGTGTAGATGGGACTAGGGGAAAACAAATGGTCGGCACAGACTGGAAGGGCCGAGAGGGCCTGTTTCCGTGCTGTAATTGTTATATGGTTATTATATGGTTATATCTAGCTTGTCCAGTCCTTTTATAATTTTATGCGTTCCTATAAGATTCCCCCCTTATCCTTCTAAATTCCAGTGAGTACAAGCCCAGTCTTTCCAATCTTTCCTCATATGACAGTCCCGCCATCCCGGGAATTAACCTGGTAAACCGTCTTAATAGCAAGGATGTCCTTGCTCAAATGAGGAGACCATACTGCACACAATACTGCAGGTGTGGTCTCACCCAGGCCCTGTACAACTGCAGAAGGACCTCTTTCCTTCTATACCCAAATGCCCTCTAACCCAGTGATGTGATTGCTAGTTTAGTTCAGTTCAGTTCAGTTCAGTTTAGTTTAGTTCAGTTTAGTACAGTTTGCACCAGGGACAATTTACAGAAGTGCATTAACCTACAAGCCTGCACCTCTTTGGAATGCGTGAGCACCCGGAGAAAACCCACACAGTCACGGGGAGAATGTACAAACTCCATACAGACAGCACCCGAGGTCAGGATCGAACCTGGGTCTCTGGCGTTGTGAGGCAGCAACTCTACCGCTGCGCCACCGTGCCGCCCTCTGTGGCTCGAGCAGCATCTGTGTGGGGAAAAGGAAACTGGTGACAAAAAAAAAGGGAAAATTTTTGGGTTTAACCCCTGCATCAGGGCTGACTGTGGAGAGGGAATATCATCTCAAGAGGGAAACAATGTGGATAACTGTCAACTGTGGTGGAGGAAGGGGGCAAGAAGGGAAGGGGGAGGTTTAGTTTAGTTTAGTTTAGATACAAAGCAGAAACAGGCCCTTCAGCCCACTGAGTACACACATGACCAGCGATCCCGCACATTAACACTGTCCACACACTCGGACAATTAGATAATTTTTATCAAAGCTAATTAACTTACAGGCCTGCACACCTTTGGAGTGTGGGAGGAAAACCATCGCACCCAGAGAAACCCAGTGTGGTCACAGGGAGTATGTACAAACTCCACACAGACAGCACCCATAGTCAACATCGAACCCAGGCCTCTGGCGCTGCTTCTACCATGTCTTGATTAGTACGGGTGTCAGAGGTTATGGGGAGAAGGCTGGAGAATGGGGTTAGGAGGGAGAGAGAGATCAGCCACAATTGAATGGCAGAGTAGGCTTGATGGGTCGAATGGCCTAATTCTACTCTTATCACTTATGACCTTATGAGAGCATCGTGCTTTATCATTGTGGAGAGAAAAGAGCTTCACCAAAGACAAGCAGAGAGAGAGAGGAAACCTGGTGATAGCCAGACAGGAGACTCGAATATGTAGAGGGGTGTGAGACCTGTGATTTTGCATAGTTACTTTATTGATAGTTGATATTTTTCTGTGTTTTACATGTTTTTTTGCTTGTATAGTTATTTGTGCTCTTCACCATGTGCTTCCTCCATTCATTGCTCCCAATCTTTGAATCCTGAATATATTTTGTTACAGATGGAGGGAGCAAAGTCTGTGAAATGGGGGACGTGTGAGAGAGAGCTCCATCGACCACAGTCGGAGGGCAGCCTTGCTTCCTGAAACCCGAAGACATTTCAGATGTTCTGGAATGGAAGGATTCATCTTCTGAGCAGATGCGACGGAGATGGGGAAATAGGGAGGTTGGGATGCCATCTTCACAAGAGAGAGGGTGGGAAGAGCTGTAGTCAAGGTAGCAGCCTGCAGGAGGCAGTGGGTTAATAGTAAATGTCAGTGGGTAGTTTGCCTCCAGAGATGGAGTCAGAGAGATTTAGAAAAGGCAGCGCAGTAGTGCAGCAGGGTCTCGACCCGAAACGTCACCTATCTCCTTCGCTCCTTAGATGCTGCTGCACCCGCTGAGTTTCTCCAGCTTTTTTGTGTACCCAGCAGTAGAGTTGCTGCCTTACAGCGGAGACGGTTCAATAAAGTAAAGTGAAGTAAAGTTTCCTTTATTGTCATTACGTACCTTGCAGTCATGTCAGAGAATAAAATAACAGAACACACCATAAACACAGTTTAACATCCACCACAGTGAGTCTACCAGGCACCTCCTCACTGTGATGGAAGGCAAACGTCTTAAAGTCCTTGTCTCTTCCTTGCTTGTTCTCCCTCTGCGTTGAGGCGATCCAGGCTTTCGATGTTGGGCCCCCCCCGCCGGGTGATGGTAAGTCCCGCGGCCGAATCCGAGCTCCGCGAACGGACGGGTTCACACTCTGCGACCGGGGGCGGACGAAGCTGCCACCCTCCAGTCCAGCGGACGAAGCTGTTGTTGCGGGAGCTCTGGAGAACCGGTCACCAACCTGGGACCTGCCAGCTCCCGACATTGTTGTCGTCCATTAGGCCTGCGGCCGAAGCCTCCGAGGCTCTGAGGTCCGGCCGCAGCCGCAGCGCCACCACAGCCCCGAGGTCGGCCCGCTTCGCGGTGGTGAGTCCAGGCTCTAACTCCGGAGCCTTGGGGTCGGTCCCAGTTGGAGGCCGCCAGCTCCGCGATTAGGCCTCAGCGCAGACGGAGACGGAGATACGACAAGAAAAGGTCGCATCCCCCCCGAAGGAAGAGGTTAAAACAAGTTTCCCCAGCCCCCCACACATACACAACTAAAATAAACTAAAACATACGTCCAACAAGACAAAACAAAACAAAAACAAAAAAAAGACAGACAGACGGACTGCAGGCGAGTCGCAGCTGCTTGGGCAGCGCCGCCACTTCCAGGAATCCCAACTACGGGTGCTGTCTATGTGGAGTTTGTACGTTCTCTCCGTGACCGCGTGGGCTTTCTTCGAGATCTTCGGTTTCCTCCCACACTCCAAAGACGTACAGGTATTGTATGTAGGTTAATTGGCTTGTAGTGTCTGTAGTGTCTGTGTAGTGTCTGTGTAGTGTCTGTGTAGTGTCTGTAGTGTCTGTGTAGTGTCTGTGTAGTGTCTGTGTAGTGTCTGTGTAGTGTCTGTAGTGTCTGTAGTGTCTGTAGTGTCTGTTAGTGTCTGTGTAGTCTGTGTAGTGTCTGTGTAGTGTGTAGTGTCTGTGTAGTGTCTGTATGTCTGTAGTGTCTGTGTGTCTGTAGTGTCTGTGTAGTGTCTGTAGTGTCTGTGAGTGTGTCTGTGTAGTGTCTGTGTGTGTCTGTAGTGTCTGTGTAGTGTCTGTGTAGTGTCTGTGTAGTGTCTGTGTAGTGTCTGTGTAGTGTCTGTGTAGTGTCTGTACTGTCTGTAGTGTCTGTGTAGTGTCTGTGTAGTGTCTGTGTACTGTCTGTAGTGTCTGTGTAGTGTCTGTGTAGTGTCTGTGTAGTGTCTGTTGTAGTGTGTCTGTGTAGTGTCTGTGTAGTCTGTGTAGTGTCTGTGTAGTGTCTGTGTGTCTGTAGTGTCTGTGTAGTGTCTGTGTAGTGTCTGTGTAGTGTCTGTGTAGTGTCTGTGTATGTGTCTGTTGTGTCTGTGTAGTGTCTGTGTAGTGTCTGTGTTGTGTCTGTGTAGTGTCTGTGTAGTGTCTGTAGTGTCTGTGAGTGTCTGTGTAGTGTCTGTGTAGTGTCTGTGTAGTGTCTGTGTAGTGTCTGTGTAGTGTCTGGTAGTGTCTGTGTGTGTCTGTGTAGTGTCTGTGTAGTCTGTTAGTGTCTGTGTTAGTGTCTGTAGTGTCTGTGTAGTGTCTGTGTAGTGTTCTGTGTAGTGTCTGTAGTGTCTGTGTAGTGTCTGTGTATGTCTGTGTAGTGTCTGTGTGTCTGTGTAGTGTCTGTGTAGTGTCTGTGTAGTGTCTGTAGTGTCTGTGTAGTGTCTGTAGTGTCTGTAGTGTCTCTGTCTGTAGTGTCTGTGTAGTGTCTGTAGTGTCTTGTGTCTGTGTAGTAGTGTCTGTGTAGTGTCTGTGTAGTGTCTGTAGTGTCTGTGTAGTGTCTGTGTAGTGTCTAGTGTCTGTAGTGTCTGTAGTGTCTGTAGTAGTGTCTGTGTGTCTGTGTAGTGTATGTCTGTGTAGTGTCTGTAGTGTGTGTAGTGTCTGTTGTGTAGTGTCTGTGTAGTGTCTGTGTAGTGTCTGTGTATGTCTGTGTAGTGTCTGTGTAGTGTCTGTGTAGTTCTGTGTAGTGTCTGTGTAGTGTCTGTGTAGTGTCGTGTAGTGTAGTGTCTGTGTAGTGTCCTGTAGTGTCTGAGTGTCTGTAGTAGTGTCAAGTGTCTGTGTAGTGTCTGTGTAGTGTCTGTGTAGTGTCTGTGTAGTGTCTGTACTGTGTATGTCTGTAGTGTCTGTGTAGTGTCTGTGTAGTGTCTGTAGTGTCTGTCTGTGTAGTGTCTGTAGTGTAGTGTCTGTCTGTGTAGTGTCTGTGTAGTGTCTGTAGTGTCTGTGTAGTGTCTGTAGTGTCTGTGTAGTGTCTGTGTAGTGTCTGTAGTGTCTGTGTAGTGTCTGTGTAGTGTCTGTGTAGTGTCTGTGTAGTGTCTGTGTAGTGTCTGTGTAGTGTCTGTGTAGTGTCTGTAGTGTCTGTGTAGTGTCTGTGTAGTGTCTGTGTAGTGTCTGTGTAGTGTCTGTAGTGTCTGTGTAGTGTCTGTGTAGTGTCTGTGTAGTGTCTGTGTAGTGTCTGTGTAGTGTCTGTGTAGTGTCTGTAGTGTCTGTGTAGTGTCTGTAGTGTCTGTGTAGTGTCTGTAGTGTCTGTGTAGTGTCTGTGTAGTGTCTGTGTAGTGTCTGTGTAGTGTCTGTGTAGTGTCTGTGTAGTGTCTGTGTAGTGTCTGTGTAGTGTCTGTAGTGTCTGTGTAGTGTCTGTAGTGTCTGTGTAGTGTCTGTGTAGTGTCTGTAGTGTCTGTGTAGTGTCTGTAGTGTCTGTAGTGTCTGTGTAGTGTCTGTGTAGTGTCTGTGTAGTGTCTGTGTAGTGTCTGTGTAGTGTCTGTGTAGTGTCTGTAGTGTCTGTGTAGTGTCTGTGTAGTGTCTGTGTAGTGTCTGTGTAGTGTCTGTGTAGTGTCTGTGTAGTGTCTGTAGTGTCTGTGTAGTGTCTGTGTAGTGTCTGTAGTGTCTGTGTAGTTGTCTGTGTGTCTGTGTAGTGTCTGTGTAGTGTCTGTGTAGTGTCTGTGTAGTGTCTGTGTGTCTGTGTAGTGTCTGTGTCTGTGTAGTGTCTGTGTAGTGTCTGTGTAGTGTCTGTGTAGTGTCTGTGTAGTGTCTGTGTGTCTGTAGTGTCTGTAGTGTCTGTGTGTCTGTGTAGTGTCTGTAGTGTCTGTGTAGTGTCTGTGTAGTGTCTGTGTAGTGTCTGTGTAGTGTCTGTGTAGTGTCTGTCAGGCCAACATTTTATAGTTAATGCATCTCAATTTGTTAAAATAATGTTGAGTCAGGAAAAAAGTGGAAAGCTCAAAGCTTCAAAGGAAGAGTTAGAGGAATATTTAAAAAGGAAATACTTGGATCCAGAAGAGAAAAGGGGAATGGGGTTCCCTCCAGATATGCCACCCTTGGGAGAGATAAAGTTGGATATTTTGCCACCAAAGTGGAAGGAAGTTCTTCTTCTTCCTCTTCTTAGCCCCCTGCGGTCATGGCTGACCATGGGTGTCTCCATGGTGCTATTCCCTATATGGAGGACGCCTGTGCGTGACTTTGTTTAACGTGGGGAGACTGGTGCACAGACGGCCACCCCACGGTCCTTGACAGATCTGGGTCAGGATCCAGTGGCATGGAGTCCAAGACGACCGGGGACCCTTTTCTGCTGTAGCTTCATCCGCCTTCCCAGCCGTTGTGATGCTCCACTGAGGTCAGCCATCGTCCTCCGCCTGTTCTACCGTTGAGGTCTTGGTTGGATCGCTCTTTGTCAAAGACCTCCCCCTCGACCTTACCGCCATGGGTGGCCCTACCAGGAGCACAGCTCCAGACGGCATCGCTCTCAGGATCTCAGGGCCACACAAGCTTCTCCACCACGACAAGGTGACAATCCACGGAGAAGGGTAGGAATTAGAAGCTGTAATAAGGTGGGCAACGGCTTCTTCGGCCCTTGTGCTTAGATTCTTGTGGAGGCTCTTGCGTATAGTTTGGGAGAAGCAGGTCATACCAAGGGTTTGGCGTAGAGCAAGGGAATTTACATTCCCAAGGGGAAAGAGTCTTCATAGTTAAGTCAGTTTAGGCCTGTATGTCTCCTAAATGTAGAAGGCAAGATTTTCTTCAGCATAGTGGCTCAAGTTATTTAGAAAGGAACAGGTTAATAGATACTGTAAACAACTGTACAGACACTGTGTGGTGTTTGTCAGCTTTAATCAGTAGTCATAATGGTACAGTACAATACGTTGTTAGTTCCACTCTCCCACTGCTGTAACTACGTAATATAGGAAGTGAATGTTAGTATAGAGTGCTCAATAGGGTGGAGTTAGTGGTAGTACAATACTCTGAGTGGTTCACAAGCACTAACCAATCTACAGATACCACAGTGCAGAAGGCAGGAATCCCAGGTTCCGCAGGTTGCTTGGAACACATTTGTGTAATATGGCACCAGATTCAGAGCGCCAAGCACGAGAGAAGAGATTTGCATATAGTGTTTTTGGAGCTGGCAAATGCATCTGGACCTGTGCCACATAGTCTTATTTGGAGTGCTTTTGATTTCTTTAGAGTTCCAGGATCAATAGTAAATTTAGTGAAAGCATGTTTCCAAGATGTCTGAATGTGTTTTAGTACAGCAGACTTTACTGCAGCTTGGCAGAGGCTAGAGAGGGCCATTATGGCAGGGTGTACTCAGGAGGTGCGGGGCCCAATTGGGAACAATTTTGGTGGCCCCCAGGTTCCCAGCAAAGATCTGTAGAATCATAGAAATATAAATAAAGTCTATTATAGACTTTATATCTCTATGGTAGAATGGAAAGTCATCTGAAGAAGGGTTTTGGCCCGAAACGTTGCCTATTTCCTTCGTTCCATAGATGCTGCCGCACCCGCTGAGTTTCTCCAGCACTTTTGTCTACCTTGGAAAGTAATCAAAATGTGCGCTTAAAAAGTGCCTGCGAGTTAATGGACCAAACAGATCTAAGCTACATTTTAATATAAATTGCATACATGTAAGCCTACAGGTAACAAACAAAATGTGTAGATCACCTCTGAAAAGTACACAGTTACAATACCACTTGTTTTAGTGACTGTGAAATGAAAAAAAAAATCATTAACTAGATCCTGGCAAACCAATAACTATTGGCGAAAAACCAGTCCAGGCATTAAACTTTGGGCTTCAGCCCCATCCTACCCTTTGGGCTTCTTCCCCATCCTAACTTAGTTGTGTGTGTGTGTGTGTGTGTGTGTTAGTTGTCTGTGCGTGATGTGTGTGTGTTACTTGTCTGTGCGTGATGTGTGTGTGTGTTACTTGTCTGTGCGTTGTGTCTGTGTGTGTGGGAGGGAAGGAGTGAAGGGAGGGAGGGAGAGAAGGGAGGAAGAAGAGAAGGGAAGTAGAGAAAGAAGGGAGGGAGGGAAGGAGAGAAGGGAAAAGAGAGATAGGAAGGAGGGATGAAAGGAGAGAAGGGAGGGAAGGAAGGAGGGATGGAAGGGAAGGAGAGAAGGGAAGGCGAGAGCGGCGGCAGTAGCAGATGCCGGGGTCTGGGCGGACGAGTGTGAGCTGAGGCCGACGTTTGTAAACGTTGCTCCAACCCCCGGCCCGGCCCTCCCTGTATTGTTCACCGCGTCTCCCCGGGCAGAGAGAGGGGTGGAGCCGGGGCTGTGTGCATGAAGCACAGCGACTGGAGGGGCGGGTACGCTGCCACGGGACCGTGAAGGAACGACCCACCTCCCCCTCACCCCCTTCTCCATTGCCCCTCACCCCCCCTCCCCGTCTACCCCTTTCTTCCCACTCCACACTTCCACTCTCTCTCCACCCCTCTCTCCCTTCTCCACCCGGGGTAGATCTACTTGAGCCGAGAGTAGATTACTCTGGTGTGGGGCCCCTTTAGGCACGGGGCCCAATTGGGATCATTTGGTCCAGTCGGCTTAAGGCCGGCCCTGGGTGTACTATTTCCCCAGTGAAGATGGAGGAGAACTGCAAGTGCTGGGGAATCATGGAAGGGATGTGAAGTTTAGTTTAGTTTAGTTTAGAGATACAGCGCGGAAACAGGTCCTTCGGCCCACTGAGTCCGCACCGACCAGCAATCCCCGCACATTAACACTACCCTACACACATTAAGAACAATCTTCATTTATAGCAAACCAATTAACCTACAAACCTGTACGTCTTTGGAGTGTGAGAGAAGACTGAAGATCCAAGAGAAAACCCAGGCAGGTAACGGGGAGAATGTACAATCTCCGTGCACACAGCGCCCGTAGTCAGGATCGAACCCGGCCTTCGGCGTTGTGAGGCAGCGACTCTACCATGCACCACCAAGATGCCCCAGAGAGAGGTGGGAAGGGGCTGGACATGTATGAGAAGGTGAGTTCTATGGAGCAAGAGTGTGCGGGAACAGTGGGCCCTTGTGAACTGTTTGCGGTTCTTGTGTGGAAACGGGGAATGGAGGGGACCTGGGGTGGAGGGGACTGCACGGAGGAGTACCCTGCAACCTGTTTCTCTTGCGGTTCACAGACTTGCCAGCTGCCTTGCGGACTGGAAGAATCTGTGTATCACGTGTATATGGAGTGTGTGAGGCTGCAGCCCTTGTTCCATTATCTAAAGGGGCTGCTCCTTGCCTTCTGGCTGCACTTCACACCCATCATCCTCATCTGTGGACACCCTGTGCGTAGGGGAGAGGGTAGGGCCGAGGATGTCCTGGTTATGTTGCTCCTGGGCCTGGCCACGCTGGCCATCCGTGAGTCACGGCGCCAGGCGGACGAGGGCTCTGCCCAAGCCGGCTGTCTGCCCCTTTTCCGGGGTTACGTCCGCGCCCGGGTGGTGTTAGAGAGGGAACGCGCTGTCCACGGGCACCCTGGGGGATTTCCGGGACCGTTGGGCACCGCGGGGGGTGGAATGTATCCCTGACAAGGATTGTAAGATAGTTGTATATTATATTTATTTATAAATATATGAGAATAGTATGTAAGAATATTTGTTTAGATAATTGGGTGATTTTGTATTATGGTGGTGGGTTTGTTTGCCATTGTTTTGTATTGGATATATTATTGCAATAATTGATTAAGTTTATTTTTGTTAATAAATAAAATAAAATAAATACATAAATATAAATATATTTTTTTAAATAAAAAATTTAAAACAAAAACAAGCACACACAAAACAAACAAACAAAATGTGAGACGGAGGCTTTGGAGCCTGTGACGGAAATATGTCCTGTTTTAACAGTACTTTATATAGTTTAGTACAGTTATTACTGTACATGAGCATACCTCAGATACAGTACAAGTGAACAGTGGTAGATCACCTAGACAGTATACAGAGTCACCAGGTTTGGGCACCATTTTCAACCAGGGAAGTGCAGGGTTCATGTAGGCCTGTTGTCGTGGCGTTGCAGGGTCGGCCTGGCCGAGCGTAACTATGGTGTCCTCCGCCGCTGCTCCACTGCTGTAGGCCGCGTCTGGGCCACACGCTCAGCCTCTTGGAGCGGAGCCCAGTCCAGCCGAGCCCCAGGCTGCAGCAGGGCCTCCAGCGGCCCACTCTACTGTCGAGGGCACTGCACTGCCTCCTGTGCTACCCTGCCGCTGCACCACTGCACCACTGCTCTGCCTCCCCTGCAACCCTGCCGCTGCACCACTGCTCTGCCTCCCCTGCAACCATGCCGCTGCACCACTGCACCACTGCTCTGCCTCCCCTGCAACCCTGCAGCTGCACCACTGCTCTGCCTCCCCTGCAACCCTGCCGCTGCACCACTGCTCTGCCTCCCGTGCAACCCTGCTGCTGCACCACTGCTCTGCCTCCCCTGCAACCCTGCCGCTGCACCACTGCACCACTGCTCTGTCTCCTGTGCTACCCTGCCGCTGCACCACTGCTCTGCCTCCCCTGCAACCCTGCCGCTGCACCACTGCACCACTGCTCTGCCTCCCATGCAACCCTGCCCGCTACACCACTGCTCTGCCTCCCCTGCAACCGTGCCGCTGCACCACTGCTCTGCCACGGTTTTGATGCGAGGAGGTCTGTGGCCGTAGGGGAGACGGTGGCCTGTTGTTCATTGTTGGATGATGATCCAAGATTAGAGAAGAGGAGGTAGCAGAGAGCTGCCATGTCAGCCCGCCAGTCAGGGTGATAGTATTGCTCTGGTCCCAACTATCATGGACACAATGGGCTGAATGGCCTACCTTGTGCTGTGCTGTGGTAAGTAAATGGTAAAAAGTGGTAAGATGACGGCACGGTGGCGCAGCAGTAGAGTTGCTGCCGTATAGCGCCAGAGACCGGGGTTCGATTCTGACTACGGGTGCTGTCTGTAAGGAGTTTTACATTCTCCCCATGACCTGAGTGGGTTTTCTCCGGGTGCTCCGGTTTCCTCCCACACTCCAACGACGTTTGTAGGTTAACTTACATCAGTGAAGATTGTAAATTGTCCCTCGTGTGTGTGGGATAGTGTAAGTGCGGGGATCGCTGGTCAGTGCGGACTTAGTGGATGGAAAGGCATGTTTCCGTGCTCTATCTCTAAAATTAAAATCTAAAATTAAAAAGCATACACAACTGCAGTAGAAGGCCAGAAACATCAAAGAAATGTGGAGTGGTGATAATGGAGGAGTTGAATGACCAATTATTGACAGGGGCAGTGGAACGAACAAAGTAGGAGAGGAATCCGTAAAAGGTTCAGAAGACCTTTCTCGACCGAGTAAGGGAGTGGGCATTGCTGGGTTTGAGGATGAGCTGGTCCAGGTACGCCAAGTATCAGGAGGAGAGTTTCTACAGGAGAACTAACTTAAATGGAAGGAAAGAAAGTTTAGCCAAGATAAAATGGAAACAAAACTTGGACGGAAAATGGTGGTGAAGGAATTGCAGTGGATGCCATCAAAGTAGAGTTTCAGAAGATGTTTGACAAAGTGCCTCATGCAAAGGTTTGTTGGTAAAACTGAGGCCTATAGGAGATACATTGGTAGTGACTGTGTGCATAGGAGATGGCACAAAGTGGTGAAGAAGATTGAGGTGATTTGGTATTTGTTCGATGAATATGCTCTTGAACTTCTACAGGTGCACCGTAGCATATTGATTAGTTGCATCATTGGCAACTCAAATGTGTAGGAATGAAGTTTAGTTTAGTTTAGTTTAGAGATACAGCACGGGAACAGGACCTGCAGTCCACCTAGTCCACTCTGACGAGCGATCCCTGCACATTGACACCATCATACACACATTAGGGACAATTTATACATACCAAGCCAATTAACCTACAAATCTGTACGTCTTTGGAGTGTGGGAGGAAAACCGAAGATCTCTGAGAAAACCCTAGCGGGTCTTGGGAAGAACGCACAAACTCCGTACAGACAGCACACGTAGTCAGGATCAAACTCGGATTTCTGGCGCTGCAGGTGCTGTGAGGCAGCAACTCTACCGCTGCACCACCGTGCCGCCCTAAGAGACGATGTCCAAAACGTTGTGGAAATCATCTGGTCCATCAAGGGTACTGACCTCCCCACCGTCAAAGGGATCTACAGGCGTCGCTGCCTCAAAAAGGCAGCCAGCATCATCAGAGACCCACACCACCCTGGCCACACTCTCATTTCACTCCTGCTTTTGGGAAGAAGGTACAGGAGCCTGAAAACTGTAACGTCCAGGTTCAGGAACAGCTTCTTCCCCACAGCCATCAGGATCTTACACTACAAAAGACTAACTAAACTATCAACTGTTTTGGTTGCGCTACGAGCTTTGAACTTTTTTACATTAGTATTGGGGTTATTAGTTTATTGATTTTGTTTCTTATTTTCACGTTATTAATGCGTATGTGTAAAGGAACTGCAGATGCTGGTTTAATCCAAAGATAGACACAAAAAGCTGGAGTAACTCAGCGGAACAGGCAGCATCTCTGGAGAGAAGGAACGGGTGACGTTTCAGGTCGAATTGAAGGGTCTCGACCCGAAACGTCACCCATTCCTTCTCTCCGGAGCTGCTGCCTGTCCCACTGAGTTACTCCAGCATGTTAATGCACGTTGTTGTGTTTACAGACCTGTTCTGCTGTTGCCTATAAGAATTCCATTTTTTTTTAAATTTCAAAATATACTTTATTCAAATGATAAATATATACAATACATTAACCTTGCGGAAAATCCATCTGACATTTTCGGCGGCTGTACAATAGATCAATACAGTTTAGACATTTCTTTCCCCCAAATTTCCACAAATCAGTCCCCCACTCGTGCCACAGTGGCGTGGGATACCTTCCCTTATATTGAGGGGCGTCTCCACCATACCGTACCCACCATGTCCAGCAGTGGAAGAGCCTTAGACTGCGGCCCTCCCCCACAGAGCCTTGGCGTTGGCTGCACCGAGCTTCAGTGCGTCCCTCAGCACGTACTCCTGCAGTCTGCAGCGGGCCAGTCGGCAACATTCCCTGACGGACATCTCGCTCTGCTGGGTGGTGAACAATGCTCGGGCAGACCAAAGGGCGTCTTTTACCGAGTTGATGACCCTCCAGCAGCACTCGATGTCACCTGTAAGAATTCCATTGTTCTGCTGTCGGTACAAGTGACAATGAAACACTCTTGACTTGAAAGGTTATTGTTCACCTGGAGGATAGTGAATTACTGTTGGAATAGTGTGGGAAGGAACTGCAGATGCTGGTTTAAACTGAAGATAGACACAAACTGCTGGAGTAACTCAGCATCTGTGGAGAGAAGGAATGGGTGACGTTTCACGTCGAGACCCATCTTCAGACGCTTGGAATAGTAAAGATGTCAGGAGTTATGGGGAGAAGGCAGGAGAATGGGGTTGAGATGGGCAGATAGATCTTCCATGATTGAATGGTGGAGTAGACATGATGCACCAAATGGCCTAATTTTCATGCTATCACTTATGAACATGATTAGACATGGTCCCTCACAGCATGACTCAATGGCACTTCCTCCCACACCAGTCTTTAAGCCATGTATTTCACTCCACGCCAATTTCTCTTAGGAATCAACCCTGAGATTATTATCCTTGAGACTCTGCATTTAGTTACAGCTGTTGACCTCCAAGGTCTCTCAGAGACCCCTCACTTCACGCTATGCCATAGATTCCTTCATGCACCGCAATGCTGGGATGATTCCCACCACCATCCAAAGAGGAAAGATCGGGTTAAGCACCTCAGGCATATCCAACTTCTTAGCAATCCGCCTTCTCTGCTGGAATGTTTAACCTGTCATTCCAGTCGACCGGACCACCTGCTTGTCTGTACGAAGTTTGTACGTTCTCCCCATGACTTGCGTGGGTTTTCTCCGAGTCCTTTGGTTTCCTCCCACACTCCAAAGAAGTACAGGTTTGTAGGTTAATTGGCTTGGTGTAAATATAAATATTGGCCCCAGTGTGTGTAGGGTAGTGTTATTGTCAATGTGCAGGGTAGGTGGTCGGTGCGGACTCGGTGGGCCGAAGGCCTGTTTCCATGCTGCATCTCTAAACTAACAACTTTTCACCTTCAGCTGTCAGAGTTCTCCAATAGATTGTTCGATGGTTTTGTGAAGAGTGCTGAGTTGCAACATGTTTTGTTTCGTGGCGCACCTTAAAAATGTCTCATTGTTCCTCTGGATCTCCCTCAGGCATTCCCTCCTTGGGGTGTTCACCAAAACGAGTTCCAACTACACACGCTCTCCAGAGAGGGTCCTGCCCTACCCTAAGGCAGTCGGGCGTGTTGTAAGTAAGTGAGTAAGTGAGTTTATTGGCCAAGTATTCACATACAAGAAATTTGCCTTGGTGCTCCGCCCACAAGTAACAACATGACATACAGTGACAGTTACGAATGACTCAAAAAACACTAAACATTAATAATAATAAAACATTAGTGATAAAATACCATTGATCAAGCATGTGAACCAACAAAATACCAGATCAAAGGGAGGCTACAGATTTTTGGCTGTTGAGTAGAGCAACTACTCGTGGATAAAAACTGTTTTTATGTCTGGCTGTGACAGCTTGACAATCCGGAGTCGCCTTCCAGAGGGAAGTGATTCAAAGAGTTTGTGGCCAGGGTGAGAGGGGTCAGAGATGATGTTGCCCGCTCGCTTCCTGGCCCTTGCAGTGTACAGTTCATCAAAGGAGGGAAGGTTGCAGCCAATAACCTTCTCTGCTGATCGGACGATTCGCTGCAGCCTCCAGGTGTCGTGCTTGGTAGCTGAGCCAAACCAGACCATGATGGAGAAGGTGAGAACAGACTCTACGATGGCCGTGTAGAATTGGACCATCATTGCCTGTGGAAGATTGTGCTTCCTCAGCTGCCACAGGAAGTACATCCTCTGTTGTGCCTTTTTGACTGTGGAGTCGATGGTAGTCCCTGGAGATGATGGTTCTAAAGAACTTAAAAGACTCCACAGATGTGACTGTGGTGTTGTTGATGGTGAGTGGGATGAGGGGAGTGGGAGCTCTCTTAAAGTCCACAATCAATTTCACTGTACTCCTATGACAGCCCAGATTGTCAATGTGTCTGGGGAATACAGTTTAGTTTAGTTTTGTTTATTGTCACGTGGACTGAGGTGCAGTGAAAAGCCATTGTTACGTGCAACCCAGTCAGCGGAAAGACAATACATGACTACCATCGAGACATTCACAGTGTACAGATACATGATATAATGTTTAGTGCAAGATAAAGTCTGAGGGTCACCAATGAGATAGATAGTAGTTCAGGACTGCTCTCAGGACTACAGTACATGGATTGACCCAAAGTTAATCACTACAGCTGTTGTAGAGACATAACGGTGTCCAGGACTCCCTGAAAGTGACAGGGCAAGTAGATGGAGTGGTGAAGATGGCAGAGACAGGGGAAGGCTGCAGCCCTGAATCCCCCACAGTGGCCTTCATGTGCCCCTACTGCTCCCGTGTGTGCGGCTCACACATCAGACTCATTAACCACACTCCATCCCACATGACACAAGACTGCACCACCATGCTGTCATCATCTACAATGGGCCACCACCACCAAAGATGGCCTATGGTACACTTGCCTTCATCAATCAGGGCATTGAGTATAAGTCAAGAAATGATGCAGCTTTGTAGGACTTTGAAGATAGACACAGAAAGCTGGAGTAACTCAGCGGGTCAGGCAGCACCTCTGGAGAAAATTATGTTTCGGGTCGAGACCCATCTTTTTGGTTATTTGGAGTATGGTGTGCAGTTCTGGTCATCCCATCACAGGAACGGCATGGAGGCTTTGCAAACGGTGCAGAGAAGCTTTACCAGAATGATGTGTAGAAAGGAACTACAAATGCTGGTTTCTATCAGAGATAGACGCAAAGTGCTGGAGTACTCCAGAACTTTGGGACTATTTACCAGAATAATGCCTGGATTAGAGGTTTTTAGCTACAATGTGAGGTCCTCAAAACTTGGATTGTTTTCTATGGAAAGCAGAGGTTGCAGGGTTTTCTCCATGTGCTCCGGTTTCCCCCCTCACTCACAAGATGTTCAGAAATGTAGGTTAAATGGCTTTGGTAAAATTTGTAAATTGTCCCTAATGTGTAGGATAGTACTAGTGTATGGGGATCTTTGGTCGGCCCGGACTCGGTAGGCCAAAGTGCCTGTTCCTGTATCTCTAAACAAAACTATTCTTCACAACTCAGACCCCTGATTTATGAAGGCCAACGTGCCAAATGCTTTCTCCACCATCTTGTCTACCTGTGATGCCACTTTCAGGGAACTGTGTACCTGTGCTCCTCGGCCCCTCTGCTCTACAACACTCCCCAAGGCTCCGTCATTTACCATGAAACTCCTGGTTTAACTTCCGAAAATACAACACTTAACACTTTAGTTTAGTTTTGTTTATTTTAGAGATACTGTACAACGCGGAAACAGTCCATCAGGTCCGTGCCGACCAGCAATCTAACATACACCAGTTCTATCCGACACACTGGGGACAATTTACTGAAGCCCGTAATCCTACTATTAGTCCATTCAGCCCATCAAGTCTGCTCTGCCATCTGATCATGGCCGGTCAAACCCCATTCTCCTGCCTTCTCCCCATAACCTCTGATGCCCCTCTTAATCAAGAATCTGTCAAACTGCTTTTAAATTACTCATTGATGACCTCCACAGCATCTGTTGTAATGAATTCCACAGTCTACTCCGCCATTTAATCATGGCTGATCTATCTCTTCCTCCAAACCCCATTCTCCTGCCTTCTCCCCATAACCTCTGACACGAATACTAATCAAGAAACTATCTATCTCTGCCTTAACTATATCCATTGACTTGGCCTCCACAGCCGTCTGTGGCAAAGAATTCCACAGATTCACCACCCTCTGACTAAAGAAATTCCTCCTCATCTCCTTCCTAAAAGAACGTCCTTTAATTTTGATGCTATGACCTCTGGTCCTAGACTCTCCCACTAGTGGAAACATTCTCTCCACATCCACTTTATCCAGGCCTTTCACTATTCAGCAGTTTTCAATGAGGTCCCCCTCATCCTTCTTTTTTTCTAATATTTTTTTTTATTAGAAGCAAGTATATGGACGGGAAGGGAATGGAGGGGTATGGTCTGAGTGCAGGTAGATGGGACTAGGGGAAAACAAATGATCGGCACGGACTGGAAGGGCCGAGAGGGCGTGTTTCCGTGCTGTAATTGTTATATAGTTATATGGTTATATAATAAAAACATTTCATGTATAACAGTCATACATTGTTAATATTATCAATATTATCAATTATTTAATAACTCTGCTATATATATATTTGTTTTTATATAGATAGAAGGTAATAAAGAATTAGACAAAAAAAGTATGATAAAGAAGAATGGAATAATTTACTAATAACACAACATTGGAGATATGCTCGTAAATTATAAATTTTAACTCTTCATCTAATCCTTGATTCGAGCTTCAGTCAGGTTCTCGTGCCGAACCGGTTTGCCCCTTCAAATAATCAATAAATGGAGACCATATTCTGATAAAAAGTTCTTGTATGTCCATTAAGACAAGTCTGATTCTTTCCAAATGTAGGGTCTCCGACATTTCCATAATCCATATTTTAATTGTGGGGGTTATAGGACCTTTTCAAAATTATAATATTATTTTTTCCCAATTATTATACTGTAGTCAATAAAGTTTCTTTGGCTTGTAGTAAATGTTAGACTTTGCTCTAATATTCCTAATATTATTCGTTTTGAGTCGGGATCCAATTGGGTGTTGACAACTTCCGAATTTATCTTAAAAAGTTCCATCCAAAAGTTTTTAATTTTTATACAATTTACAAATGTGTGAGTTAAGTTAGCCTCTAAATGCTGACATTTTTCGCAGATAGGAGATATATGTGGAAAGATTCTATTTAATCTCGTTTTTGAGCAATATAGAAACATAGAAACATAGAAATTAGGTGCAGGAGCAGGCCATTCGGCCCTTCAAGCCTGCACCGCCATTCAATATGATCATGGCTGATCATCCAACTCAGTATCCTGTACCTGCCTTCTCTCCATACCCCCTGATCCCTTCAGCCACAAGGGCCACATCCAACTCCCTCTTAAATATGGCCAACAAACTGGCCTCAACTACCTTCTGTGGCAGAGAATTCCACAGATTCACCTCTGTGTGAAAAACGATTTTCTCATCTCGGTCCTAAAAGACTTCCCCCTTATCCTTAAACTGTGACCCCTTGTCCTGGACTTCCCCAACATCGGGAACAATCTTCCTGCATCTAGCCTGTCCAACCCCTGAAGATTTTTGTAAGCCTCTATGAGATCACCCCTCAATCTTCTAAATTCCAGCGAGCACAAGCCAAGTCTATCCAGTCTTTCTTCATATGGAAGTCGTGCCATCCCAGGTATCAGTCTGGTTACATATAATCTATGTAATACTTTAAATTGTATTAAAGAGTGTCTGGCATTTAACGAGCATTGATGTAAATGTTTGTAAGCTTTCGTCCCAAATATCTTTCATTATTGGCTGGCCTAGTTCATTTTCCCATGACCATATATTTCCGTCGTTGGTGCCTCACTGTCTAATAGGATATAGAAACATAGAAAATAGGTGCAGGAGGAGGCCATTCGGCCCTTTGAGCCAGCCATTCAATATGATCATGGCTGATTGTCCGCTATCAATAACCAGTGCCTGCCTTCTCCCCATATCACTTGACTCCACTATCCCCTAGAGCTCTATCCAACTCTCTCTTAAGTCCATCCAGTGATTTGGCCTCCACTGCCCTCTGTGGCAGGGAATTCCATAAATTCACAACCCTCTGGGTAAAAAAGTTTTTTCTCAGCTCAGTCTTAAATGACCTCCCCTTTATTCTAAGACTGTGGCCCCTGGTTCTGGACTCACCCAACATAGGGAACATTGGGATATTGTAGATATGAGATATTATTTTTTCTGTATTAGAGTGTTCATTCAAACATTCCTCAAGAGTTTCTGGATCTCTAGTTCTGTAATCCCATGTATTTGATTTAGCATAATCTCTTAATTGCAAGTTTCTGAAATAGTAATTTGAGTGAAGTCCATATGTTTGTTGTACCTCCTGAAATGAAAGAAATGTACCTTTCCTATAGAGATGACCTATCTTTTTAATTCTGTGATTTTTCCATTGTAAAAAACCTGTATCCAACATTGAAGGTTTAAATGCAGGGTTGTTTACAGTGGGGAGAAAGAGTGATAGATTATCCAATTGTAAAGTCTTTTTTAATTGATTCCAAATTCGTATACCACTGTATATTGTAGGGTTTTCACTATAGGGTTTTTTTGTTCAATTTAGTGGTAGCAAACAGAACCAATTTCAAAGGATAAGCTGTCTTCCTTTTCCATTTTTAAACAGTCTGGTTGCTGGTCCAATTCTTCCACAGAAGTTCATATTTTTAATGTTAACTGCCCAGAAATAGAATATGAAGTTCGCTAAAGCTAAACCTCCATTTGTTTTTGATTTACATAAATGTTTTTGTTTATTCTATGATTCCTATAATCCCAGATAAAATGAGTGACTATAGAATCCACCTTTTTAAAAAAAATGTTTGGAAGATATATCGGGATTGATATACAATACTGAATACAATAATCGGTACAATAATTGCGGAAGAAAAATCATTTTTATGGCATTAATTCTACCAAACATTGAGATAGGGAGTGTTTTCCAATATTGAATATTCTTATGCAATTTGTTCAGTAAAGGAGGGAAGTTTAGTTTAAATAAAGAAGTATATGTTTTAGTTACAAAAATCCTAGAAATTTAAATTTTTCATTAGTTATTTTAAAGGGGGATTGGTGTAATATATGTGGATTGATTTCCATTATTGGCATGATTTCGCTTTTATTCCAATTGATTCTGTATCCCAAGAATAAACCAAATTGAGTTATTAAATTTAAATAGGTTTTGGTATACTAATTTCAGGTTTTGTAATGTATATGTCTGCATATAAAGAAATTTTATTCTCAGTGTCTTTAGTACTACACACGTATATTTCAGGATGGGCCCTAACACTTTCTGCTAGTGGCTCAGTTGCGAGTGCGAATAATAACGGGGATAACGGGCATCCTTGTCTACAACCTCTAGATAAGTTTAATTTAGTTGATAACATTTTATTTGTTTAATACTCTAGCTGTTGGATTATTATATAAAAGTTTTACCCATGTGCTAAACTTCCCGCCCAGTTTGAAAAATTTCCATCACTGAAAATAAATAAGGCCAACCACCTGATCAAATGCTTTCTCAGCATATAACAAAATAATTGCTAAATCTTTGTTAGTAATTCTCTTTGAGTATATAATATTAAATAATCGTCTCAGGTTATAAGAAGAGTAATGTTTTGGGATAAATGCTGTTTGGTCAGGGTGTATTAATTTATTAATCACTGTGCTTAATCTTTGTGCTAGGATTTTAGTTAATATTTTCTGATCAGTATTTAAGAGAGCTTTAGATCTATATGAACCTGGGTCTTCCAGGTCCTTATCGGTTTTTGATGTAAGTATTATTATAGATTCGTTTAGCATTTCTGCTAATTTCTTTTTTTTTTTTTTTTATAATTTTTTTTTATTATAGAAACAAAGTAATTACAAAGTACACTCTTATACAACGATAAAAAAATATATAATATTAATAATAAATTGATACTGTTTATATTATTTGTAATATTATCAATTATACATATCAAGGTTAATTATTTTGTATAATTGGGAGTGTGTATAGTACATTCCTAATATTAGCAATATACTCATACTACTCATAATATCCATATTTCCTCTGATTTCAAAATACAAGTCCCCCATGTTATAATTGTATAATACACAATATTAACCGAACTTCTATAATATTCATTATATTTTCATAATAATAAGAGTGTTTGTATTATTATTGACTTTATATTTCTAAATTATTATATAGTTGAAACTACACAATTTTATGTAATTAAAAATACAAGACATCAATAATATTTTCATACAAGTAATGATATCTATATTCGCATTAATATTAAAAATTTAATATAATGTGTTTCTATACTTTTTTTCTAATTAGGGATAGAAAAAATAAAGAATAGAAAATAGAAAAGAGAGTGTTGAAAGTTTGATGGAGATTGGAATATTATTCATTAATCCGTCCTTGGAGATATATTCATGATTTATTATATATATTTCTTCATCCATTCAGATATTCAGGCCTCAGTCAAGTCTTCGCGCCGAACCGTTATGACCCTGTAAATATTTAATATATGGAGACCAAATCTCTCTGAAGAGATCTAACCTATCCATAAGGACAAGCCTCAATCTCTCCAAGTGAAGTGTCTCCGACATTTCTGTATTCCACATTTTAATTGTTGGGGATGCAGGGCCTTTCCAAAATTTTAGTATTAATTTTTTCCCAATTATTAGACAATAGTCGATAAAAATTCTTTGGTTCATTGTAATTAGTTGGTCCGTTTCAAGTATTCCAAGTATTATTAACTTTGGATCAGAAAATCATAGTAATATTAATAATATTCGAAATTATCTTAAATATTTTTGTTCCAATATTCTACAATCTTTATACAATTAGTGAATGAATGTGACAAATTTGCTTCTGAGATTTGACATTTATCACATATAGGCGATAATTTTGGAAATATATTATGTAATTTAGATTTGGAGTAATGTAGTCTATGTAGAATTTTAAACTGTATAAGAACATGTTTAGCATTTAACGAACAATGATGTATGTGTTGTAAGCTTTCGTCCCATATTTCTGAGCTTATTATTTGACCTAATTCATTTTCCCAAATCTGTCTATGTGTTTCCGTTGATGGGATATCACTTTCCAATAAAATATTATAAATATATGATATCATTTTTTTCTGTATTTGGATGTTTATTCAAGCATTCATCTAAAATTTCAGTCTTTCTATTTCTAAGTTCTTGTGTATTTGCAGAGATATAGTTTCTGATTTGTAAATATCTAAAATATTTCATTGTTATGTAGTCCATAAGTTTGTTGTAACTCTTGAAATGAAAGAAAAGAGCTTTCCTTATAAAGATCCCCTATGTTTAAAATTCCTTTATTTTTCCATTGTAAAAAAGCCTTATCCATCGTTGAAGGTTTTAAAACGTAAAATTATTGGCAATGGTAAGACCTAACGGTATAGATTTTAATTTTAATGTTTTCTTTATTTGTTTCCAAATGCGGATTCCGTTTTCTATTTATCGGGTTTTCACTATAAATTTTCTTAGTTACGTTAGTATTAGCAAATATTATAGAACTAATTTCAAATGGAGAACAATCTTCTTTTTCCATTTTTAACCAGTTTGGTTTGTTATCTATTTCTTCTAGCCAAAAATTCATATTTTTGATATTAACTGCCCAGTAATAAAACATAAAATTTGGTAATGCTAATCCCCCATTTATTTTATCTTTACATAAGTGTTTTTTATTTATTCTGTGGTTCTTATAATCCCAAATAAAGTTAGTAACTAGGGAGTCTAATTTTTTGAAAAAAATTTAGGGGAGATATCGGGATTAATTGAAATAAATATAATAATTGTGGGAGAAAAATCATTTTTATCGCGTTGATTTTTACCTAACATTGAAATAGGTAAACTTTTCCAGTATAAAATATTCTTATTTAATTTGTTCAGTAATAACGGGAAGTTAGATTTAAATAAAGAATCAAAATATTTTTGTAACGAAAATACCAAGATATTTAATATTTTCATTTGTTATCTTGAAAGGAAATTGTTGTAAAATCTGTAAATTATTCATCGTTATTGGCATAAGTTCACTTTTATTCCAATTGATACTGTATCCTGAGATTAATCCAAATTCCGTTATTAGTTTTAACAAATTTCGGATACTTATTTCCGGTTCAGTGATATAAAGTAATACATCGTCCGCATATAAGGAGATTTTATTCTTAGTATCTTTAGTATCATATCCATGTATTTCCGGATGTAATCTCACCTTTTGGGCGAGAGGTTCTATTGCTAGCGCGAACAATAAAGGTGATAGAGGACAGCCTTGTCTACAACCTCGAGATAAACTAAATTTAGTAGATAACATACGGTTTGTTGTTATTCTAGCTGTTGGGTTTGCATATAACAATTTAATCCAAGTAGTAAACTTCTCACCGAGCTTGAAAGCTTCCATCACCGAAAATAAATAAGGCCATTCCACTTGGTCAAAAGCTTTTTCTGCATCCAGCGAGATAACTACTAAATCTTTTTTATCACTTCTTTTCGAATATATAATATTAAATAACCGTCTTAGATTATATGAGGAATATCTTTTAGGTATAAATCCTGTTTGATCGGGATGAATTAATTCATTGACAACTGTACTTAATCTTTGTGCTAATATTTTTGTTAGAATCTTTTGATCCGTATTTAATAGAGCTATTGCTCTATATGATCCTGGTTCATCCAAGTCTTTATTTATTTTAGGTATGTGTTATAATAGACTCGTTCAGCGTATCTGGTAATTTCTGTTGTGTATATATCTGTTTCATATAATGATTTCAAATATGGGACCATATGATCATGAAAAATTTTATAAAATTCCGAGCCTATACCATCCGGTCCCGGTGTTTTACCATTTTTTTAATGATCTAATAGATTCTTGGATTTCTTTTATTGAAATATCAGCATTTAATAGTTCTTTATTTTGTAAATCCAATCCTTTTAAATTACATATTTTTAAAAGGCATCTATTTCTGTTTTATTTACTGTCGCTTTAGCAGTATATAGATTTTTATAATATTGCATAAATCTTTCATTAATATCTTTAGGTTGTATTAATAAATCACCATTTTGTGATTTAATCCTATGTATAATTTTTTCAGCTTCAATTTTCCTTAATTGTCGAGCTAATAAATTTTTGGGGTTTGTCTCCAAATTCCAAACTGTAATTGTTTAGTATGTTGATAAAATTTTAAAACTTGATCTAGTATATATTAATTTAATTTATATTTCAATGCTACAATTTTATTATGTATTATTATATCTGGTTTTGTTGCATTCTGTATATCTAATTGTTTAATCTCCCTTTCCAAGTCCTGTTTGTTCCTTCCGAATCTTTTTATTATGGGAATGCTTGTGAAGAAATCATAATTCCTCGAAGATATGCTTTAAATGTTTCCCATAATAAAGAGCGAGATATTTTCTGGTTGATCATTTATTTCAAAAAAAATCTTAATTTGAGTTATAATATATTCCTGAGTGGTTTTATTTTTTTAAATTTGTGGATTAAGTTTCCATTGTCCACAATTTTCTGTTTTACCATTTATTTTAATTTTTAAAATGTTAATGGTGCATGATCTGAGATTATAATATTATGATATTGGGTTCGTAAGTAAGTTGAGATAAGCTTTGCATCTACCAGAAAATAATCTATTCTTGAGTAAGTTTTATGTACTGGTGAGTAAAAAGAGTATTCTCGACCAGTAGGGTTTTCTATTCTCCAAACATCTTTAATATTAGTCGTTTGAATATATGCATTTAATAAATCACTAAAATGGTGATTTAGTTTTTCTTTGTTTTGAAGATCTGTCTAGGTAAGGGTCTAATGTACAATTAAAATCATCCTCCAATTATCAAATTATAATGTGTTAATTCCGGAATATTGTTAAGTACTTTCTTAAAAAACAAAGGTCTATCAAAATTTGGTCCATATATATTAACGAAAATCATTTTTTCTGTGTTTATTTCTCCTATCACAATAATGTATCTACCATCTTTATCAGATATAGTTTGATGTATAGTTGAAGAAGACCCCCGCACGCAAGCCGCAGAAGAAATCCAAGAAGTGACCGCTCTCTCCGACCCCGCCACTTGTGTCTGAAATCTTCAGAAACTTTTGTGTACATACTGTTTAAAAAAAAAACAAGTGTTTCTTGACTTTAGTAAGGAGACTTTTTTTTAATTTTGTCAGGAACTTATTGTGTCTTTTGCGATTTAAAACAAACAAAAAAACCCCAATTGTGTATGCGATGCGGTGGTCGTGTGTTGGAGCTGGTGATTCTGGGACTAGTGGGGAATGGGAATGTACATTTGCTGTGACTGGTCTTTAGCTTTTAGACTCTCGGCCCGTGGGTGAGAGAGAGGACAGCAGGATGTGCCTGCATGCTTGTAGCTTCTAGCCCCAGTGGCGATAGTTACCAGCCCCGTCTTTACTGGGGAAACCAAGCCAGCTCTCAACCACTGATCAGTCACAACAAGGTCATCAATTATTTCCAAATTACTTCGTTTTAGACTTTTTAAAATCAATGTCTGGAGCTGCTCTTCCGAGTTTCTAGAGGATTCTGCAATGCTGTTTTGTGTGTGTGTGTGTTTTTTTTCCAGTGTTGCAGTGTAAATATTTAAAGATGTTTAAAAAAAAAATAAAAAAATTAATGATCTGGATGAGGGAATTGAAGGCAATATCTCCAAGTTTGCGGATGACACTAAGCTGGGGGGCAGTGTTCGCTGTGAGGAGGATGCTAGGAGACTGCAAGGTGACTTGGATAGGCTGGGTGAGTGGGCAAATGTTTGGCAGATGCAGTATAATGTGGATAAATGTGAGGTTATTCCACTTTGGTGGCAAAAAACAGGAAAGCAGACTATTATTTAAATGGTGGCCGATTAGGAAAAGGGGAGATGCAGCGAGACCTGGGTGTCATGGTACACAGTCATTGAAAGTAGGCATGCAGGTGCAGCAGGCAGTGAAAAAAGCGAATGGTATGTTAGCTTTCATAGCAAAAGGATTTGAGTACAGGAGCAGGGAGGTTCTACTTCAGTTGTACAGGGTCTTGGTGAGACCACACCTGGAGTATTGCGTGCAGTTTTGGTCTCCAAATCTGAGAAAGGACATTATTGCCATAGAGGGAGTGCAGAGAAGGTTCACCAGACTGATTCCTGGGATGTCAGGGATGTCTTATGAAGAAAGACTGGATAGACTCGGTTTATACTCTCTGGAATTTAGGAGATTAAGAGGGGATCTTATAGAAACTTACAAAATTCTTAAGGGGTTAGACAGGCTAGATGCAGGAAGATTGTTCCCGATGTTGGGGAAGTCCAGGACAAGGGGTCACAGCTTAAGGATAAGGGGGAAATCCTTTTAAGACCGAGATGAGAAAGACTTTCTTCACACAGAGAGTGGTGAGTCTCTGGAACTCTCTGCCACAGAGGGTAGTTGAGGCCAGTTCATTGGCTATATTTAAGAGTGAGTTGGATGTGGCCCTTGTGGCTAAGGGGATCAGAGGGTATGGAGAGAAGGCAGGTACGGGATACTGAGTTGGATGATCAGCCATGATCATATTGAATGGCGGTGCAGGCTCGAAGGGCTGAATGGCCTACTCCTGCACCTAATTTCTATGTTTCTATGTTTCTATGATGTATGCTTAAATAAAGTACCTTTTACGAAATAATATTGCTACACCTCTTGATTTATGCGTATAAAAGAAGAATGATATATTTTGTCTATCCATTTAGCTTTCAACCTGTTTTCAGCGTCTTTTTTTAAGTGGGTTTCTTGAATATAAATTACGTCAGCTTTAATTGCCTTTAAATGTTGTCAATATTTTTCCTCTCTTTATTGGTTCATTAATACCTTTAACATTCCAACTGCAAAATGTTAATCCCTCATCTCCCGTATTTCTTTTTTTAAGTCTTGCATTTTAAGTTTGTGGGAATCTGCAATAGAGTCTAAGGGTCAGCGCAGTAGACCTAACCTTACACCGAACACCGAATAGATGAATTTTAGATCTCTTTTATGTACCTCACGAATATTTCTCCATTGGTCCAATGGTGTAACTCCATTCAAACTGAAAAATACAATAGATATAAAAGGATAGTAAAGAATAGTTAAAGAAATTAATAGTTTGTGTAAAGAAAGAAAAAACTACAAATAAAGTATTTGTAGTTTGTGTTAGCCATATTAACTTGGCTAATCCATCTAAGGATTCCGGCATTGTTGTTATTAACTTGGCCAGCTCCTAGATTTGAGGAATTATTATTTCCATCATAATATTTTAACTGGGGTATAATTATTAAAGGAAAGAAAAAAGTGGTGGTAATCGTCATATCAGGGTATCTATATCTAAAATTAACTTAGAAATCTAAGCAGTATTAAACATAAAGAATATAATTTAAAAGTACAAAATAAAAATTATTATTAGAAAAAAGGATCTCCAAATGAGGTCCATGGCTAAATTTAACTCCATTCATTAACGAGACATTAGTTATTAATTATTAGTGATATTAATTAGCAAAAGTGAGCAATCTTGATTAATAATAATCATAGTGATAATAAAACCGCGTTGTGATTTTAGTATGTGTGTTATTTGTTTATATTAGTTATATGTTAAAACTAATTGTCAGTATCAGAAAAACGTCTTCCAATCCAGTTTTTTCCTCTTCATTCCGTACGGCATTGTCCATTACTTCTAGTCCCATATTATCATATGAAATCTCACAAATGTTGAGAGTCCGTGTTGGGTCTCTAAAAGTAGAAAAAGTCAGTATGTTTGCTTGTAGATACTTTTCAAGACTCGAACTGCTTTGCGAAATCCAAGGCTGCTGAGAGTGTGAGACTCCATGTTGGGTCTCTAAAATAGTAAAAGTCAGTATGTTTGCTTGTAGATTACTTTTCAAGGCTCGAACTGCTTTGCAAAATCCAAGGCTGACTTCTGGGGTATTAAAGAAATGCTCCACTTTGTTAAAGTAACTCTTAGAATGGGCTGGGTAATTCAAACCGTATCTCAGATTTTCTACACCCCTCATAAGGCTTTTGGCTTCATTAAAAAGTCTACCATTTTCTAGCAACCTCTGGAGGGTAATCTCGATAGATACTGATCCTTTGTCCTTCAAATGTCAAATTCTTATTTCTCGCAGCTTTCCGCATAATCTCCTCCAGAACAAAATCATATTGTAGTTTTATGATCATTTGTCTTGGGGGGGCATTTATACTGGTCTGACGTCTGCTGACTCTATGAGCACGAGCTAATAAAGGCCATTTCATCCAGAGATAAAACATTTTGGAGTAGTTTTAGCAGTGAATTCTCGAAGATCTTCGTGTTTCTCGCGACCTTCAGGAATCCCTGCGATCCTCAGATTCTGTCTTCTCTGATAGCCTTCTAGCTGAGTACATTTCTCTGTTGTTTTAGTCAGCAAAGTCATTAGACGTTCATGTTCTGTTATCAGCTTTGCTGTAGACTCAGTACTTGCCTCCGCTATCTGTTCAAGGTTCTTCATGCCAGCCGCCTGTTGTTCCAGCACATTCTCAATAGGATTAATCTTATTTTGAAAGTCTTTTTTAACCTTTTTCAAGTTTTTTCTCCATCTTACTTTCCATATCATTAAGCATTTCAATGAGTTCATTCTTCAAATCTTCCGATACTTTCTTGACCTTTTTTTCAATTTTTAACATTGTTTCTTTTTGAAATTCATTCAGTTGATTTTTCATCTGATCCATCTGATTGTTCATTTGACATATTTCTTCCTTTATTTCTTCCTTTATACCTTTCATTTCTTCCTTTAATTCTAGCTTTAAAACAGCCATCTGTTGAGATATAAAAGTTTTCAAATCCTCACCTTCCGCTTTTGTGCCTGTTTTCTTGGAAACATCTTCCATGGAGCTGGTCCTACTCGAATCCGAGGCTTCACCTCGGCCTTCTGCCGGTCTCTGTCGGGTTGAACGAGTTTTACTCTTCGTCGGGTAGGGCTCCGTGCCGTCGACTAGTTAGTCGCGCGGCTGATGACGTCATCGGCACAGTGGTATAGAAACGGCAGGGCAGTGTGTAGCAGACAGCCGGTAAGTCTTTTAAACCCCGTTTTTTCCCGATTTTTTACGGAGCTGGCTGGTGCTATCCTCTAGGGCTCCATAGCGCCACGGAAGTCACATTTCTGCTAATTTCTGTTGAGTTTAAATGTGCTCCATACAGCCATCTGTAAACGTGGGGAGATCAGATCATAAAAATTTGTATAAAATTCAGAGCTTATACCGTCAGGGCCCGGGGGTCTTGCCGTTTTTTGGAGATCTGATACTTCAATTGATTTTACTGTTATTTCAGCGCCTAGTAATTCTCTATCTTTCAAATCTAAACCTTTAAGGTTACATTTTTGTAAGAATGCTTCCATTCCTGTCGAGTGTTCTGTCGTTTTGGCTGAGTAGAGATTTTGATAATATTGCAGAAAATTTCTCATTGATATCCTTGGGCTGTACTAGTAGTTCTTACATATCTGATCTAATTTTGAGAATTGTTTTTTCCCCATCTAGTTTTCGAAGTTGGCGTGCAAAATAGTTTTTTGTGGTTTGTCACCGAATTCAAAATGTAATTGTTTAGTATGCTGATAACGTTTTATAACTTGGTCTGAGTATATTTTATTTAATTTATATTTCAATACTGCTATTTTGTTGTGTTTTATCATAGTTGGTGCTGCTGCATTTTCTATGTCTAATTGTCTTATTTCTCTTTCCAGTATCTGTAGCTTAACCCGGTTTTCTTTATTGTGAAATGTTCCTCGGGCAAATGCTTTAAATGTTTCCCAGAAAAGGGAGGCAGACTTTCCAGTGCAATCATTGGTCTCAAAAAACATATTAATCTGTTTAGTAAGATATTCCTGACATACTTTTTCATTTAAAATTTGTGGGTTGAGTCTCCATGTGTCTGTTTTCTCGGCCATTCCATTTAGTTTAATCATAAATATTAAGTGTACATGGGTCCGAGATTATAATGTTATGATATTTCGAGTTGTAGGTAAAGGGAATGAGCTTGGAGTCTACTAAAAAATAATCTATTCTTGCGTAGGTTTTATGTACCGATAAGTAAAATGAATATTCTCGTCCAATTGGGTTTTCGATTTTCCAGACATCCTTAATATTAGTAGTATCTATATATGCATTTAATAATTCACTTGACTGAGATTTTATTTTTCGTTGTCTTGATGATCTGTCTAAATAGGGGTCTAGTGTACAATTTAAGTCTCCTCAATTATTAAATTGTGTTGTGTAAGTTCCGGAAATTATATTGAATATTTTTTTTTTAAAAACAAGGGACTATCAAAGTTTGGTCCATAAACATTATAAGAATCACTTTTTTGCATGTAACTCACCTATTAATACAATATATCTACATACATTCTGTCCCTATTGTAACTCCCCACCCACGTTCCCGCCATAGTTGATGTCTGTTTAAAAGATATCCCTTTACGGATTAATATTGCAACACCTCTGAATTTGTGCGAAAATGAGGAGTGATACGTTTTAGCAATCCATTTTGCTTTCAATCTATGCTATGCTTCCTTTTTAAGGTGAGTTTCCTGAAGGAATATTTATCTGTTATCTGATTTTAAATGTGCTAATTACTTTACCTCTCTTGATTGGTTTCATTAATTCCCTTAACATTCCAGCTGCAAAATGTGATTTCTTCACAACCAATCTTCATATTCAAATCTTGCATCTTATGTTTTAGGGTGGTCTATAAGAGAGCAGATGGCTCAGCGCAACAAGCCGACATTGCACCAGAACATCAGATAGATTAATTTTAAATCTCGTAGATCTTTCTCCCGTATGTATCTCCTTTGGTAAAATTTATAATTTCCATTCAAACTTAAATTATAATAGAATATTATGTAAAAAAATTGATAGGGTAGGTAGTTAGCAAAGTGCAAAAAGAAAAAAAAACTACATCTATAATTAGTGCAGTTAGTGATAGCCACGCTAACGTGGCTAGCCATCAACAGACTTCCGTAGCCTTTGAAAAATAAAAAAACTTTACTAGCTCCATGCTTTCTTTAAAGTGAAATTTCAATAACAACATTTTACAGGGGAGGAGGAAAACATTTTAAGTTCCAAAGTATTCATAATCCGTTAATAAAAAATACAATTATTCGCAAAATGCAGTATAAATCTCATATATGTCTGAGAGAGAAAAAAAATCAAACTTTAAATCAAACTCCACTTATAGTTCCCATTTTAACTAATTCTAAGTAATCCATTTGAAAGTAATTAGTAATAATTAGTAATAATTATTAGTAGTAATGAGTAATTATGATTAGTATTTGTCAGTTGTTAATATTAATAGTAAAATATGGGTGTAGTATGTCCATAGGAAAAACCTTGCTCAACTATCATTGTCCAATTTCATTTGTCCTTAAGTATAACAGTTTAAGTTCCATCAGATCTTTACAAAGTCACAATGTTCGGTGACGTCGGGTTATTTGTGAGTAATGTTCAGTCATCGGTCATATTCTCAATGTTCTGGACGAAGGTTAGTGAAGATGTGTTCCTTCTTCTTGTAGGTGACTCTTAATGTTGCCGGGTACATCAGGCCGTACCTCAAACCTTGTACATCCTTAAGTATTCTTCTTGTCTCTGTAAACAGTGCTCTCTTCCTGGCGACCTCCACAGGATAATCTCAATAAATGCTGATCTTGTCTCCTTCATATGTGAGATTCCTGCTACGAACAATTTTCTTCATCATGTCATCCAGTACATGGTCCCCCCCCCCCCCCCCCCCCCATTTTGTATTGCACCTTCACTATCATTTGTCTTGTTGGGGGGGCTGTCCGTGGACAGCATTCATCACTCTATGTGCACGAACTAGCAGAGGTTTTTGATCCAGATTTAAGACTTTTTGCAATAAGTCTGCATCGAATTTGTGGGGGTCTCGGTTCCCCTCTCTACATAGAAAACATAGAAACATAGAAATTAGGTGAAGGAGCAGACTATTCGGCCCTTCAAGCATGCAACGCCATTCAATATGATCATGGCTGATCATCCAACTCAGTATCCTGTACCTGCCTTCTCTCCATACTTTCAGCCACAAGGGCCACATCACAACCCCTCTTAAATATGGCCAACGAACTGACCTCAAACTACCTTCTGTGGCAGGGAGAATTCACAGATTCACACTCTCTGTGTGAAAAAACGATTTTCATCATCTCGGTCCTAAAAGACTTCCCCCTTATTTTTTCCCCTTGTCCTGGACTTCCCCAACATCGGGAAACAATCTTCCTGCATCTAGCCTGTCCAACCTTAAGAATTTTGTAAGTCTCTATGAGATCACCCCTCAATCTTCTAAATTCCAGCGAGTACAAGCCGAGTCTATCCAGTCTTTCTTCATATGGAAGTCCTGCCATCCCAGGAATCAGTCTGGTGAACTTTCTCTGTACTCCTCTATGGCAAGAATGTCTTTCCTCAGATTAGGAGACCAAAAACTGTACGCAATATCAGGTGTGGCCTCACCAAGACCCAGAACAACTGCAGTAGAACCTCCCTGCTCTTGTACTCAAATCCTTCTTTTGCTATGAATGCCAACATACCATTCGCTTTCTTCACAGCTGCTGCACTGCATGCCTACTTTCAATGACTGGTGTACCATGAACACCAGGTCTCGCTGCATCTCCCCTTTTCCTAATCGCTCACCATTCAAATAATAGTCTACCTTCCGGTTTTTGCACCAAAGTGGATAACCTCACATTTATCCAAACTTATACTGCATCTGTCATGCATTTGCCCGCCTCACCAGTCTATCCAAGTCATCCTGCAGCCTCCTAGCATCCTCCTCACAGCTAATCACTGCCCACCCAGCTTCGTGTCATCGCAAACTTCGTGATGTTGCATTTTAATTCCATCGTCCAAATCATTAATGTCTTGTCAAATTATAACCTAGCTGGGGTCCCAGCACTGAGCCTTGCAGCACCCCACTAGTCACTGTCTGCCATCCTGAAAAGGACCCGTTCACTCCTACTCTTTGCTTCCTGTCTGCCAGCCAGTTCTCTATCCACATCAATACTGAACCACCATTCCCTTCTTGGTCGCCAGCAATTCTTAAATTCAGACACCTCGGACGTCCTTCCAAGTCAGTACATTTTTCAGTTATTTTACTCAATAAGTCTGATAGACGTTGTTCTCTTTGATCAGCTGTTTTGTACCTCCAGCATCGACACATGTCGCCGCAATCTCCTCTAAATGAGTTATTGCTTTGCTCATTTTTGTGGTCTAATGTCTTATCGATAGGATCCAACCTGTCATTGAAGCTGGATTCCATCGAGTTGATTTTAACAATTACTCTTCAATATGTTAAGCAAGGTCTTCTTCATTTCTTGTCTTCCATGTATGCCTTAGTTCATGGACAGTGGCATTGATTTCTTCTTCCATTTCTTCCTTCATTTCTTCTTTAAAAGTTTGTTCTTTAAAGTTCAGTTTTTCATTGAAATTATTCAACTGTTCCTTTTATATTTATTAATTTCTGTGAAATAGAAGATTCCGAAGTTCTTCTATCTCTGATTTTTTGGACATTGGTTTCACAGAAACATAGAAACATAGAAATTAGGTGCAGGAGTAGGCCATTCGGCCCTTCGAGCCTGCACGCCATTCACTATGATCATGGCTGATCATCCAACTCTCGGTATATCCTGTACCTGCCTTCTCTCCATACTCCCTGATCCCTTTAGCCACAAGGGCCACATCTAACTCCCTCTTAATTAGAGCCAATGAAACTGGCCTCAAACTACCCTCTGTGGCAGAGAGAGAGTTCAGAGACTCACCACTCTCTGTGTGAAAAAAGTCTTTCTCATCTCGCCGGTCTTAAAGGATTTCTCCCTTATCCTTAAGCTGTGACCCGTTGTCCTGGGACTTCTCAACACTCGGGAAAACAATCTTCCTGTTTCTCAGGGCTGTCCAACCCCTTAAGAATTTTGTACGTTTCTATAAGATCCCTCTCACAATCTCACCCTATATTCTAGTGAGTCTATTCGAGCTCCTTTCTTCATAAGACAGTCCTGAAATCCCAGTAATCAGTCTGGTGAACCTTCTTGCACTCACTCGCTCTATGGAAAATATGTCCTTCCTCAGATTTGGAGACCAGAACTGTAACGCAAGACTCCAGGTGTGGTCTCACCCAAGACCCTAAAAACTACTGCAGTAGAAGAACGCGTCCCCTGCTCCTATACTCAAATCCTTTTGCTATGAAAAGCTAACCATACCTTCGCTTTTTCACTGCCTGCTGCACCCTGCATGCCTACTTTCAATGACTGGTGACCATGACACCCCAGGTCACGGTGCATCTCCCTCCTTTTCCTAATCGGCCACCAGTTAGATAATAGTTCTGCTTTCCTGTTTTTGCCACCAAAAGTAGATAACCTCACATTTATCCACATTATACTGATCTGCAAACATTTGCCCACTCACTGAGCCTATCCAAGTTCCCTTGCAGTCTCCTAGCATCTTCCTCACAGCTTAACACTGCCCCCCAGCTTAATGTCATACGCAAACATGGAGATATTGCCTTCAATTCCCTCATCCAGGATCATTAATTATACATTGTAAATAGCTGGGGTCCCAGCACTGAGCCTTGCGATTACCCCACTAGTCACTGCCTGCCATTGTGAAAGGAGCCGTTTACTCCTACTCTTTGGCTTCCTGTTTGCCAGCCAGTTCTCTATCCACATCAATACTGAACCCCAATGCCGTGTATGCTTTAAGTTTGTATACTAATCTCTTATGTGGGGCATCGTCGGAAGCCTTCTTCCTGGAAATCCAAATACACCACATCCACTGGTTCTCCCTATCCACGCTACTAGTTACATCCTCGAAAAAATTCCACAAGATTCGTCAGACATGATTTTTACCTTTCGTAAATCCATGCTGACTTTATCAAATGATTTCACCACTTTCCCAAATGTGCTGCTATCCCATCTTTTAATAACCTGACTCTAGCAGTTTCCCACTACCGATGTTAGACTAATGGTCTGTAATTCCCGTTTTCTCCTCCCTCCCTTCTTAAAAAGAGTGGTTACGTGTTTGCTACCGCCAATCTCAGAAACTACTCCAGAATCTAATGAGTTTTGAAAGATTATCAATAATGCATCCATATTTCCGGAGTACTTCTTAAGTTACTTGGGATGCAGCCTATCTGGGCCATGGGAATTTATCGGCCCTTTAATCCTTCATTTTACCCAAACACCACTTCCGGACTACACCTGGATTTTCACTCAAATTCCTCCTTTGACCTGACTGTCCCTGCTATTTTCCGGCAGATTATTTATGTCTTCCTTAGTGAAGACAGAACCAAGTATTTATTCAATTGGTCCGCCATATCCTTGTTCCCCATGATCAACTCACCTGTTTCGTGACTGCAAGGGACCTACATTTTTTGTTTTAACTAATCTCTTTCTCTTACTATCTATAAAAAACTTTTGCAGTCAGTTTTTATGTTCCCTGCCAGTTTTCTTTCATAATCTATTTTTCCTTTCCTAATTAAGCCTTTGTCCTCCTCTGCTGGTCTCTGAATTTCTCCCAGTCCTTTGTATGCTGCTTTTTCTGGCTACTTTGTATGCATCATCCTTTGCTTTGATACTATTCCCTGATATCCTTGTTATCCACGGATGCACTAACCTTCCCTGATTTGTTCCTTTTCTTTGCCAAACTGGGGGAGATGAACAATTTGTTGTAGTTTCATCCATGCAGTCTTTAAATGTCTTTCATTGAATAAACCGTCAACCCTTTTAGAATTAATTGCCAATCAATCTTGGCCAATTCATGTCTCATACCCTCAAAGTTACCTTTCTTTAAGTTCAGAACCTATTGTTTGGAATTAACAATGTCACTCTCCATCCTAATGAAAAAAACTCAACCATATTATGGTCACTTCTTGCCCAATGAGAGGGCACGTACAAGAAGACTGCCTAAACTAACCCTTCCTCAGTACTTAATACCCAGTTCTAAAATTTAGCCTGCTCTCTCATTGGTTCCTACATGTTGATTTAGATAACTATCCCGCATACATTCCAAAAAATCCTCTTCCTCAGCACCCCTGCCAATTTGATTCACCCCAATCTATATGTAGATTGAAGTCACCCATTATAACTGTTTTGCCTTTGTCGCACGCTTTCTTATTTCCTGTTTTGATTCCTGCCCATCCCCAACTTCACTACTACTGTTAGGTGGCCTGTACACAACACCCACCAAAGTTTTCTGCCCCTTAGTGTTTCGCAGCTCTACCCATACCGATTCCAATCCTCAAGCTATGTCCTTCCTTTCCATTGCGTTAATGCTCCTCTCTAACCAGCAACGCTACCCCAACTCCTTTTCCTTTCTCTCTTATCCTCCTGAATATTGAATATCCCTGGATGTTCAGCTCCCAGCCTTGTTACATCTGCTTGGGACGACGTTTTTGTACCTGAGCCCGAGGGCTTCAGTCGGGCCTACTTCTTCCGCCGCTTGCTCTGGGCTTAACGGTCCATTTCATCTTGGGGGGGGGGGGGGGGGGGGGTATGTTGCATAGACATACCACCGGAGTCGCGCGCCTGATCATGTCACTCACGCGTTGCAGGCAGCAGCGGTGCGATAACAGCAGGTAGGTCCCGTTCTTTTCCCCTGTTTTCAGCATTTTGTTTGATGGAGCTAGCTAGCGTGCTGGTCTCAGCCCTCCATAGCAAAACCCACCGGGAAGTCTCCCCTCATCCTTCTAAACTCCCAGCGAATACAGGCCCAGTGCCATCAAACGCTCATCATATGTTAACCCACTCTTCCAGAATATTCTCGTAAACTTCTCTGGACCCTCTCAGCACCAGCACATCCTTGCTCGATATGGGGGCCCAAAAGGGTCACAACATTCCAAATGGTTCAATGGCGCATTATTATCTGGTGCTTTAAAGTGATCTGACTGGTGCTTTATAAATTCCTCAGCATTACAACCTTTTGGGGGCATTTATCTATCTATCTATCTATGGCGTTCACTCCAACTTGGGGTTCAGTGGTGCATCTGCTTCATCTTCTTCTTTCGTGTGGCGTGCACAGCCTAAAAGTATGAACATAGAAACATAGACCAATAGGTGCAGGAGTAGGCCATTCGGCCCTTCGAGCCTAGAGACACCATTCAATATGATCATGGCTGATCATCCAACTCAGTATCCTATACCTGCCTTTTCTCCATACCCCCTGATCCTTCAGCCACAAGGGCCCACATCTAACTCGCTTTTAATAAATATAGCCAAAGAAACTGGCCTCAACTACCTTCTGTGGCACAGAATTCCACAGTTCACCACTCTCTGTGAAAAAAGATCTTCTCATCTCGGTCCTAAAAGACTTCCCCCTTATCCTTAAAACTGTGACCCCCTTGTTCTGGACTTCGCCAACATCGGGAACAATCTTACTGCATCTAGCTTGTCCAACCCTTAATGATTTTGTAAGTCTCTATCGAAGATCTCCCCTCAATCGGACTTCCGGTGGCGCTATGGAGGGTCTCTAGAGGATAGCGCCAGCCAGCTCCGCGAAAATAATCGGAAAAAAACGGGGGATTAAGGGGACCTACCCGCTGTCTTGCTGCTTGCTGCCTGCCGTTTCTGCACGAGTGTGGCGAGTGACGTCATCAGGCGCGCGGACTAATTATGTCAACAGCACGGAGCCCTACCGACAAGGGGAAAGGTCGACAAACCCGGCAGAGACCGGTAGAAGGCCAAAACTGAAGCCTCGGAATCGAGTAGGACCCGCTCCCTGGAAGATGTATCCAAAAAAACAGGGACAAAAACGGAAGGGGAGGCAATTGAAAACTTTCATTTTCTAACAGATGGCTGGCTTAAAGGAAGAAAATAAAGGATATAAAGGAAGAAAAAAACCTGAGATGAACAGCCAGATGAACCAGATGAATAGCCGATGGATACTCAGATGAATCAGATGAAAAATCAACTGAAAGAATTCCAACAGGAAACAAAGTTAAATATTGAAAAAAAGGTCAAGAAATTATCGGAAGATTTGAAGAATGAATTCATTGAAATGTTTAATGAAATGGAAAAGAAGTGGACAAAAACTTGAAAAGGTTAAAAACGACTTTCAAAATAGGATTAATCCTATCGAGAAAGTACTGGAACAACAGACGGCTCGTATAAGAACCTTGAACAAATAGCTGAGACAAGTGCTTTGACTACAGCAAAGCTGATTACAGAAAATGAACGTCTAATGAACCTGCTGGACTAAAACAACAGAGAAATGTACTGAGCTAGAAGGACATCAGAGAAGACAAAATCTGAGAATCGCAGGGGATTCCTGAAGGTCGAGAGAAAAAACGAAGATCCTCGAGAATTCACTGCTAAATTACTCCAAAGCTGTTCTATCTCTGGAAGAAATGCCTTTATTAGCTCGTGCCCATAGAGTCAGCAGATGTCAGACCAGACTAAACGCCCCTCCAAGACAAATGATTATAAAGCTACAATATGACTTTGTTCTGGATGAGATTATGCGGAAAAGCTTCGAGAATCAAAAAGACCTGACATTTGAAGGACAAAGGATTAGTATCTACGAGATTACCACCTGGGGGGGGGGAGGTCGCTAGGAAACGGAAAGCATTTAATGAAGCCAAAAGTCTTATGAGGGGAGTACAAAAACCTGAGATACGGTTTGAATACCCAGCTATTTTAAGAGTTACTTTTAACAACGCGGAACATTTCTTTAATACCCCAGCAGCAGCATTGGAATTCGCACAGCAGCTCAAGACCTGAAAAAAAGTATCTACAAGTAAATATACTGACTCTTACTACTTTTAGAGATCCAACACGGACTCTCAACACCCTGTGAGATTTTACAAGATAATATTGGACTAGATGGAATGGGACAATGTGAATGAATGGAGAGGAAAAAAACTGGATCGGAAAGCGGTATCTGGATATTGATAATTAGTCTTTAACGTATAATCTAACATAAATAAATAACACACATATTTAAAATCACAACGCGGTTTTATTATTAGTATTATTTTTTTATCAATTTAAGATTGCTCACTATTGTTAATCACTATTTACTAATAATTTAACAACTATGTTCCTTTAATGAATAGAGTTAAAATATAGCGATGGATCTCATTTGGAGATCCTTTCTTTATATACAATTTTTTACTTTGTACTTTAGTTTTTCCTTTTTGTTCTATTAGTATTTTTGTATCCCTTTTTTCTTTCTTATATAGCCTTTATATTTTTTATGTTTAATATTACTTAGATTTCTAAGTTAATTCTAGATATAGATACTTTTATATGATGAATCCTACCCGTTTCCTTTTTTTTCTATTGCTCCCCTTTTTTTTTCCCTTAATATTATACCCCGCTAAAATATTATTATGGAATAATAATTCCCTAAATCTAGGAGATGGCCAAGTTAATAACATCAATGACGGAAGTCGTTAGATGGATAGCCATGTTAGAATGGCTGGCTAGCACAAACTACAAACTATTCTAGATGTAGTTCTTTCTACCTTTAAACACATCACTAGCTTCTTAAACTATCCTTTATTCTTCTTTGATATCTATTGTATTTTTCAGTTTGAATGGAGTTACACATTGGACCAATGGAGATATATTCGTGCGGGACATAAACGAGATTTAAAATTCATCTATTCAGTGTTCGGGTGTAAGGTTGGGTCTGTCGCGCTGATCCTTAGACTCTATTGTAGATCTCTACAAACTTAAAATGCAAGACTTAAAAAAGAAATACGGGGAATGAGGATTAACGTTTTGTAGTTGGAATGTTAAAGGTATTAATGAACCGATAAAGAGAGGAAAAGTATTGGCACATTTAAGGCAAGTAAAGCTGATGTAATTTACATTCAGAAACTCACTTAAAAAAAGACGCTGAAAACGGTGAAAGCTAAATGGTAGATAAAATTATATCACTCTTTCTTTTACGCATAAATCAAGAGGTGTAGCAATATTACTCGTAAAGGTACGTTATTTAAATACATCAAACCATAAACTGATAAAGATGGCAGATACATTATTGTGATAGGAGATTAAACACAGAAAAAATGATTTTTGTTAATATATATGGACCAAATTTTGATAGCCCATTGTTTTTTAAGAAAGTACCTTAAACAATATACCGGAATTAACACAATATAATTTGATAATTGGAGGATATTTTAATTGTACACTAGACCCCTTACCTAGACAGAATCTACAATAACAAAGAAAAACTAAAATCACATTCTAGTGATTTATTAAACGCATAATATGCAAAACGACTAACATTAAAGATGTTTGGAGAACAGAAACCCTACGGGACGAGAATACTCTTTTTACTCGCCAGTACATAAAACTTATTCAAGACTAGATGCAAAATTATTTCACTTACTTATGACCCAAATATATCATAATATTTTATAATTTCAGATCATGCGCCTTAACATTTAAAATTAAAATAAATGGGCAAAACAGAAAATTCAGGACAGTGGAAACTTAATCCACAAAGTTTAAAAAAATAAAACCACTCAGGAATATATCATAACTCAAATAAGATTTTCTTTGAAATAAATGATCAACCAGAAATTCTCGCTCCTTATTATGGGAAACATTTAAAGCATATCTCCGGGGAATCATGATTTCTTCACAAGCATTCCATAACAAAAAGATTCGGAAGGAACAACAAGATTTGGAAAGGAGATTAAGCAATTAGATATACAGAATGCAACCAAAGCCAGATATAATATTACATAATAAAAATTGTAGCATTGAAATATAAATTAAATAAAAATATATACAGATCAAGTTATAAAATTTTATCAACATACTAAACAATTACAGTTTGAATTTGGAGACAAACCCCAAAAATTATTGGCTCGACAATTAAGGAAAATTGAAGCTGAAAAAAATCATAACATAGGATTAAATCACAAAACGGTGAATTATTTAATACAACCTAAAGATATTAATGAAAGAATTATATCGCAATTAAGTTTAAGAGTAAACACTCCCTACACACTGCTAAAGCAAACAGTTAAATAAAACACAAGAACGTAACTTAGGATGCATTTTTCAAAAAATGTAACCTGAAAGGATTGGATTTACAAAATAGAGAATTATTACTATGCTGATATCTCAATAAAAGAAATCCAAGAATCTATTAGATCATTAAAAAAATGGTAAAACACCGGGACAGATGGTATAGGCTCGGAATTTTATAAAAATATTCATGATCATATGGTTCCGCGTCTGAAATCATTATATGAACAGATATACACACAACAGAAATTACCAGATACGTTGAATTGAATCTTATGGTAACACTTATACCAAAATAAATAAAGACTTGGATGAACCAGGATCATATTAGAGCAATAGCTCTATTAAATACGGATCAAAAGATACTAACAAAATATTATTAGCACAAAAACTAAGTTCAGTCGTTAACGAATTAATCACCCCGATCAAACAGGATTTATACCAAAAAGATATTAATCATACAATCTAAGACGGTTATTCAATATTATATATTCGAAAGAAGTGATAAAAAAGATTTAGTAGTCATTTCGGCTTGATGCAGAAAAAGCTTTTGACCAAGTGGAATGGCCTTATTTATTTTCGGTGATGGAAGCTTTCAAATTGGGAGAGAAGTTTACTACTTGGATTAAATTGCTATATGGCAAACCCAATAGCTAGAATAACAACAAAACCGAATGCTATCAACTAAATTTAGTTTATCTCGAGGTTGTAGAGACAAGGGTTGTTCCTCTATCACCTTTATTGTTTGCGCTAGGCAATAGAACCTCTCGCCCAGAGGATGAGATTACAACCGGAAATACATGGATATGATACTAGAGATATAAGAATAAATCTCCTTATATGCGGATGATGTATTACTTTACATCACTGAACCAGAAACAGGAGTATCCGAAATTTGTTAAAAACTAATAATGGAATTCGGATCAATCTCAGGATACAGTATCAATTGGAATAAAAGTGAACTTATGCCAATAACGGTGAATAATTTACATATATTACAACAATTCCCCTTTCAAGATAACAAATGAAAATATTTTTTAAATCTTGGGATTTTCGTTACAAAAAGATTTGATTCTTTATTTCAAATTTAATTTCCCTCCATTACTGAATAAATTAAATAAGAATATTTTATACTGGGGAAAAGCTTACCTATTTCAATGTTAGGTAAAATTAATGCAATAAAATTGATTTTTCTCCCACAATTATTATATTTATTTCAATTACTTCCGATATATCTCCCTAAAAATTTTTTCAAAAAAGTAGATTCTCTAATTACTAACTTTATCTGGGATTATAAAAAGCCATAGAATAAATAAAAAAACATTTATGAAATCTAAAATAAATGGAGGATTAGCATTACCAAATCTTATGTTTTATTACTGGCAGTTAATATTAAAAATATTGAATTTTTGGCTAGAAGAAATAGATAATAAACCAAACTGGTTAAATATGGAAAAAGAAGATTGTTCTCCATTTGAAATTAGCTCTTATAATATTTGCCTAACACTAACGTAGCTAAGAAAATTTATAGTGAAAATCCGATAATAGAAAACGGAATCCGCATCTGGAAACAATAAAGAAAAACATTAAAACTAAAATTTATACCATTAGGTGCCTTACCATCGCCAATACTTAATTTTACGTTCAAACCTTCAATGATGGATAAGGCTTTTTACAATGGAAAAATAAAGGAATTTCTTAAGATGGGTGATCTTTATAAGGAAAACTCTTTTCTCTCAATTCAAGAGTTACAACAAACTTATGGACTACACAATAAAGAATATTTTAGATATTTACAAATCAGAAACTATGTTTCTGCAATACACAAGAACTTACAAATAGAAAGACAGAAATTTTAGATGAATGCTTGAATAACACATCCAAAATACGGAAAAAATGATATTCATTTATATACAATTATTATTGGAAAGTGATATCCCATCAACAGAACAACACATAGGACAGTCTTGGGTAAAATGAATTAGGCCAAATTATAAGACCAGAAATATGGGATGAAGTTTAAAACATATACATCATTGCTCGTTTTAAATGTAAAACATTCCCTTATTACAGTTTAAAATACTACATTGATTACATATTCCAAAATCTAAATTACATAATATTTTTCCAAAAATATCTCCTATATGTGATAAATGTCAAATCTCAGAAGCAAATTTGTCACATTCATTTACTAACTGTATAAAAAATTGTATAGAATTCTGGAACGAAAATATTTAAGATAATTTCGAATGTTGTCAATATAATTATGACTCCTGATCCAAAGTTAATAATACTTGGACTAATTGAAACTGACCAACTAATAACAATGAACCAAAGAACTTTTATCGGACTATTGTTTAATAATTGGGAAAAAATTTAATATTAAAATTTTGGAAAGGCCCTGCATCCCTCACAATCAAAATGTGGAACACAGAAATGTCGGAGACACTTCATTTTGGAGAGATTGAGGCTTGTCCTCATGGATAGGTTAGATTCTCTTCAGAGGGATTTGGTCTCCATATATTAAATATTTACAGGGTAATATTGGTTCGGCGCGAGGACTTGACTGAGACCTGAATATTGAATAGATGAAGAAATACATATAATAAATCATGAATTATATCTCCAAGGACGGATTAATGAGTAATATTCCATTCTCCATCAAACTTTTCATACTCTTTTTTCTATTTATTTTCTCATACTTATATAAAAAATTAGAAAAAAGTATAGAAACACATGACCTTAAATTCTTAATATCAGTACGAATATAAATATCACTAAATCCATGAAAATATTATTAGTATCGTGTAGTTTCAATTATATAATAATTTTAAATTTAAAATCAATGATAATACAAATATTGTTAATCATTATGAAAATATATGAAATCATAAAAGTTTTACTAGTATTACGTATTATTAATTACATAAAATTTGGTCCTATTATTTAAAATTCAGAGACAATACAAATATTATTAACAAGTATGAGTATATTGCACTAATACTATGAATGTTATCATTAATACCATGTATTCTCAATTATATAAAATTATACAACCTTGAAATTTATAATTAATAATAATACAAATAATATCAATAGTATGGAATTTAATTAATATCATGTATTTTCATTATTGTAAAAATACATGTACTGTTGTTATTATTTTGTTTCTATAATAAAACTAAAATTAAAAAAAAAAAAAAAAAAATCTCCCTCAATCTCTTCTAAAGTCTAGCCGAGTCTATCCATTCTTTCTTCATATGAAATCCTGCCATCCCAGGAATCAGTCTGGTGAACCTTCTCTGTACTCCCTCTTTGACAAGAATGTCTTTCCTCAGATTTGGAGACCAAAATTGTATGCAAAACTCCAGGTGTGGCCTCACCAAGACCCTGTACAACTGCAGTAGAACCTCCATGTTCTTGTACTCAAATACTTTTGCTATGAATGCTAACATACCATTCGCTTTTTTCACTGCCTGCTGCACCTGCATGCCTACTTTCAATGACTGGTATACCATGATACTCATGTCTCGTTGCATCTCCCCTTTTCCTAATCGGCCACCATTCAGATAATAGTCTACCTTCCTGTTTTTAACACTTAAAGTGGATAACCTCACATTTATCCACATTATACTGCATCTGCCATGCATTTGCCCACACCCAACCTATTCAACCTTGCTCAGCCTCCTAGCATCCTCCTCACATCTAACACTGCCCCCCAGCTTAGAGTCATCTGCAAACTTGAAGATGTTGTATTCAATTTCCTCATCCAGATCATTTAAATATATTGTAAATAGCTGGGGTCCCAGCAGTGAGCCTTGCGGTACCCCCTAGTCACTGCCTGCCATTCTGAAAGGACCGTTTACTCCTACTCTTTGCTTCCTGTCTGCCAGCCATTTCTCTATCCACATCAATACTGAACCGCCAATACCGTGTGTTTTAAGTTTGTATACTAATCTCTTATGTGGACCTTATCGAAAGCCTTCTGAAAGTCCAGATATACCACATCCACTGGTTCTCCCATATAACCATATAACAATTACAGCACGGCAACAGGCCCTCTCGGCCCTTCCAGTCTGTGCCGACCCAATTGTTTTCCCTAGTCCCATCTACCTGCACTCAGACCATACCCCTCCATTCCCTTCACGTCCATATACCTATCCACTTTACTCTTAAATGTTAAAATTGATCCTGTCTCCACCACTTCTGCTGGAAGCTGATTCCACACAGCACCACCCTCTGAGTAAAGAAGTTCCCCCTCACGTTACCCCGAAACCTCTGTCCCTTAATTTCATGTCAAACTAGTTATACATTGCACTAGTTCTGCAGCCGTTGCTTGCATTGCACTTAGTTTGCACTAGTTGTACTTCACACTAGTTCTGCACTAGTTTGCGTTACACTAGTTCTGCACTACTTGTGCATTGCACTAGTTCTGCACTAGTTGTACTTCACACTAGGTCTGCACTAGTTGTGTGTTACAACTAGTTCTGCACATAGTTGTACATTGCACTAGTTCTACACTAGTTGTGCATTGCAATAGTTTACACTAGTTGTACATTGCGCTAGTTGCACTAGTACATTGCATTTAGTTCTTGCACTAGTTGTACATTACACTAGTTCTGCACTAGTTGTGCATTGCACTAGTTATCCACTAGTTAGTACATTGCACTAGTTCCGCACTTAGTTGTGTGCATGCGTAGTTCTGTACTAGTTGTACATTGAACTTGTTCTGCAGTAGTTGTGCATTGCACTAGTTGTACTTTACACTTGTTCTGCACTAGCTGTACTTTACACTAGTTCTGCACTAGTTGTGCATTACACTAGTTATGCACTAGTTGTGCATTGCACTAGTTGTACTTTACACTAGTTCTGCACTTGTTGTGCATTGCACTAGTTCTGCAATAGTTGTGCATTCCACTAGTTCTGCACTAGTTGTACATTACATTAGTTCTGCACTAGTTGTACATTACACTGGTTATGCACTAGTTGTGCACTGCACTAGTTCTGCACTAGTAGTACTTTACACTAGTTCTGCACTAGTTGTACATTGCACTAGTTGTACTTTACCCTAGTTCTGCACTTGTTGTACATTGCACTAGTTCTGCACTAGTTGTGCATTGCACTAGTTCTGCACTAGTTGTGCATTGCACTAGTTCTGCACTAGTTTACATTACACTAGTTCTGAAGTAGTTGTGCATTACAAATAGTTACGTGCACTAACTGTTTACATTGCACTAGACTGCAACGGGTTGTGTTCTGCCATGTTTAGTGCATTGCACTAGTTGTAACTTTTCCACACTAGTCTGCACTTAGTAGTGTGCATTGCACGTTGTACTAGAGTTACAATATTTCGTTCCATGCACTAGTTTGTGCATTGCACTGTTGTTCCCCACGCCACACACGAGAGTCTGCACTAGTTCTGCACTAATTGTGCATTACACTAGTTCTGCATAGTTTTCCATCTACACATGTACACTAGTTCGGCACTAGTTGTGCATTGCACTAGTTGTACTTTACACTAGTTCTGCACTAGTTGTACATTGCACTAATTTGTCACTAGATGTACATTGCACTAGTTCTGCACTGGTGGGGCATTGCACTAGTTCTGTACTTGTTGTGCATTGCACTAGTTCTACGCTAGGTGTGCATTGCACCAGTTCTGCACTAGTTTAAATTTAACTAGTTCTGCACTAGATGTACATTGCACTAGTTCTGCACTACTTGTACTTTACACTAGTTCCGCACTAGTTGTACATTGCACTAGTTCTGCACTAGTTGTGCATTGCACTAGTTCTACACTAGTTGTGCATTGCACGTTCTGCACTAGTTTACATTACACTAGTTCTGCACCAGTTGTACATTGCACTAGTTCTGCACTAGATGTACATTGCACTAGTTCTGCACTAGTTGTACATTGCACTCATTCTGCACTAGTTGTACATTGCACTCATTCTGCACTAGTTGTACATTGCACTAGTTCTGCACTAGTTGTACATTGCACTAGTTCTGCACTAGTTGTGCACTACACTAGTTCTGCACTAGTTGTGCATTGCACTAGTACTTTACACTAGTTATGCACTAGTTGTGCATTGCACTAGTTCTGCACTAGTTGTACTTCACACTAGTTCTGCACTAGTTTGCGTTACACTAGTTCTGCACTACTTGTGCATTGCACTAGTTCTGCACTAGTTGTACTTCACACTAGGTCTGCACTAGTTGTGTGTTACACGTTCTGCACTCGTTGTACATTACACTAGTTCTGCACTAGTTGTACATTGCACTAGTTCTACACTAGTTGTGCATTGCAATAGTTCTACACTAGTTGTACATTGTGCTAGTTCTGCACTAGTACATTGCATTAGTTCTGCACTAGTTGTACATTACACTAGTTCTGCACTAGTTGTGCATTGCACTAGTTATCCACTAGTTGTACATTGCACTAGTTCCGCACTAGTTGTGCATTGTGCTAGTTCTGTACTAGTTGTACATTGCACTAGTTCTGCAGTAGTTGTGCATTGCACTAGTTGTACTTTACACTAGTTCTGCACTAGTTGTACTTTACACTAGTTCTGCACTAGTTGCACTTTACACTAGTTCTGCACTAGTTGTGCATTACACTAGTTGTGCACTAGTTGTGCATTGCACTAGTTGTACTTTACACTAGTTCTGCACTTGTTGTGCATTGCACTAGTTCTGCAATAGTTGTGCATTCCACTAGTTCTGCACTAGTTGTACATTACATTAGTTCTGCACTAGTTGTATATTACACTGGTTATGCACTAGTTGTGCACTGCACTAGTTCTGCACTAGTAGTACTTTACACTAGTACTGCACTATTTGTATATTGCACTAGTTGTACTTTACCCTAGTTCTGTACTTGTTCTACATTGCACTAGTTCTGCACTAGTTGTGCATTGCACTAGTTCTGCACCAGTTTACATTACACTAGTTCTGAAGTAGTTGTGCATTACACTAGTTCTGCACTAGTTTACATTACACTAGTTCGGCGCTAGTTGTGCATTGCACTAGCTGTACTTTACACTAGATCTGCACTAGTTGTACATTGCACTAGTTCGTCACTAGATGTACATTGCACTAGTTCTGCACTAGTGGGGCATTGCACTAGTTCTGTACTAGTTGTACTTTACACTAGCTCTGCACTAGTTTTGCATTCCAGCAGTTCTACACTAGTTGTACATTGCACTAGTTCTGCACTAGTTGTACCTTGCACTAGTTCTGCACTACTTCTACATTGCACTAGTTCTGCACTAGTTGTGCATTGCACTAGTTGTATTTTACACGTGTTCTGCACATGTTGTGCATTGCACGAGTTCTGTACTAGTTGTACTTTAAACTAGTTCTGTACTAGTGCATTGCACTAGTTCTGCACTGGTTGTACATTGCACTAGTTTTGCACTAGTTGTGCATTGCACTAGTTGTGGATTGCACTAGTTATCCACTAGTTGTATATTGCACTAGTTCTGCACTAGTTGTACATTGCACTAGTTCTGCACTAGTTGTGTGCTACACTAGTTCTGCAGTAGTTGTACATTGCACTAGATCTGCACTAGTTGTACATTGCACTAGATCTGCACTAGTTGTACATTGCACTAGTTTTGCACTAGTTGTGCATTGCTCTAGTTCAGCACTAGTTGTACATTGCACTAGTTCTGCGCTAGTTGTGCAATGCACAATTCTGCACTAGTTGTACATTGCACTAGTTGTACTTTACCCGAGTTCTGCACTTGTTGTACATAGCACTAGTTGTGCACTAGTTGTGCATTGCACTAGTTGTACATTGCACTAGTTCTGCACTAGTTGTACATTGCACTAGATCTGCACAAGTTGTACATTGCACTAGTTGTGCATTGCGCTAGTTCTGCACTAGTTGTACATTGCACTAGTTGTACGTTACCAGAGTTCTGCACTTGTTGTACATTGCACTAGTTCTGCACTAGTTGTGCATTGCACTAGTTCTGCACTAGTTTACATTACACTAGTTCTGCACTAGTTGTGCATTGCACTAGTTGTGCATTGCACTAGTTGTACATTGCACTAGTTCTGCACTAGTTGTGCATTACACTAGTTATCCACTAGTTGTACATTGCACTAGTTCTGCACTAGTTGTGCATTGTGCTAGTACTGCACTAGTTGTACATTGCACTAGTTCTGCACTAGTTGTGCACTGCACTAGTTCTGCACTAGTTGTACATTACACTAGTTATGCACTAGTTGTGCATTGCACTAGTTGTACTTTACACTAGTTCTGTACGTTGTACATTGCACTAGTTGTACTTTACACTAGTTCTGCACTAGTTGTGCATTGCACTAGTTGTACATTGCACTAGCTCTGCACTAGTTGTGCATTACACTAGTTCTGCACTAGTTTACATTACACTAGTTCGGCACTAGTTGTGCATTGCACTAGTTGTACTTTACACTAGTTCTGCACTAGTTGTACATTGCACGTTGTACTTTACACTATTTCTGCACTAGTTGTGCATTGCACTAGTTGTACATTGCACTAGTTCTGCACTAGTTGTGCATTACACTAGTTCTGCACTAGTTTACATTACACTAGTTCGGCACTAGTTGTGCATTGCACTAGTTGTACTTTACACTAGTTCTGCACTAGTTGTACATTGCAATAATTTGTCACTAGATGTACATTGCACTAGTTCTGCACTGGTGGGGCATTGCACTAGTTCTGTACTTGTTGTGCATTGCACTAGTTCTACGCTAGGTGTGCATTGCACCAGTTCTGCACTAGTTTAAATTTAACTAGTTCTGCACTAGATGTACATTGCACTAGTTCTGCACTAGTTGTGCATTGCACTAGTTCTACACTAGTTGTGCATTGCACTAGTTCTGCACTAGTTTACATTACACTAGTTCTGCACTAGTTGTACATTGCACTAGTTCTGCACTAGATGTACATTGCACTAGTTCTGCACTAGTTGTACATTGCACTCATTCTGCACTAGTTGTACTTTACACTAGTTCTGCACTAGTTGTACATTGCACTAGTTCTGCACTAGTTGTGCGCTACACTAGTTCTGCACCAGTTGTGCATTGCACTATCACAAGTTGTACTTATACATATCTCTAACTTCTGCATAGTTGTACATTGCACTAGTTCTGCAATAGTTGTGCATTCCACTAGTTATGCACTAGTTGTGCACTGCACTAGTTCTGCACTAGTTGTACTTTACACTAGTTCTGCACTATTTGTATATTGCACTAGTTGTACTTTACCCTAGTTCTGCACTTGTTGTACATTGCACTAGTTCTGCACTAGTTGTGCATTGCACTAATTCTGCACTAGTTTACATTACACTAGGTTATGCACTAGTTGTCATAGCACTAGTTTGTCCACTAGATGACATTGACACTAGTTATGCATTACTTGTAACTTTACAACTAGTTCTGCACTAGTTGTACATTGCACTAGTTCTGCGCTAGTTGTGCATTGCACTAGTTCTGCACTGGCTGTACATTGCACTAGTTCTGCACTAGTTGTGCATTGCACTAGTTCTACTTTACACTAGTTCTGCATAGTTGTGCATTGCACGTTGTACCTTTACACTTTTTTCTGCTCTAGTTGGGCATTGCACTAGTTGTGATTTTGCACTAGTTCTGCATAGTTGTGCATTACACTATTTCTGCACTAGTTTACATTACACTAGTTCGGCACTAGTTGTGCATTGCACTAGTTTTACTTTACACTAGTTCTGCACCAGTTGTACATTGCACTAATTCGTCACTAGATGTACATTGCATAGTCTGCACTGGTGATGCATTGCACTAGTGCTGTACTTGTTGTGCATTGCACTAGTTCTGCACTAGTTGTGCATTGCACTAGTTCTGCACTAGTTGTACATTGCACTAGTTCTGCACTAGTTGTACCTTGCACTAGTTCTGCACTGGTACATTGCACTAGTTGTACTTTACACTAGTTCTGCACTCGTTGTGCATTGCACGAGTTCTGTACTAGTTGTACTTTAAACTAGTTCTGTACTAGATGTGCATTGCACTAGTTCTGCACTGGGTGTACATTGCACTAGTTCTGCACTAGTTGTGCATTGCACTAGTTATCCACTAGGTGTACATTGCATTAGTTCTGTACTAGTTATGCATTGCACTAGTTGAACTTTACACTAGTTCTGCACTAGTTGTGCATTGCACTAGTTGTACTTTACACTAGTTCTGCACTCGTTGTACATTGCACTAGTTCTGCACTAGGTGTACATTGCACTAGTTCTGCACTAGTTGTGCATTGCACTAGTTCTGCACTAGTTTCACATTGCACTCGTTCTGCACTAGTTGTGTATTGCACTAGTTCTGCACTAGTACTTTACACTTGTTCTGCACTAGTTGTGTGTTACACTTGTTCTGCACTAGTTTTGCAGTGCACTAGTTCTGCACTAGTTGTACATTGCACTAGTTCTGCACTAGTTGTGCGTTGCACTAGTTGTACTTTACACTACTTGCACTAGTACTTTGAAACATTTGTTCTGCAGTTAGTTGTACTTTACACTAGTTCTGCACTAGTTGTGCATTGCACTAGTTCTACACTGGGTGTACATTGCACTAGTTCTGCACTAGTTGTGCATTGCACAGTTGTACCTTTACACTAGTTCTGCACTAGATGAATTGCACTAGTCTGTACTTTACACTAGTTTCGCAGTAGTGTGCATCTGCAACTAGTTCTGCACTAGTTGTACATTTGCATCATTTTCTGTACTAGTTGTTGCATTCCACTAGTTCTGCACTAGTTGTACATTGCACTAGTTCTGCACTAGTTGTACTTTACACTAGTTCTGCACTATTTGTATATTGCACTAGTTGTACTTTACCCTAGTTCTGCACTTGTTGTACATTGCACTAGTTCTGCACTAGTTGTGCATTGCACTAATTCTGCACTAGTTTACATTACACTAGTTCTGCACTAGTTGTACATTGCACTAGTTTGTCACTAGATGTACATTGCACTAGTTATGCACTACTTGTACTTTACACTAGTTCTGCACTAGTTGTACATTGCACTAGTTCTGCGCTAGTTGTGCATTGCACTAGTTCTGCACTGGCTGTACATTGCACTAGTTCTGCACTAGTTGTGCATTGCACTAGTTCTACTTTACACTAATTCTGCACTAGTTGTGCATTGCACGTTGTACTTTACACTATTTCTGCACTAGTTGTGCATTGCACTAGTTGTACATTGCACTAGTTCTGCACTAGTTGTGCATTACACTATTTCTGCACTAGTTTACATTACACTAGTTCGGCACTAGTTGTGCATTGCACTAGTTTTACTTTACACTAGTTCTGCACCAGTTGTACATTGCACTAATTCGTCACTAGATGTACATTGCACTAGTTCTGCACTGGTGATGCATTGCACTAGTGCTGTACTTGTTGTGCATTGCACTAGTTCTGCACTAGTTGTGCATTGCACTAGTTCTGCACTAGTTGTACATTGCACTAGTTCTGCACTAGTTGTACCTTGCACTAGTTCTGCACTAGTACATTGCACTAGTTGTACTTTACACTATTTCTGCACTCGTTGTGCATTGCACGAGTTCTGTACTAGTTGTACTTTAAACTAGTTCTGTACTAGATGTACATTGCACTAGTTCTGCACTAGTTGTGCATTCCATTAGTTCAGCACTATTTGTACATTGCACTAGTTCTGCATTAGTTGTACATTGCACTAGTTCTGTACTAGTAGTGCATTGCACTAGTTGTACTTTACACTAGTTCTGCACTAGTGCATTGCACTAGTGGTACTTTACACTAGTTCTGCACTAATTGTGCATTGCACTAGTTGTACAGTGCACTAGTTCTGCACTAGTTGTACATTGCACTAGTTCTGCACTAGTTGTGCAGAGCACTAGTACTTTACACTAGTTCTGCACTACTTGTACTTTACACTAGTTCTGCACTAGTTGTGCATTGCACTAGTTGTGCATTGCACTAATTCTGCACTAGTTGTACATTGCACTAGTTCTGCAATAGTTGTGCATTCCACTAGTTCTGCACTAGTTGTACATTGCACTAGTTCTGCACTAGTTGTACATTGCACTAGTTCTGCACTAGTTGTGCATTGCACTAGTTATCCACTAGGTGTACATTGCATTAGTTCTGTACTAGTTATGCATTGCACTAGTTGAACTTTACACTAGTTCTGCACTAGTTGTGCATTGCACTAGTTGTACTTTACACTAGTTCTGCACTCGTTGTACATTGCACTAGTTCTGCACTAGGTGTACATTGCACTGTTCTGCAATAGTTTGATTGCACTAGTTCTGCACTGTTTCACTGCATCGTTCTGCACTAGTTGTGTATTGCACTAGTTCTGCACTGTGCGGAACTAGTGGCAATGTACAACTAGTGGATAACTAGGTAACGGCACAACTAGTGCAAGAATAGTGGAATGCACCAACTATTGCAGAACTAGTGCAATGTACAATAGTGCAGATCTAGTGCAATGCTCTTGTACAGAACTAGTTTTAAAGTACAACTAGTTTGCATTGGCTAGTTCTGCATCGCACTTGTTGTACTTCACCACTAGTTCTGCACTGGTTAGTGCGCTTCACTTAGTTCTGCACTAGTGCTTTACATTGTTCGGCACGAGTGTGCAGTGCACTAGTTCTGCATAGTTGTGCATTGCACTCGTTCTGCACTAGTGAGTTGCACTAGTTGTACTTTACATCCTTTGCACTTAGTACGTTACACTAGTTCTGCACTTAGTTGTACATGGCACTAGTTCTGAACCTATTGTGCATTGCATAAGTTCTACTCAAATTGTGCATTGTTCTAGTTCTACAATAGTTTGCCATTGCACTAGTTCTGCACTAATACTTTACACTTGTTCTGCACTAGTTGTGTGTTTCTTTGTTCTGCACTAGTTGTGCATTGCACTAGTTCTGACTTGTTGTACATTGTACTAGTACTTCTACCCTAGTTCTGCAGGTTGTGCGCTATACATAGTTCTGACTAGTACTTTACCATTGTCTGCTCTTGTTGTGCAGGGCTTAGTTCTGCACGGTTGTACATTGCACTAGTTCATGCCACTATGTGAGTCTGAACTAGTTGTACTTTACTCTAGTTCTGCACTAGTTTGTACATTGCACTAGTTCTGCACTAATTGTTGCATGCATAGTTCTACACCAAATTGTGCATGGTTCTAGTTTCTACCTAGTTGGAATTGCACTAGTTCTCTTGCACTAATACTTTCTTCACTGGTTCTGACACTAGTTGTGGCTGTTAAACTTGTTCTGCAATAGTTGGATGCATTGCACTAGTTCCTGCACTTGTTGTTACATTGTACTAGTACTTTACCTTGTGTCTGAAGCTGGTTGTGATTTCATAGTTCTGCTCTAGTTGTACATTGCACTAGTTCTGCACTAGTAGTTGGTGCACTGTCACTAGTTTGCACCAGTTGTACATTGACTATTTCTACACTCGTTGTGCAATGCAGCCATTCTGGCACAAGGATGTGCTTGCACTGTGGTACTTTACCCCTAGGATCTGCACGTTGGTTTGTACAATGCTTAGTTCTGCACTAGTTGGGCATTGCACTAGTTTACATTACACTTGTTCCCTGCACTAGTTCTGCACTGCACTAGTTCTGCACTTAGTTGTGGCATGCACTTGTTGTCCATTTGCACTAGTTCTGCCACTAGTGTTGAT
>CM069165.1:10121759-10211759 GCA_035221665.1 Okamejei kenojei
GTTATTGGTGGTTGGGAGAAATGAATTGGTTAGTATTGATGGGTTTTAAGTATAAAGGGTTTTTAAATAGTGTGATTGGGTGATAGTATTAGTTATATTATATAAAGTGATGTGAAAATAATGGTAGAGGTGACTGTAAGCAGCAAATCGAACCCGCTGCACACCAATGTGTCGCCATTTACAATGTTAAAGATCCTCCTAACAAATGTGAAGGTACAGTAAAATGGCAGATCTAACATCCGAATGTCCTCATCGGCATGAACGAGGGTTCCCCCTCCTTCTGTCAGGATGGTCCCACACACTTGTCCCCATTTGTATCCCGTAGTCTGCTCTTGCTCCCCCACACTCTGGATGCAACATAGACATTATCCCCTGGTCCTCGACCTTTTTCCCCACCAACCTTTGCATCCTAACATATTATCCTCCGACATTCAGTCATCCTCCGTGCAAAATTATGAGAAGAAATAGGCGGGGAGACGCCCGCGAGTCGCTTGGCCAACAATACAGGAATTACGGATCAACATAGGATTTATGGTGCGGGTGGAAAAGATTTAATAGAACCGAGGGTAACATTTTCACACCAATGGTGTGGGTGTAGGAACAAACTGCAGAGGAGGTAGTTGAGGCAGGGACTATAACAACATATGAGATACATTTAGATAGGTGCATGGATAGGACATGTTTTGGAGGTATACGGCCAAATTCAGCAGGTGAGACTAGTGTAGATGGGACAAGGTGTCATGTGGGCAAAGTTGGGCCGAAGGGCCCGTTTCCTCCCACGCTGTATCTCTCATGACTGTGAACGTCCTACCTAACGAGATCCACCACTTATTCCATCATCCCATCTCCATCCATTTCCACCTTCCGCAGGGAAGGTTCCCTCCCAACCCCCCCCCCCCTTCTGGCGACATCATTCCAACCTCCCGCTCCCTCGTCCCACCCCCAACACCCCAGCAGATTTAAACTGTCCCTTTTACCTCCCCCTTCGTCAGCAATGTTCCAGGGAGATCCTCCGTCCAGACAGTCAAGTCTTCCAGGTGAGACCATGGTTCACTGCCACCTCCCCCAACCTCATCCACTGCATCCCGTATTCCTGATGTGCCTCCTTGCATCGGTGGGAGACCAAGCCGTAGACAGGCGAACCGTTTTTGCCGAAAACTTGTGTTTCGATCCACTAAGGACTGCTGTCGCCCCTTGCCTAACACATTTAAATTCCTATTCCCATCCCACACTGACCTTTGTGACATGGTCTCTCCACACGTCAGAGTGAGGCCCACACACAGATTGTAGGGAAAAAGCACCTCATATTCCACCAGGACATCTTACAGCCCAGCGTAATGAACATTGACACAGTCTCCATTTTAGTGGACCTCTAACAACCCCCTATCCCCCCTCCTCTTTCTCCCCAAACCTTCTGTCCTGCCCCCCCCCCCACCCCTTTAACCCCCCATCCCTATTTCCTTCTCCCAATAAAACAGGAATATGGGAGAGGCAGATTGTGGGTGATCAGCCATGATCATAATGAAGGCGGGTGCAGATCGAGAGGGCCAAAGTGGCCTCCTCTCCTGCATCTATTTTTCTGTTTCTATGGTGCTGCATCTGGACAAGTTTTACCTATATTCGCGAACCCTCCCCTTCGCGCCCCTCCCCCCTACTCCCACGCCTTCACAACTTGCTAAATCTTGACCTCCTCTCGTCTCACGGCCTAGACTGTTTTTACTCTGCCTCTGTCTCCCTAACATCTGCCTACTGAACCCCCTCCCTATGTTCACATTGTCGATGCTTCGAGCAGCCTACTCTTCTATTCTAGTTTCTTCTTAGCTCTCCTCCCCACAATCAGTCTGAAGAAATGGGTCACAACCGAAATGGTCACCTCTGTTCTCCAAAAGGAAGGCTGCTGTGCGGGGTCCAAGCACTTTATGTCCTTTAGTTTGTGTAAACCACATGCAGTTCCTTGTTTTTCTAGGTTTCAACCCTACATGCTAAACCACTTTTCATCATGACACCAACCACAGCTCTTGATATGGATAGAAATTCTAACTTTCGTAGACAATTAGAAATGGGATGGCGGAAACATGAATGTGTAAAGGGGTAGAGGCAGCGCTGACTGGAGGTGTGTGGACATTTTCAGTCTTTGGAATTCACTGCAGATCTTGTTTGATCAGATGAAATGGAATTCTTTCCTTCATCTCTAAAGTTTAAGGGCACCTTTCCCACTTCGACGACCTAATTCAAGACCTTTTTACTCCGGTGACATTTTTATCATCATCTAGAAATACGCCCCGACTACATTATGCCACGAGTACCTACGATCAAATAGCTTGCGAAACGGGCTGCTGCTAGCCCTATTCACATACGAACCTCCTACGACCTCGTGGCGAGTATGGAGTCGCCGTGCAAACTAGGCAGAGGTCTCGTGAAGTAAGGCCCCCCTGTGAATGATGTGGGACAGCCCTTAACTTATTTCCTTGTGAGGTAGGTTGTAATGTAAATTGTATTAGTTTTCAATCCAGCAAGTGTAGGCAATGGACTAGGGGAGACAGGCAGAACTTTTATTTTCCCTGTGCATAAGTGTGAAAGACTAGAGCGCATTGCTTTAAGATGAGAGGGCAAAGTTTAAGCGGGGCATTCCATAAGTTGTAAGTCATAGGAACAGAATTAGGCCATTCGGCCCATCAAGTCTACTCCGGCATTCAATTGTGGGTGGTCTATCTTCCCCACTTAACCCCATTCTCCTGCCTTCTCCCCGTAACCTGTGACATCCTTACCGATCAAGAACCTGTCAAAATCCCCGCTTTAAAATAGTACCCAAAGAAAGATTTGGCCTCCACTGCCTCTGTGGCAATGAATTCCACAGATTCGCCGCCCTCTGGCTAAAGTAATTCCTCCTCATCTCCTTTCGAAGGAGGTGCGAAGGGCAATGTTTTTTTACGCATGGGTAAATCCACGTGGGTCCCTGGAAGGTGCTGCCACGGGGTGGTGGTGGGAGGCCAATACGCTAGTTGTGTTTCAGAGGCTTTGGAAGGCAGGCGGAGATGCAAGGAGTGGAGGGGTTTGGATCGCATGCAGGCAGAGGAGAAGAGATTTAACTTGGCATCATTTTGGCAACGGCCATTGTGGGCCCAAAGGGCCTGTTGGTGTACTGGACTGTTTTCTATGTACAAGATATCCCTTTTGTTTGCCTTCTCAGAGCTGCATTTAACAGCCAAAGGGTTGGGCATTTTATGTAAAATGTGTTTGAGAATTTTCAAATTAAAAATGCATTTCTGTTCCCCTCACCCTGCTAACCTAGTTTGGCAGGTTTGATTTTATTTGAATTGCTCGGGCTTACGACTTGTGTTTCCTGAACTGCTGCTGCCTGCCCAATGTGGAATATGAGGTGCTGTTTCCTCCAATTTGCGCTGGGCCTCACTCTGACAGTGGAGGAGGCCCAGGACAGAAAGGTCAGTGTGGGAATGGGTGGGGAGGTTAAAGTGCAAAGAGGAGGAAGTTATCTGATTCGAGGCTCAAGGAACTGCAGGTGCTGGAACCTTGAGCGAAACAGAAAATGCTGGAGTAACTCAGCGGGTCAGGCAGCATCTGTGGAGGGGAATGGTTATGCGATGTTTCAGACCAGATTTTCTATCATAAAATACATTGGGGAATGAGAGAGTGGAGAAGCCTATAGCCAGCTCCAAGCTCATTTACAATGCCTCAAATTAATTGAGCTTTTGCTAACGTTCTTAATTATTTAAAGGAAGCTTATACGATTGTTTTAATGTGAATTTTTAATAACTTATAGATATCCTGAATATCCGTTTTGATACCTGGTAATAAGGGTCCTGATGCCGGTGTGTTTTAATGTTACATTGTTATGTGGGAGGGGTTGTTCTGCCCCCCTACCCCCCCACCAAACCCCTCCCTCAGGCTCAGGGAAACACCTACTTCCCGTGTCCCAAGGAATAATGCCCACGAGTGGCGCAGCGGTAGAGTTGCTGCCTCACAGCACCAGAGTCCCGGGTTCGATCCCGACTACGGGTGCTGCCTGTACGGAGTTTGTACGTTCTCCCCGTGACCTGCCTGGGTTTTCTCCGAAATCTTCGGTTTCCTCCCGCACTCCAAAGACGCACAGGTTTGTAGGTTAGTTGGCTTGGTGTAAATTAAAATAAATATCCCTAGTGTGCGTAGGGCAGTGTTAGTGTGCGGGGATCGCTGGTCGGAGTGGACTCGGTAGGCTGAAGGGCCTGTTTCCGCGCTGTATCAGACTTTTCGGCCTATAGAGTCCGTTCCGACCAGCGATCCCCGCACACTAACACTGAACTAAACTAAAAAGCCATAAGCATCGTGGTAAACCTCTAGACTAAATGCAATCTGCATTATTGATCCACAGAAATGGGTTTGAATTTCACATCAGAATTTATTACATTTAAATCCATTAAATAACTCCAGGACGAAAAACAAATAAGCTAATATTCAAACCGCGACCATGAAACTATTGGGTTTTGTCCAAACACATCAGTCTAATGTCCAAAAGTACACAGAGTGCTGGAGTAACTCAGCGGGTCAGGCAGCATCTCTGGAGAACATGGATAGGTGATGGTTTGGGCCGCAACCCTTATAGTCATAGTGTCACAGCGCCACATAGCTTGTAAACAGGCCCTCCAGCCCAATTCGTCCACACCGACCAACATGCCACTTGCACGCATTTGGCCCATATCCCTCGAAAACCTTTCCTATCCATGATTCTGTCCAAATATCCAGAAGAATGTCTCCAGTCTGAAGAAGGATCTCGACCCGAAACGTCACATGTTCCTTCTCTCCAGAGATGCTGCCTGTCCCGCTGAGTTACTCCAGCTTTTTGACAATAAATCTTATTATTGTCCCTGCCTCTGCTACCTCATCTGGCAGCTCGTTTCATATGCCTACCACTCTGTGTGTGTAAAAAGTTGTCCCTTGGGTTCCTATTAAATCTTCCCCCCCCACCTCACCTTAAACCGATGTCCTCTGGTTCTTGATTCCCCTACTCTGGATAAAATGTGCATTTATCTATTCCTCTTATGATCTTATACACCTCTATAAGATCACCCCTCATCCTCCTGCACTCCAAGGGATAGACCCCTAGCCTGCCCAACCTCTCCCTATAGCTCAGGCCTTCAAGTCCTTGCAACATCCTCGTAAAACCCTTCTTCAGATTAATGTCCAGCACTACCCTACACAACGAGGGACAATTTACAATCTTTACCAAAGCCAATTAACCTACAAACCTGTACGTCTTTGGAGTGTGGGAGGAAACCGGAGCACCCGGAGAAAACCCACGCAGGTCACGGACAGAATGTACAAACTCCGTACAGACAGCACCCGTAGTCAGGATCGAACCCGGGTCACTGGCGCTGTGAGGCAGCAACTCTACCGCTGCGCCACCCAAGGCCTATGGGAACAAAATCTTCCGTCCCTAATGTGTTAGGGAAGAAGGTCAGAATACACGTAAACACTCAGACTCGGGGAAGCAACCACCAGCAAGTGACAAGCATCGTGGTAAACCTCTAGACTATCTGTTATCTGCATTATTGATCCACAGAAAATGGGTTTGAATTTCACATCAGCACTTAATCAATTTCAATTTGTTGTTAAATAAGTCTGAAATAAAAAAATAATCAGCTAATATTCAAACGGTGACCATGGAACCACGTGTGGATATCGCCTTTAACACATGAGGGGTACACAATGAGGCCTGACATCTGGGACAGGGGTTGGCAAACTACGGCCCACGGGCCGGATCCGGCCCGCAACCCAAAATCATCCGGGCCGCAGGCGTATTTTTTTCAATTAGTTTTCGCGACCTGGGAACTGCAGCCAGTCCCGGGGCAGGTGAGCTGACCTGGGCGCGCGGGCGACCTGGGAACTGTGGGTCCTTTGGCCCACCGTGTCCGCGCAGACCAGTAATCACCCCGTACACTAGCACCACCCGTCACACATGGGACAATTTACAATTTACCAAAGCACTAATCCTACAAAACCGCACTTCTTTGGAGTGTGGGGCAGGCGAGCCGACCTGGGACTGGCTGTTGCGCCCAGGTTACAAAACATGGGGGGGATTGTCCCCCACCTCTCAAAATATAGGGGGACAGAATACCCCCCCCCCACCCCAGGATTTCCCCCCGTGCATGACATTATTGGGTTTTGTCCAAACACATCTGTCTAATGTCCAAAAGGACACAAATTGCTGGAGTAACTCAGCAGGTCAGACAGCATCTCTGGAGAACATGGATAGTTGACATTTTGGGTCAGGAAACTTAAGGGCCTGTCCCACTGACACAATTGTTTTTGGCGACTGCCGGCACCCGTCATAGTCGCAGCAGGTCGCCGAAAATCTTTAACACGTTGAAAATCCAGTGGCGACCAGAAAAAGGTACGATTCTTTGGGCGACTACTCACGACCATACAGGCGTCACCCCGCGACTATGACGGGTGCCGGCAGTCGCCTAAAAAATCGTGTAAGTGGGACAGGCCCTTTAGAGTCATGGACTCCTAACGCCATGCAGCGTGGAAACAGGCCCTTTGGCCCAATTTGTCCTCACTGACCAACATGCCCCATCGACACTAGTGCCACCTGCCTGCATTTGGCCCATACCCTTGAACGTGTCCAAATGTCCATTAAATGTTGATCTTGTCCCTGCCTCAGCTACCTCCTTTGGCAGATTGTTCCATATACCCACAATTTTCTGAGTGAAAAAGTTGTCCCTCAGGTTCCTATTGAGTCTTTTCTCCCCTCACCTTAAACCTACAGAATGTCCTCTGGTTGTTGATTGCCTTACTCTGGGCAATTTACCCTATCTATTCCTCTTATGATCTTTACACCTCTATGAGATCATCCCTCACTATCCTGCGTTCCAAGGCATTAAGTCCTCTGGAGAACATGGATAGGTGATGTTTGGGATCAGGACCCTGAGAGTTCTAGAGTCATACAGCGTGGGAACATGGAGGGGGGTGGGGAGGGGGGGGGGAGGGGGGGGGGGGGGGGGGGGGGGGGAGGTTTTGCTAACCGTGGCAGGTTTGAATCTTCTTGTATGGGATACCAGCGAAGGTTAGAAGACAAGGTAAAGGTTAAGAATGTCAGGCAATCAGTGTAGAAGGGACTTTGTGACGTGCAGAAGTAAGTAAGTGAGTAAATAAGTTTATTGGCCAAGTATTCACATACAAGGAATTTGCCTTGGTGCTCCGCCCACAAGTAACAACATGACATACAGTGACAGTTACGAATGACTCAGAAAACACGAAACATTAATAATAATAAAACATTAATGATAAAACACCATTGATCAAGCATGTGAACCAACAAAATACCAGATCAAAGGGAGGCTACAGATTTTTGGCTGTTGAGTAGGAGCAACTGCTCGTGGATAAAAACTGTTTTTTATGTCTGGCTTTGTGGCAGCGTTGACAATCCGGAGTCGCCTTCCAGAGGGAATGATTCAAAGAGTTTTGTGGCCAGGGTGAGAGGGGTCAGAGATGATCTTGCCCCGCTCACTTCCTGGCCCTTGCAGTGTACAGTTCATCAATGGAGGGAAGGTTGCAGCCAATAATCTTCTCTGCTGATCGGACGATTCACTGCAGCCGCCAGGTGTCGTGCTTGGTGGCTGAGCCAAACCAGACCATGATGGAGAAGGTGAGAACAGACTCTACGATGGCCGTGTAGAATTGGACCATCATTGCCTGTGGCAGATTGTGCTTCCTCAGCTGCCGCAGGAAGTACATCCTCTGTTGTGCCTTTTTGACTGTGGGGTCGATAGTAGCCCCTCACTTAAGGTCCTTGGAGATGATGGTTCCCAGGAACTTAAAAGACTCCACAGATGTGACTGTGGTGTAGTTGATGGTGAGTGGGGGGAGGGGAGGGGGAGCTCTCCCAAAGTCTACAATCAATTCCACTGTCTTAAGAGCATTGTGCTCCAGGTTGTTGCTACGGCACCAGGACGCCAGCTGTGACACTTCCTGTCTGTAGGCAGATTCCTCCCCATCCTGGATCAGTCCAATCAGGGTTGTGTCATCCGCAAACTTGAGAAGCTTGACAGAGGTGTCTGTGGAGGTGCAGTCGTTGGTGTAGGGAGAGTAGAGGAGAGGGGAGAGTACGCAGCCTTATGGTGCTCCTATGCTGAGGGTTTATGGGTCCGAGATGTGTTTTCCCAGCCTCACATGCTGCTTCCTGTCTGTCAGGAAGCTGGTCATCCACTGACGGAGGGGTTCAGGCACAGTCAACTCGGAAAGTTTGGAGCGTAGTAGCTCTGGCACAACGGTGTTGAATGCAGAGCTAAAATCAACAAACATGATCCTCGCAGAGGTCCCCTGGCGGTCTAGGTGCTGGAGGATGAAGTGCAGGCCCAGGTTGACTGCATCATCCACAGATCTATTGGCCCGATATGCAAACTGCAGAGGGTCCAGCAGGGGGTTTGTGATATTTTTCAGCTTGGCCAGCACAGAGGTCAGTGCGACAGGCCTGTAGTCATTAAGACAAGTAATCCTAGCCTTTTTGGGTACAGGGACAATAGTGGAGACTTTGAAGCAGGCAGGGACAGTAATGTTTGCAGGGACTGGTTAAAAATGTCTGTATAGACCGGTGCCAGCTGTTTGGCACAGAGTTTAAGAGTAGAGGGGGGGACATTGTCCGGTCCTGGAGATTTCCGGCTCCTTTGTCATCTGAAAAGCCTCTCCACCCCCTCTATTTTTATTATTGATATTGGATAAGTGATGTTGTGCAGCACAGAGGGTGACTGGGTGTGAAGTGGTGGTGTGAAGACGTGACATTTTAAGGCGAAAGAGCCTAATTGTCATGTTTAGAGACAGAGGAATAATTAAAAGTGATTAGCCACAGGCTACATTGGGCATCAGCTAGATTAGTCAGACTTGGATGGTTATCTCCAGAACACCAGCGGTTGAGGGGAGAGATGATGGAGGTGTATAATCGTGAGAGGCATAGATAGGGTAGATAGTCAGAACTTATTTTCTCAGGATGGAAACATTAAATACTAGAGGTCTTCGCTTGAAGGTGTGAGGGGCAAAGTTTAACTGGGATGTGTGGGGCAAGTTTTTGTTACACAGAGGTTGGGGTTGCCTGGAACGTGCTGGCAGGGATGGTGGTGGAGGCAGATACAACAGTGGCATTTATAGACTTCTGGATCGACAAGTGGATATGCAGGGAATGGAGGGATATGGATTATGTGCAGGCAGATAAGGGCTAGTTTTGGCATCATGTTCGGCTCAGACTTTGCGGGCCGAATGGCCTGTTCCTATGCCATGCTGCTCCATGTTCCATATTGTCCTTTGTCATTGGCAGTTGAAAGTAAAGTCAAGTCAACTAGATTTGGGAAGCGACCTGGAGATTAAACATGTTGCGATTGTAGACACAAAAAGCTGGAGTAGCTCAGCGGGACGGGCAGCATCAGCACCCTTCTTCAGACGTCTCGACCCGAAACGTCACCCATTCCTTCTCTCCAGAGATGCAGCCTGTACCTCTGAGTTACTCCAGCTTTTTGTGTCTATCTTTGGTTTAAACCAACACCTGAAGTTCCATCCTACACATGCTGTGACCATAATGTATTGGCGGTGAGGGAATTTTGGAGTGAGATGTCTGCTGGATGAACATCGCTCCGTTCTGAGAGAGGGCAAGTGGAACCAGTTGATTTAAGCAGAGATTTTTTTGAGGATGGGATTCTCAGTGCCTGGCCGGCAAATAATGTAATCCTTATATGGACTGGTTGTAATTGTTTATATTGGGGAGAAAGAAAATATTTCTCTGCCTACGGATGAATGGCTTCATATAAATATTATTTAATTCCCAAGCCGTGTCTAACGGCAATGGTTCTGATGTTGGCTCAGGCCTGAACACCACCGGCTCTTTGGTTCCAGCTTCGTATACAATATATAATCAGCAGTGAGCCCACTCAGTCTGTATCAACGACTATCGTAACATTTATAGAGTCATACAGAGATACAACGTGGAAAAAGGATCTTGCCCACACCGGCCAACATGTCCCATCCACACTAGTCGCACCTGCCTGTGTTTGGCCCATATCCCTCCAAACCTGTCCTATCTAAGTACCTGTCCAACTGTTTCTTAAAAGTTGGGATAGTCCCAGCCTCAACTACTTCCTCTGGCAGCTTGTTCCATACACCAACCACCCCTAGTGAGAAAATGTTATCCCTCAGATTCCTATTAATTTTTTTCCCCTTCACCTTAAATCAATGTCCTCTTAATGTCCTCATTTGGACAGGTACAATGATGGGACAGGTTTTGATATTTATGGGCCAAGCGTGGGCAGGTGGGACTAGTAAAGAAGGGGCATGTTGGTCGGTATAGACAAGTTGGGCCAAAGGGCCTGTTTCCATGCAGTATGATTCTACGTCTCATAGAGAGATATAGCATGGAAACTATGGTGCATCAGAAGGAACTGCAGGTGACAAAAGGTCTTGAAATATCACCTATTCCTTTTCTCCAAAGATCCTGCCTGACCCGCTGAGTTACTCCAGCAGTTTAGTTTAGTTTAGTTTAGCGTGGAAGCAGACCCTTCGGCCCACCGAGTCCATGCTGACCGGCACTCTAACACTATCCTACACACTAGTGTTAATTTACAGTTTTACCAAGCCAATTAAGCTACAAACCTGAATGTCTTTGGAGTGCGGGTGGAAACCGGAGCTCCCAGAGAGAACCCACACGGTTACGGGGAGAATGTACAAATTCCGTACAGACAGCTCTACCGCTGCGCCACCGTGCTGCCCTATCATTGCATCTATCTTCAGTATAAACCAGCATCTGCAGCTCCTTTTCTGCTATGTTCATGCCCTGGATGTTAATATTTCTCCAAGGATATACCACTGATCCAAGAGCCCTCCATACTAATCATTCCACACAGTCTCAACATCACGGTTGTCAGCGCTGGGCCTGTACTCGCTGGAGTTTAGAAGGATGAGGGATCCCCTCTTTGAAACTTACCGAAGAGTGAAAGGTCTGGATGGAGTTGATGTGGAGAGGATGTTTCCACTGGTGGTTGAGTCTAGGACCAGAGGTCACAGCCTCAGAATTAAAGGACGTTCCTTTAGGAAAGAGATGAGGAGGAATGTTTTTAGTCAGAGGGTGATGAATCTGTGGAATTTTTTGCCACAGAAGGCTGTGGAGACCGTCAATGGATATTTTTGAGGCAGAGATAGATAGATTCTTGATAAGTATGAGTTTCAGGGATTATGGGGAGAAGGCAGGAGAATGGGGTTGGGAGGGAGAGATAGATCAGTCATGATTGAATGGCAGAGTAGACTTGATGGGCCGAATGGCTTAAATCTGCTCCTATCACTTATGAACTGAGAAGGACATTCTTGCTATTGAGGGAGTGCAGCGTAGGTTCACAAGGTAAATTCCCGGGATGGCGGGACTGTCATATGCTGAGAGAATGGAGCTGATAGGCTCGTATACTCTGGAATTTAGAAGGATGAGAGGGTATCTTATTGAAACATATAAGATTATTAAGGGTTTGGACATGCTGGAGGCAGGAAACATGTTCCCGATGTTGGGGGAGTCCAGAACCAGGGGCCACAGTTTGAGAATAAGCCATTTAGAATGGAGATGAGGAAACACTTTTTCACACAGAGAGTTGTGAGTCTGTGGAATTCTCTGTCTCGGAGGATGCTGGAGGCCGGTTCTCTGGATACTTTCAAGAGAGAGGGCTCTTAGAGATAGCGGAGTGAGGGGATATGGGGAGAAGGCAAGAACGGGGTACTGATTGGGGATGATCAGCCATGAACACATTGAATGGCGGTGCTGGCTCGAAGGGCCGAATGGCCCACTCCTGCACTTATTGTCTATTGTTTATTGTCTATTATGATCACACATCACTTCACTACTCTGCCCGCTTTGCTAACCTAAATATGAATCATATTGAAATGAGGATGGATGGACCAGGGATGACTCTGTCGTCAAGGTGACGGGGCCTGCGGAAAGCTGAGATGTTCTGGCCAGGGTTTTACTGCCTCTACTGCAGACTCATTCTCTGACATTTACTTGCAGTGGGGGCTACAAAGGGAATGTAGGCTCCTTCTCTGCTCACTGAAGCTGCTGATCCCGCTGTGTTTAAAGTTCATCCTGTTGTGTGGGCGATGCTGTTCTTTATAACTCGCTGGTGGACCAGCAGACTGGGCGGGCAGTCAGTACCTTCCTCCAACTGCGTCAGGAGGTGAGGAGGAACTTTAGTCAAAGGGTGGTGAATCTGTGGAATTCACGGCAGTGGAGGCCAAGTCAGTGGATATTTTTAAGGCAGATAGATAGATTCTTGATTAGTACGGGTGTCAGAGGTTATGGGGAGAAGGCAGGGAATGGGGTTAGGAGGGAGAGATAGACCCGCCATGATTAAATGGCGGCGTAGACTTGATGGGCCGAATGACCTATTTCTGCTCCTAAAACTTATGACCTTAAATGCCAAAGACTAGAAGGCATAGCTTTAAGGTGAGAGAGGCAGAAGCTTAAAGGAGATTTTACATGCCATTCGGCTCGGTGGCGCAATGGTAGAGTCGCTGCCTCCCAGTGATCGCTGTTCACAGCGTCAGAGACCCGGGTTCGATCCTGACTGCGGGTGCTTGCTTTACGGAGATATTTACGTTCTCCCTGTGACCTCGTGGGTGTTCTCCAGGTGCTCCAGTTTTCACATCCTAAAGACTTGCAGATTTGTCAGTTAATAGGCTTCAGTAAAATAGTGAATGGTGATAGTGTTAGTGTACGGGGAGATCACAGGTTGGCGCGTGCTCGGTGGGCTGAAGGGCCTGTTTCCTCGCTGTATCTCTAAAATCTACAGTCTGAAGAACAGTGAATGGTGGGTGCCTGAAACATGCTGCTAGGGAAGCTGAATTTAAGTATTTAAGTTTCCGATCTAATCTATCGAGTCTGCTCCGCCATTGAATCATGGCTGATCTATCTTTCCAACTCAAGCCCATTCTCCTGCCTTCGCCCCATAACCCTTGACCTCTTTACTAAGCAAGATCTTGTCAATCTCTGCTTTAAAAATATCCATTAACGGCCTCCACAGCCGTCTGTGGCAATGAATTCCGCAGATTCACCACCCTCTGACTAAAGATATTCCTCCTCACCTGCTTTCTACGGAGGTGTGCGGGCTGGGTTCTGTACACAAGGTGTGGTGAGTGCCTGCAACACGCTGCTCGGGGTGGTAGTGGAGGCAGATATGTTCAACAGATAGGCACCTGGTTGTGCAGGGAATGGAGGGAAAAGGACCAGGTACAGCCAAAGGAAGCAGATTAATTTGGCATCATGTACAGCACAGATATCGCGGGCCGAAGGGCCTGTTCCTGTGTGGTGTTGTTCTATGTTAGCTGCCTTTGGGAAGAGTCTTTCGAGTTTGATAAGAACTCCACACCTTGAGAGACCGTGTCAGACGGCAGGTTAATAACAACATTGGTATAGGAAGGAACAGCTGCTGCTGGTTTAAACCGAAGATAGACGCAATTGAATTGAAAACTTTATTGTCACAGTGAAATATGTTGCTTGCGTGCCGTGCCGAGGTACGTAACGAGTCGCCCATAAAGGGAGCGTACAAAGTTACAAATTCCCTCCCACGCCGGGGCCTTCTTTGTTCATCTACCGGCAGTGGCGTCCTCACTTCCACGTGTCCGTCCTCGTCCGTCGGTCACCGGCATCATCGACCGCCGCACCGACCTCTCTACTATCGCCGCCGGGTCCTCTCCAGACGCCTCTGTGGCGCCGATCCCGGCCCCAGCCGCGGGCTGCGCAGACCCAGGGGCTCCACCTCCGACCCGCGAGGCTCTGGTCTCGGCTTCTCAGCGGCACCGCGGGAAGGCGGTGCTGGATAACTCGGCGGGACAGGCAGCTTCCCTGGTGAGAAAGAGCGGGTGACGTTTTGGTTTGAGACCCTCTCCATCTCCAGCCTGTCCCGCTGAGTTACTCCAGCACTTTGTGTCCAACATTGGTATAAGACGAGAGTTACATAGAGGGTAAGATAATGGAAGCAGAAAATGCTGAAACACTCAGCACGTCACGCGGTATCTGTGAAGGGAAAAACAGAATTAATATTTCATGTTGACCATTCATCAGACCTGGTCTTTCCAGCATGTTCTGCAGTTCTGATTGTTACGAGGTTAACGCAATCGTTTCATTTGCTGATGGGCATTGGCGTGTACAGCAAGTGTAGTTTAGAGGTACAGTGTGCCGACTGAGCCCGTGCCGACCAGCTTTTAGGTGAGAGGGGCTGAAAGTTGAAAGGAGACGTGCGGGCAGGTTTTTCCACACAGAGGACGGCCGGTGCCTGGAACGGGCTGCCAGGAATGGTGGTGGAGCCAGTTACGATAGTGGCGTTTAAGAGATAGGCACATGAACATGCTAGCAATGCAACAGAATGGATCATAGTTGAGTTTTTTGTCACATGCACTGGGGTACAGTGCAAAGCTTTTGTTGTGTGTATTTATGTGTGTACTTAATCTATGAACCACTGTTGTATAACATTAGTACCTCCACCAATGTAAAGCACTTTGGTCAACGAGAGTTGTTTTTTAAATGTGCTATAGAAATAAAAGTGACTTGACTTGAAAAGTGACTAACCAGTCAGTGGAAAGACTATACATGATTACAATCGAGCCATCCACAGTGTCCAGGCACATGATGTGCGGGTAATTGCGATGAGTTTGTTTTAACATTCTCGTCTGTAAAGAAATCGTGGAGTAGAGACGGAGAAACATAGAAAATAAGGTGCCAGACTAGATCATTCAGCCAGCACCGCCATTCACTGTGACCATGGCTGATCATCCACAATCAGTACTCTGTTCCTGCCTTCTCCCCATATCCCTTAATTCCGCTAGCCCTGAGAGCTTTATCTAACTCTCTTTTGAACGCATCAAGTGAATCGGCCTCCACTGCCTTCTGAGACAGAGAATTCCACAAAGTCACAACTCCTTCACCGAGGAATTCACAAACAATCTTCCTGATGTACTAGTGGCCAGAGGATCTGGGGTGACGGAGGAACTGAAGGAGATCCACATTAGGCAGGAAATGGTATTGGATAGACTGATGGTACTGAAGGCTGATAAATCCCCAGGGCCTGATAGTCTGCATCCCAGGGTACTTAAGGAAGTGGCTCGAGAAATCGCGGATGCATTGGTGATAATTTTCCAATGTTCTATAGATTCAGGATCAGTTCCTGTGGATTGGAGGGTAGCTAAAGTTGTCCCACTCTTTAAGAAAGGTGGGAGAGAGAAAACAGGGAATTATAGACCAGTTAGCCTGACATCGGTGGTGGGGAAGATGCTGGAGTCAATTCTAAAAGATGAAATAGTCGCACATTTGGATAGCAGTAACAAGATCGGTCCGAGTCAGCATGGATTTACGGAGGGGAAATCTTAACTAATCTTCTGGAATTTTTCGAGGATGTAACTAGGAAAATGGACAAGGGAGAGCCAGTGGATGTTGTGTACCTGGACTTTCAGGAAGCATTTGATAAGGTCCCACATAGGAGATTAGTGGGCAAAATTAGGGCACATGGTATTGGGGGTAGAGTGCTGACATGGATAGAAAATTGGTTGGCAGACAGGAAACAAAGAGTACGGATTAACAGGTTCCTTTCATAAAAGCAGGCAGTGACTAGTGGGGTACCGCAAGGCTCGGTGCTGGGACCGCAGCTATTTACAATATATATCAATGATTTAGATGAAGGGATTCAAAGTAACATTAACAAATTTGCAGAAGCACAAAGCTGGTGTGGCAGTGTGTAAGTCCTCTAGAACATGGATAGGTGATGTTTTGGATCAGGACCCTGAGAGTTCATAGAAAACATAGAAACATAGAAACATAGAACTTAGGTGCAGGAGTAGGCCATTCAGCCCTTCAAGCCTGCACCGCCATTCAATATGATCATGGCTGATCAACCAACTCAGTATCCCGTACCTGCCTTCTCTCCATACCCTCTGATCCCCTTAGCCACAAGGGCCACATCCAACTCCCTCTTAAATATACCCAATGAACTGGCCTCAACTACCCTCTGTGGCAGAGAGTTCCAGAGACTCACCACTCTCTGTGTGAAGAAGTCTTTCTCATCTCGGTCTTAAAGGATTTCCCCCTTATCCTTAAGCTGTGACCCCTTGTCCTGGACTTTCCCCAACATGGGGAAACAATCTTCCTGCATCTAGCCTGTCCAAACCCCTTAAGTTCTAGAGTCATACAGCGTGGGAAACATGGAGGAGGGGGGGGGGGGGGGGGGGGGGGGGTGGGGAGGGGGGGGTGGCGGGGGGGGGGGGGCGGGGGTGTGGGGGTGGTGGGGTGGGGGGGGGGGGGGGGTGGGTGGAGGGGAGGTTTTGCTAACCGTGGCAGGTTAGCAAAATATCAATGATTTAGATGAAGGGATTCAAATTAACATCAGCAAATTTGCAGAGCACTTGGGGTGGCCGTTGTGAACTGTGAGGAGGATGCTATGAGAATGCAGGGTGACTTGGACAGGTTGGGGGAGTGGGCAGGTGCATGGCAGATGAGGTTTAATGTGAGATTATCCACTTTGGTAGCAAAAACAGGAAAGCAGATTATTATCTAAATGGTGTCAAGTTGGGAAAAGGTGAAGTACAACAGGATCTGGGGGTCCTTGTTCATCAGTTAATGAAAGTAAGCATGCAGGTACAGCAGGCAGTGAAGAAAGCGAATGGCATTTAGGCCTTCATAACTAGAGGAGTTGAGTATAGGAGCAAAGAGGTCCTTCTGCAGTTGTATAGGGCCCTAGTGAGACCACACATGGACTATTGTGTGCAACTTTGGTCCCTTAATGTGAGGAAGGACTATTGAGGGAGTGCAGCGTAGGTTCAACAAGGTTAATTCCCGGGATGGCGGGACTGTCATATGCTGAGAGAATGGAGCGGCTGGGCTTGTACACTCTGGAGTTTAGAAGGATGAGAGGATATCTTATTGAAACATATAAGATTATTGAGGGTTTGAACACGCTAGAGGCAGGAAAGAAGCCATTTAGAACGGAGATGAGGAAACACTTCTTCACACAGAGAGTTGAGAGTCTGTGGAATTCTCTGCCCCAGAGGGAGGTACAGGCCAGTTCTCTGGATATTTTCAAGAGAGAGCTAGATAGGGCTCTTAAAGATAGCGGAGTCAGGGGATATGGGGAGAAAGGCAGGAACGGTAGGTACTGGATTGTGGATGATCAGCCATGATCACATTGATTGACTGTGATGGTTCAAAGGGGCCGAATGGCCTACTCCTGCACCTATTGTCTATTGTCTCTGGCTGAAAAGGTTTTTCCTCATCTCAATTCTAAATGGCCTACCACTTATTCTTAAACTGTGCCCCCTGGTTCCAGACTCCCCCAACATCAGGAACATATTTCCTGCATCTAGCTTGTCCAATCCTTTAATAATTTTATGTTTCTATAGGATCCCCTCTCATCCTAAATTCCAGTGTATACAGCCCTGTCATTCCATTCTTTCATCATATGACAGTTCCGCCATCTGGGAATTAACTTTGTAAACCTACGCTGCACTCCCTCAATAGTAAGAATGGCCTTCCTCAAATTAGGAGACCAAAACTGCACACAGTATTCCAGGCGTGGTCTCACCAGGGCCCTGTACAACTGCAGAAAGAACTCTTTGCTCCTAAACTCAAATCTTCTCGTTATGAAGGTCAACATGCCATTCGCTTTCTTCACTGCCTGCTGTACCTGCATCCTTACTTTCAATCACTGATGTACAAGGACACCCAGGTTTCGTTGCACTGGCGCCGTCCTGTACGGGTATGGCTGCCCAGCCTGCAGCTGTTCATTTTTCACTTCTTTTTTTATTTTTAGTCAGTTGAGTTTTTGTTTTCGGAGCTCTAGTCTTTTTTATGTGGGGGGTGGAGGGGGGGGGGGGGGGGGGGGGGGGGGGGGGGAAGAAGGGTGAAACTACTCTTCAGGGTCCCTACCTGGTCGGAGAGGCAGCTTTTCTCCGGGCTGCACCTTCGACCCGTCCTCGCGGCCTACCAGCGGCCTGGAGCGGCGTTTCCCGGCCTGGAACATCGGGCCCCATAGCAGCGACTGTGGAGGCCTCAATAGGCCCGACTATGGGTGGACAAGGAGATGGGGACTGGACTGTGTGCCTTCCTTCATAATGGGAACCATTGTGGGGGGATGTTTCTATGTTCATTGTTAAATTCTTAGTGTGGCCTACTCCTGCACCTATTTTCTATGGAATTCTTATCTTTATGTGTGTGCTGCATGGCAAGTCAAATTTCACTACACCAATTGGTGTAAGTGACAATAAATGTCCTTTGTCCTTTGTCCTTTGTCCTTTGACTTACCCTTTTCCGAATCTAACACCATTCAGATAATAATTTGCCTTCTTGTTCTTGCCACCAAAGTGGACAAACTCACATTTATCCACAACATACTGCAGGGCATATAGTTGTTCGGTAGTTTTCAATGTTCTTTAAATTGAATTCCCACGATCTCTTTGAATAGAAACTTCCATAGAAAATAGGTGCAGGAGTAGGCCATTCGGCCCTTCGAGGCAGCGCCACCAGTCAATATGATCATGGCTGATCGTCCAAAATCAGAACACCATTCCCGTTTTTTCCCCATATCCCTTGATTCCCTTAGCCCTAAGAGTAAAATCTAACTCTCTATTGAATGCATCCAATGAATTGGCCTCCACTGCCTTCTGTTGCAGAGAATTCCACAGATTTACTACTCTCTGGATGAAAAGGTTTTTCCTCATCCCAGTCCTAAATGGCCTACCCCTTATTCCTAAACCGTGACCCCTGGTTCTGTACTCCCTCAATATCGGGAACAGCGATAAGAACATTGGTATCTTACAGAATAGAAGACGCGACCTGAAACGTCACCTATTCCTTCTTCCCAGAGACGCTGCCTGTCCTGCTGAGTTACTCCAGCATTTTGTGTCTATCTTCGATTTAACCCAGCACCTGTAGTTCTTTCCTACACGGGTATCTTACAGAAGATACATAACAATCCCAACCTAATTCACTCCCATCCCAGAATAGAAAAATTATGCTACAATCCTTTCTCTTAAATCCCAGTTGGTCTCTGGCCACTCCTCCCGTTCAGTATTCTGTTCCGCGCACATGGCATTTCTTTGCGGAGTGCCCCAGAATAAAAGAATAAAAGAGGCTTTGGAGAAGGTGCACAAAGGTCAGTGTGTGAAATAGGCGGAGAAAGCATACCTGGCTGGATTGTAGAGCCTGGGAAACATTTATCGAGAAGAGGAATAGATGTTTAATGGCAGGCGAGAGCCTCAAGTCCGTGGTAGATTTAAGGGCCTGTCCCACTGTACGAGGTAATTCAAGAGTTCTCCAGAGTTCTCCCCTGATTCGAGCTCGTGTAATGTACGTAGCGGCTCGTACGAGTAACGGCAGGTACTCGGGAAATCCGGTAAACTCGTGACGGTTTTTCAACACTGTGAAAAATGTCCACGAGTAAAAAAATACTCGTATTGAAAAAAATGGTGACTTTTTACTCATACAAGCCCCTACATACCCGCTATGTAATTACACAAGCTCGAATCAGGGGAGAACTCTGGAGAACTCTTGAATTACCTCGAACAGTGGGACAGGCCCTTTAGTAAGGTGAATGAAATCCGAATAGGGAATCCTCCTACAAAGGCATTTAAAAGACATAAAAGACCTTTGGACAGGGACTTTAGACTTTAGAGATACAGCGTGGAAACAGGCCCTTCGGCCCGCCGAGACCTTGCAGACCAGCGATCACTCCATACGCCAGCACTATCCTACATACGAGGGACAATTTACATTCTTTACAATCAAGTAACCAACAAACCTGCACATCTTTGGAGTGTGAAAGGAAACCAAAGCACCTGGAGAAAACCCACGCTGTCACAGGGAGAACGTACAAACTCTGCACAGACAGCGCCCGTAGTCTGGATCAAACCAGAGCAGCAACTCTACCGCTGCGCCATCATGCCACCCTAATGGACATGGTACATGGGCAGGAAAGGTTTAGAGGGATATGGGCCGTACGCTGATAGGTGAGACTAGTGTAGATGGGGCAGCTTGGTCGACATGGGCAAGCTGGGCTGAAGGGCCTGTTTCTTACATTGGTGCTGGATACAGGAGATACAAGTTCCTGTTTAAGGCCCCTCTATTTTTATGCCCCCTCCTCAATCCCAAGTTGGAATGTGGTTGCGGACGTTTGAGTGCATACAATCTGCTCAACAAATGAGTGATGAGTTGATTTGTCTTCCCCAGTTCATTATCTCTCCTTACTGCAACATCCTGCAGCCTTGCAACTAACTCCAAATCTTCCATCAACTCTCCATGTCCTCTCATGTCCCCCTTCCCAATCATCAGTGGCCACGTTTCCTGTTGACTTGGCCTGATACACTGGCCCTTCCTCCCTGATCCCTGCTTCCTGTTCATTTCTCCCATTTTATACCAGTCAGCGTCTCCCTGTAAACTCTCAGCTTACTTTACTTTAGAGATACGGGTCCACCACTGATTTACTGGCACCCTTGGTTCCAGAACCTTGCCGTGTGATCCATTTTGCCGGAACAACAGAGGTCATGGGCTTGGGGAGCCGAGATACCGGCCCGTAAAATCGGCTATGGGTACAGATCTGCCGGCTCCAGTCCTACCGGAGTTTCAGAGCGCTGGCCGCAGGGGGCAAATTCCACCCGCCGATCGCCCGCATGAGATTGAGATCGGCCACACCCGGGCTGGGTGCCACATTTTCGAGGGGGGATTCTGGGGGTGGAGGGGTGATTTCAAGTACGCGCTCGTAATTTTTTCCGGATTAAAGGAGGTGCCGGACCACCAGTTGCCGGATAATCGGTGATGGACCTGCACAGCATGGAAGCAGGCCCTTCAGCCCACTGAGTCTACATCGACCAACGATCACCCACGATGGAACACTAGTTCTATCCGACACACTAGGGATTATTTACAGTGACCAACTAAATTACAGACCTACACGTCTTTGGAGTGTGGGAGGAAACCGGAGCGCCCGGAGAAAACCCACACAGGGAGAAGTACAAACTCTGTACAGACAGCACCCGCAGTCAGGATTGAACCCGGGTCTCTGGCGCTGTGAGGCAGCAACTCTACCGCTGCGCCACCGTACCGCCCCTGCTCTGGTTTGTCCCACGGACCGGTGCATAAATACAGACGGCCCTCCTCGTGCTTCTCCCCCTGTTGTTGCTGAACCAAGGCCAGGTTTATATAACACAGGAGCAGGCCAACAGAAGCAGGGACAGGCACCCTCTGCAATGCTTGGCTTCAGTTTTCACATCTCGTCTGAATCTTGTTATTCTAGTCACAACTGTTGCATTCCGAGCCTTCCTCTATACTCTTGGCCCCGAATAAATTGCCTTGCCTTGCCTTGCAATGCTTGCAGGAACGCAGACCTGAGTTTGACCCTGACTATGGGTGCTGTCTGTACGGAGTTTGTACGTTCTCCCCGTGACCGCGTGGGTTTTCTCTAAGATGTTCGGTTTCCTCCCACACTCCAAAGACGTACAGGTTTGTAGGTTAATTAGCTTGGTATAAGTGTAAATTATCCCTAGTGCGTGTAAGATAGTGTTAATGTGTGGGGATCGGTGTGGACTCGGTGGGCCAAAGGGCCTGTTTCCGCCCTGAATCTCGAAACCAAACTAAACTAAATTAATTCTTGTGAATTATTCCAGGGCCAAAAGATTAAACTGTGCGGAAAGGTTCAGCAGCTAATGCTGGCAAGCTGTGTGTAGAAGACAGACACAAAATGCTGGAGTAACTCAGCGGGTCAGGCAGCATCACATAGAACCATAGAGTGATACAGCGTGGAAACAGGCCCTTCGACCCAACTTGCCCACACCGGCCAACATCCCCATCTGCACGAGTCTAACCTGCATGCATTTGGCCCATATCCATCTAAACCTGTCCTATCCATGCACCTATCTAAATGTTTCTTAAACATTATGATAGTACCTGCCTCAACTACCTCCTCTGGCAGCTCGTTCCATACACCCACCGCACTTCGAGTAAAAAAAAAAAAAGACCCCTCAGGTTCCTATTAAATCATTCCTCCCTCAACTTTCTCGATCCCCCTACTCTGGGTAAAGACACTGTGCGCATACCCGATCTATTCCTCCAGTTTCAATTTTGCCAAACTGATATGGATCAACTAATATGCTGCAATCTCTGCTCGGTCAGACCACACTAAGATAACACATTTCCGCTCCGGGATAACATTGACAAACCATAAAGTCCTAGATTGAAATAAAATGAACTACAGATGCTGGTTTATACCAAATATAGGCACAAAGTGCTGGAGTAACACAGCGGGACAGGCAGCGTAGAACACAGAACATAGAAAATAGAAAAATAGGCGCAGGAGTAGGTCATTCGGCCCTTCGAGCCAGCACCGCCACTCAATGTGATCTTGGCTGATCATCTAAAAATCAGTACCCTGTTCCTGCTTTTTCCCCATATCCCTTGATTCCTTTACCCTAAGAGCTAAATCTAACTCTCTCTTGAAAACGCTTCTGGAGAAGTCAAAAATCAAACAAACTTTATTGTCATTTAGAAATACATCGATATATACAATTCCAAACAAAATTCCGTTGCATTTGGCTCCCCGTGCAACACGATAATTAACAGAAGGATAAAATGGATAAAAATGGATAAAATGGATAAAAGGATAAATAGACAATGTGGCAGCCCATTACATGGCATTCAGAGTCTGATGGCTCGTGGGAAGAAGCTGTTGCAGAACCTTGATGTTCTGCTCCTTCTGCTACGATATCTTTTGCCCGAGGGCAGCAGAGTGAACAGTCCGTGATGGAGGTGTGGAGTCCTTTATAATATTGCTGGCCTTAGACACGCAACGTTTGGTCGCAATATCCCCGATTGAGGGGAGAGAAGTCCCGATGATCCTCACCACTCTCTGCACGGACTTCCAGTCGGAGGCTTTACAGTCCCCAAACCAGACAGAGATGCAGCTGGTCAAAATACTCTCTATGGTACCCCTGTAGAAAGTGGTGAGAACGGGATGGGGGAGGTGAGCTCTTCTCAACCGGCACAAAAAGTGCAACCGCTGCTGCGCTCTCTTAACTGTTGATGAGATGTTATTTGACCAGGTCAGACGGTTAGTGATCTGCACCCCCAGGATCTTAGTGCTACTGACCACCTCCACATCGCTGTCATTGATGTGGAGTGGTGTGGGACTGTGCCGGTTTTTCCTGAAGTCGATGATGACCTCCTTTGTTTTTTCGACATTCAGGATCAGGTTGTTCGTGTCGCACCAGTCCACCAGTTGTTTCACCTCCTCCCTGTAAGCCAGCTCATTGTCGTCCCGGATGAGGCCCACCACTGTTGTGTCATCTGCGTACTTCATGATGTGGTTTGTACTAAACCTGGCACAACAGTCGTGGGTCATCAGGGTTCATCAGAGAACATGGATAAGTGACATTTCAGATCTGAACAAAGGTCTCGACCGAAACATAGAAACATAGAAAATAGGTGCAGGAGTAGGCCATTCAGCCCTTCTAGCCTGCACCGCCATTCAATATGATCATGGCTGATCATCCAACTCAGTATCCCGTACCTGCCTTCTCTCCATATACCCCTGATCCCCTTAGCCACAAAGGGCCACATCCAACTCCCTCTTAAATATAGCCAATGATCTGGCCTCAACTACCTTCTGTGGCAGAGAATTCCAGAGATTCACCACTCTCTGTGTGAAAAATGTTTTTCTCATCTCGGTCCTACAAGACTTCCCCCTTATCCTTAAACTGTGACCCCTTGTCCTGGACTTCCCCAACATCGGGAACAATCTTCCTGCATCTAGCGTGTCCAACCCCTTAAGAAACATCACCTATCCATGTTCTCCAGAGATGCTGCCTGACCCGCTGCGTTACTCCAGCACTTTGTGTCTATCGAAACGTCACAAAGCTGTCGAGTCGCAGACCCAACTTGCCAATTCTGGGCTAGTCCCACTATGACCCCAAAATGGTATTTGATGATTGCGTAATGGAGAGAGAATCATAAATGATAATCCCATTCTGTGTTCAGTGTAACATATTTTGATTTAGATCCAGATATTGAAAGTTACTTGAAATTAGAGGCAAGATATTGAGATGTGAATCCAGTGAATGTCTCGTTATACACAGCAGGGTGTAAATGAAATAAAATTAAGACCCTTCACAACAAGAAGCCACTGAGTGCGAGAGGGATTGTCAGTTTGTTGTTGGGTCACATCATTTAATATCAAGAGTCAACAGTCAAGTGTTGAGACTGTTTTACTGTCATATGTCCCAAAACCTAATTGACACGTACAGAACAGTGAAAGGCCTGGATGGAGTGGATTTGAAGAGGATATTTCCATTAGTGGGGGAGTCCAGAACGAGAGGTCAGAGCTTCAGAATGAAAGGAGGTTCTTTTAGGAAGGAGATGAGGAGAAATTTCTTTAGTCAGAGGGTGGTGAATTTGTGGAATTATTTGCCACAGAAGACTGTGGAGGCCAAGTCAGTGGATATTTTTAAGGCAGAGATAGATAGATTCTTGATTAGTACGGGTGTCAGAGGTTATGGGGAGAAGGCAGGAAAATGGGGTTAGGAGGGAGAGATAGATCAGCCATGATTGAATGGTGGATGGGCCGATGGCCTCATTCCACTCCTGTCACTTATGACCTTATGACCTAAAAGGGAACAATGAGGGATAGCGTTTTCACACTAAGAGTGGTGGATGTATGGACTGGGCTCCCAGAGGAGGTAGATGAGGCAGGGACTAGTGCAGCATTTAAGAAAAAATGAGACGGGTATAGGGATAGGATGGGTTCAGAGGGATATGGGCCAAACGCAGGCAGATGGTATTAGTGCAGATGGGGTATGCTTCTCGGTGTGGACAAGGCAGAAGGGCCTGTTTCCTGCCCTATGACTCTTATAGATCCCTTCGATGGTGGGGAGTTCAGTACCCGTGATGGACCGAGTAGACTTGATGGGCCGAATGGCCTAATTCTATTCCTATTCCTTATGACCTTATGGCTGGGCAGTGCTCACCACTGTTTGCAATGGTCTTTGTTCCTGTGTATTCTATCTGCGAAATCTCGGGGGGTGGGGGTTGGGGGAGGGGGTGAATGGGGGTGTGGGGGGAGGGGGAGCGGGTGAATGGGGGGATGGGGTGGAGGGGGGGGGGGGGAGAGGGGCTCGATGTAGTTTAGCCTCGAGCGGACCAAATGGCTCGAGGGGCTGAATGTTTTCGTTCAGCTCGAACATTCTTCAGAGTTTAGCTTGGATCGTCGAAGAAAAATTCTTGCGTTGAAAAACAGTCGGGGAAAGGTAAACAAGATTGAACTTCCAGAACGTTCTTGCTCAGCAGGTGTGTGCTTTAAATTGAGGTTAGCGCCGTCAACTCTCGTTTGCCCGGTATTCAGACAGGCGGGTCTTTCATGCCGCTGGCAACACGTTGTTTTACTGTGAAAATGAGCTGGAATGAATTGTTCTTTAACATGGGAAGCAAAAGACATCTTTAGCTTTGTTACGTTTGTACACAGGCATGGTTGCAGGTTGATTAGTAGCCAGATCCTATTTGAAGATTTAACATTTAATGGGGCGGTGAGTAAAGACTAAATCATTTGATTTATTTTGGCTGCTTTGTACATGAATATTGTTTAGAATTTGCCAGTGCAGAACGCTCGCGGAAAAGGGTGAGAGGATGACACACATTTCAGCAAATGTCTTGAGTAAAATACAAGGTGCTGGAGGAACTTAGCGGGTCAGGCTGTCAGAGAGTGAGAGGGGCTGTCTGAGAGAGAGGGGCCGTCGGAGAGCTGTTGGAGAGGGGGGGAGGGCTTCTGAGAACGAAGGGGGTCCCAGCAAGGAGGGGGGTGTCTGCTGCCACATGTGTCAACAGGCAGTAGACAGCACTGAAGATGAACACAAAAAGCTGGAGGAACTGAGCGGCTCAGGCAGCATCTGTGGAGGGAAAGGACAGGTGTGAAGACGGGTCCCGACTCAACACATCGCCTGCCCATTTCATCGCCAGATGCTGTACGACCTGCTGAGTTCCTCCCAGCACTTTGTGTTCTAGTTTACATCTTTGTTCCGTAGTCATTGTCCTTCACTGGGGAAATAAGACATCACTGCTCAACCTAGATAGACGCAAAACGCTGGAGTAACTCAGCGGGACAGGCAGCATCTCTGGAGAGAGGGAACGGGTGATGTTTCGGTTCGAGACCCTTCTTCGATTGTTCGGTGAACTTTAGTAACTTTGTGGACGTCAGTAACCTGGCGACACTAATGTACAGCCTAGATGAGGCCCGTCCGCTGTGTGTATTTACCAGGTTGTACGGAAAAGCAAAGCACTTCAGTGTAACTAGGTACACACGACAATAAATATCATTGAAACAACTAATTGCGTAAGGGAGTTCGGTATTCCGAAAAACGCAAGGAATCATGGGATTTGTCACAGGCCACTCACAATAACACGCTTGGCAACCCTGCGGCCGCATGCACACAAACGAGCGCCTCATCCGCAGCCAGGATCGAACCCGGGTCTCCCTGGACACACTGGAGTGGCAGCCCAGGCTTACAGCCAGTGCGGAGAAGCAACGTTATCTCCACTGCTCCGGGCTGTCCAGGGCTGTAGGTTAACCCGGCGGGACAGGCAGAGTTGAACTGGAGTTACAGGGCTCTCACTTAACTTTTTTTCCCTGTTGCCAGCCGGGCAACTTTGGCAGCTTTATAAGTTGCCAAATGACAGTTTAGGTGGTCATTTAAGACGGCTTGCAGGACGCGTGCGATAATGTGCTCGGACGAAGTGCGTAGTTACCAGTCGGAATTATGCTCAATGAAGCATTCACATATTATTTCTGCTTCAAATAAAGTCACAAACTAAACATATTCACCAATCAAGACATGAAATATACCACAATGACATGCAGCAAAATTATAATACAGTATCTCAACTCTTTTTACACATTGCAATTAATGCAATTTCTATTAGTTCTTTCCACTTCCAAACAAAAATGTGGTCGGATTATTCAGCGTATGATCAACCTGTGTCAATAAATCCTGGACCATGGTAATTATATACTTAACCATGCACACCACAGATTGATGCAAGCATGTTTTCTGTGAAGGACTGAAAATTACCATGACATGGCCATAGCATGGGTCATTATTGCTATTGGTACAGAAACACTCTCGCTTCCTGTTAGCGCTTCTTCTCCGCGCTGGCTGGAAGCCTGGGCCGCTGCTCCCGTTTGACTCCCGACGTCTCCGGCTGCCCCGGGCTGGGGTGGGGCACGCGGGAGGGGACGGGAATGGTCCAGTGGCAGTTCAGCAGCGCTTGCAGAGCCGTAGACCCGGGTTCGATCCTGGCTGCAGATGAGGCGCAGGTCTGTGTGCATGCGGTGGCACTATTGCCGAGAGTGTTTATTGCGAGTGACCTATGACCTGGGCATGCGCAGTCTGGAATACCGAACTTGCTTATTGTATCATCTGTGGATGCAAATGGACAGACAACATTTCGGATCGGGACCCTAAAGGTTTTTTCCTACTATATTAATGCAATAACGTGTGTCTGCAGATATTCTCCTGCAATCACCATCTCCATTCCCCATGGATGCTGACTGGTACAGAGGGTACTGCATGTTGTCAATGGGCAACAGTATTTAATTGTCCCATGCACCGAGGTTGAGTGAAAAGCTTTGCTCTGCACACAATCCAGTAAGCAACTTGGACTTAGAAAATCTGGCGACTCTTGTATACTGTTTTCAGTTTTGGTTTAGTTTAGTTTAGAGATACAGCGCAGAAACAGGCCCTTCAGCCCATCGAGTCCGTGCTGACCAGCAATCACCCGTTACACTAGCACTATCCTACTCACATACTGGGGACGATTTACAATCTTTACCGAAGACATTTAACCTACAAACCCGTAAGTCTTTGGAGTGTGGGAGGAAACTGGAGCACCCGGAGAAAACCCACGTGGTCACGGGGAGAACGTACAAACTCCGTACAGACAGCACCCGTGGTCAGGATGGAACCCAGGTCTCTGGTGCTGTGAGGCAGTAACTCTACCACCGCGCCCGTCCTCCTGCGAAAGTTTCAGTGGACTACCTCTATACACATTGAGCTAGTGCTGTCAGAGGTCTCAGACCAGAGGGCGCAGCCTCAGAATAAAAGGACGTACGTTTAGAAAGGAAATGAGGAGGAATTTCTTTAGACAGAGGGTGGTGAATCTGTCGAATTAATTGCTACAGACGGCAGTGGAGGCCAAGTCAATAGATATTTTTCATAGACAATAGACAATAGGTGCAGGAGTAGGCCATTCGGTCCTTCAAGCTAGCATCGCCATTCACTGTGATCATGGCTGATCATCCACATTCAGAACCCCGTTCCTGCCTTCTCACAACCCCTGACTCCACTATCTTTAAGAGCTTTATCTAACTCTCTCTTGAAAGCATCCAGAGAATTGGCCTCAACTGCTTTCTGAGGCAGAGAATTACACAGATTCACAACTCTCAGTGTGAAAAAGTTTTTTCTCATCTCCGATCTAAATGTTCTATGCCTTATTCTTAAACTGTGGCCCCGGTTCTGGACACCCCCAACATCGGGAACATGTTTCCTGCCTCTAGTGTGTCCAATCCCTCAACAATCTTATATGTTTCAATAAGATTCCCTCTCATCCTTCTAAACTCCAGAGTATTAAGGTGGAGATTGTTAGACACTTGATTAGTACGGTTGTCAGGGGCTATGGGGAGAAGGCAGGAGAATGGGGTTGAGAGGGAGAGATAGATCAGCCATGATTGAAATGGGGGGGTAGACTTGATGGGCTGAATGGCCTAATTCTGCTCCTAGAACGTATGAACATGAGATCAACAAGAACCACTGGCCAGAACAGCATCCCCACTCTTCTTTAAGGCAGAGGTGCTGTTACTTAAAAGCCCTGTCTCACGGTAAGAGTCCACCCACGAGTGATCCCGAGTGAAAGAAAAAAATCAAACTCATGGTTGTCCAGAGATTCCAAGTTTATATTCACGAGTTTAAACAAGTTCCCACGTGTATGTCTAAGTTTGCCGTTTACTTCTCATTTCTGCGATGTTCCAAGTTCCTCTCCCGAGTTACTCTTGAGGCAACAACGACTACCGACGTGTGGAAAAATCATCACATGGTAAAAACGATGTCATGCAGTTTTTTTTTCACTCTAAAAAGATCCAGCCTGAAGAACGATCTCGACCCGAAACATCACCTGTTTCTTTTCTCCAGAGATGCTGCCTGACCAGCTGAGTTGGTCCATCATTTTGTGTCTATCTTTGGTTTAAACTAGTATCTGCAATTCCTTCCTTCAAACATTTAGAGCAGTTTGTTATAAGAAACAATCCTTCCAAAATTGCATTCAAAAGTCCATTTGAACTGCATTTGTTCAAGGTCTGGCATCAATCATTGAAAGGCTGTTTTGTGTCTGGAGGAACTGCAGATGCTGGTTTACACCGAAGATAGACACAAAATGCTGGAGTAACTCAGCGGGACAGGCTGCATTTCTGGAGAGAAGGAATGGGTGATGTTTCTGGTCGAGTCCCTTCTTCAGACTGAAAAAACGTATTGACCCTTCTCTCCAGAGATGCTGCTGGCTTGGCTGAGTTACTCCAGCTTTTTGTGTCTAGTAAGATTGTTTTATTCCCTTAATTCATCTCTCATCAAAATGTTGGTAAACTTCGAACAAAAAGATTAGGTAAATTAACATTAACGTTATTTTTCCCCCAGACAGCAAGGTCCGTAGACCAGAGGGATAGCAGTGTGTGTCTCTCTACTCACCCAGTGTGTCCGTCAGAGCAGCCGTCCCACCATCGCGACTTAACTGTGTAAAAAGCAGCGGCTCAAAACTTTGCTGGTTGGGCAGATCTGCCCAGAAACCACCCCTTTCGCACTCACCACAGCCCTGGGAACTGCAGAGCCCTACAGTCACCTCAGCCCGACAGCTCTAGCACAAACCTGGCTGATGGCAAAGTCATAAGTTGGGATCGAACCTGGGCTCTGGCGCTGTGGGGCAGCAACTCTACCACTGTGCCCCCGCGCCACCTGACTTAGTGACATTGAGACACAAGAGATTGCAGGTGAAGGAATCTTGACAAATAAATAATCAACTGCTGGAAGACCTCCAACATTTTTGCGTTTGGCAAAAAAACATATTAATAGAATATTGACTGGCCTTGAGGGGGATACGACATATATTGCCTGAAGTAGATTCATATTGCCCGAGTCGAAGACGAGGGCAATATGGATCTAGTGAGGGCAATATATGGTATCTCCTGAAAGAGGACAGTCAATATTGTTATTATTACCCATTATCAGACATCTAGAGGAAAATTTGGACATCTCAGCTCGGCGGACTTCCACGTAAAATTTAACCAAAATGGACGCGGCAGTCTTCCTGTCTGCCGTTTGAATATTCTGAATTTCCCACACAGCGTCACGTTGCCGTCACATTGCCAAGTTCCCGGATGTGAGACCAGGGGAATATAAGACTATATTCCCCGCTGTTTTAACAGGTAAAGTCCATAGGCGTTCGCAAGAAAGGGGAATATAAGAAAATATTCCCCTGTTACCCCTGCTGGCAGTAAAAACGAAGGGAATACAATTTTGTAAAAGCATACCTCAGATGTGTGATATGGGTAATAATTATTCATATATCTGGCTGTTATTGACAAGGCCAATGTCCTTGACCGAATGGCTTGCTCGCCCATTCCAGAGTCGGTCACCCTACGGGCGACCAGGAGTAGCACGTGTCTCACACCGGGCAAGGATGTCAGATTCCTGCACTGAGAAGCAAGAGAAAACCAGATGTTTTTACAGTCAGCTGTCATAGCTTTGTTGACACCATTACCAACAACAATTTACATCCCATCGCCGCCCTGGTGGGATTTCATCTTAAGTAATTTGATTGTAACTGCATGTCTCTGGAAGATTGAGGGGGGATCTCATAGAGACTTGCAAAATTCTTAAGGGGTTGGACAGGCTAGATGCAGGAAGATTGTTCCCGATGTTGGGGAAGTCCAGGACAAGGGGTCACACAGTTTAAGGATAAGCGGGAAGTCTTTTAGGACCGCGATGAGAAGATCATTTTTCACACAGAGAGTGGTGAATCTGTGGAATTCTCTGCCACAGAAGGAAGTTGAGGCCAGTTCATTGGCCATATTTAAGAGGGAGTTAGATGTGGCCCTTGTGGCTAAAAGGATCAGGGGGTATGGAGAGAAGGCAGGTACGGGATACTGAGTTGGATGATCAGCCATGATCATATTGAATGGCGGTGCAGGCTCGAAGGGCCGAATGGCCTACTCCTGCACCTATTTTCTATGTTTCTATGTTTCTATATAAGAATATATCAGGTATAATTACGTTAACCGCCGTGGTACTCCGGTATCTCAAGTTGGGAATACCGGGAGGCTGGAAACCCAGTGATAGATGAGCCGCACTCCCCATTACCTGGGAAGACAAACACTTTCACCCCATCCCAAAATGTCCCCTGCGCTCTAGCCGGCCGTGTATGGAAGCTGTGGTGGGAAAGAACTGCAGAGGCAGCAACCGAAGATAGACACAAGAAGTCGGAGTAAGTCAGGCAGCATCTCTGGAGAAAAGGTGTAGGAATATGAATAAGAATAATTCATTGTCACATGTGACGAGGCACGGTGAAATTATTTGCTTGCATACGAATAGCAGTCACCTACGGCGCTGACCAAGTTACAACGCACGCCGCTCTTCCTATTTATTGTCCCCCACGTTTCGGGTCCACACCCTTCTTCACACTGCTGAAATTTCCGGGCCTATTTCCCCACTGCCCTTCATATTCCTTATTTAGATTAAAGTTTTACAGATACAGCGCAGAAGCAGGCCTTCGGCCCAGCGATCCCCGCACATTGACATTTACACCAAGCCCATTAACCTACCCACGTCTTTGGAGTTTACACCATTTTCTTATTTGACCAATATGTCAAAACGGTGTAAATATCAGCTGGATATTTAAAATCATGTTCATTTATTTATCGGTATTGTTTGGCATTCAGGTCTGGGGCGGGTTACCGAGCGGAATATATTTTTTGTCCACTTTTTTTCCCCTACTGCACAGCTGCATGAATTCTCGAGACTGTATTTGACGCTGGTGTATGTGAACTGTCTCCTCTTCCACCATCCCCAGTCTCCAACCGGGCGCAGAGTTTGAACTTTTAATATGTGTTTATTGCCATAGAGGGAGTGCAGAGAAGGTTCACCAGACTGATTCCTGGGATGTCAGGACTGTCTTATGAAGAAAGACTGGATAGACTCGGTTTATACTCTCTAGAATTTAGGAGATTGAGGGGGGATCTTATAGAAACTTACAAAATTCTTAAGGGGTTGGACAGGCTAGATGCAGGAAGATTGTTCCCGATGTTGGGGAAGTCCAGGACAAGGGGTCACAGCTTAAGGATAAGGGGGAAATCCTTTAAGACCGAGATGAGAAAGACTTTTTTCACACAGAGAGTGGTGAGTCTCTGGAATTCTCTGCCACAGAGGGTAGTTGAGGCCAGTTCATTGGCTATATTTAAGAGGGAGTTAGATGTGGCCCTTGTGGCTAAGGGGATCAGAGGGTATGGAGAGAAGGCAGGTACGGGATACTGAGTTGGATGATCAGCCATGATCATATTGAATGGCGGTGCAGGCTCGAAGGGCCGAATGGCCTACTCCTGCACCTAATTTCTATGTTTCTATGTTTCTATGTTTAGTTAAGTGAAACATGTCATTATTCATATCGGGAGGCCTTCTGCTTCGGGAGCTCTCCGTTAACACCAAACAGTTGAGGAGAGTTGACTCCAACATCACAGAGACTGATGCATTTTCACGCTGGGCCATGCCAAAACAAGAGTTGGCAATGTACGCACGGTAGATGTCACATTGCGTGGGAAACGAGGTCTCCAGGGAGACAGATGCAAAGTGCTGGAGTAACTCCGCGGGACAGGCAGCTTCTCTGGACATTTATAAAGCATTACATCTTGGAACACAAGGAACTACAGAAGCTGGTTTACGAAAAAATACAAAGTGCTGGAATAACTCAACGTGTCAGGCAGTATCGGTGGAGAACATGGACAGGCGACGTTTTGGGTGAAAGAAGGGTCTAAAGTTTGAAGAAGGTTCCCGACCCGAAACGTTACCTATCCAAGTTCTCCGGAGATGACTAATCTTCAACATTTCACTTCTGGCACTCAGGCCAAACCCACGGTAGACTCACGGGCCACTACGTTCTTACAACGAGTTTAAATGTTTCAAATCTTAACTTCAAGAGTAAATTTGACTCGTGGAAATCTTTAAACATGTTTAAAGTTTTTCAAGAGTTAACAAGTTTCCCGGGTTCCTGCCGTTAGCGCCAGGAGTCGCTAAGTTGCGTCCACGATTTCCGACGTTCCCGCTACGTTAATTTTACGTGATTACCACGAGTTTAATTAGTTTTAAACTCGGGGTCACTCGTGGGTCGACTCACACCGCGTGACAGGGGTTTTACAGCGCCAGGGACCCGGGTTCGATCCTGTCAGCACGGAGTTTTACGTTCTCCCCGTGACAGCGTGGGTTTTCCCCAGGTGCTCCGGTTTCCCCAAAACGCACAGGCTTGTAGGTTAATTGGCTTCAGTAAAATACTAATTCATAACAAATCCCTGATCAGCATAATAAGCAGAGGCCTGCACCCCTCTCCTCTAAATTAATATCACTTGATATAGTAAATACTAGTTGCAGCGCTGAAAAGGCCCAGTATAAGAATCAACATGGTGGTAGAACACTGTCCATGAGCTCAGGAGGTTACAGGTCATTGGCATCCACAGAACGGTTAAAGTAAACTTGCTGTTGTAAATGTGTGGCCCCAAGACCTCCCCCCCGTCCCCCCCCCCACCACTCACCCCCTTCCCCACCCTCCTCCCCCGAACACTGGCTGACCTTACTCCGGTCCCCCCCCCTCCCCCTCTCCCTCCCCTCCCTTCAGGGAGTGAGTGATGTCAACATCTGTGGCCATCCAGCGCTTCGTGCCTATCTTTGGCATAAGCCAGCATCCGCAGCTCTATGTTTCTACAGAGAGTTCTGCAAATTGCAAAACATAACAAAGGCCGGGCACGGTATCGCAGCGGTAGAGTTGCTGCCTTACAACGCTTTCGGCGCCAGAGACGCAGGTTCGATCCTGACTATGGGTGCTGTCTGTACGGAGTTTGTACGTTCTCCCCGTGACCTGCATGGGTTTTTTCTCCGAGATCTTTGGTTTCCTCCCACACTCCAACGATGTACAGATTTGTAGGTTAATTGGCTTGGTATGAATGTAAATTGCCTCTATTGTGTGTAGGACAATGTTAGTGTGTGAGGATTGCTGGTCAGTGCGGACTGGGTGGGCTGAAGGGCCTGCTGCGCGCTGTATCCCTAAACTCAACTAAACTAAATTGCTTTGCAATTGACAGAGTGCTGGGAGGTGGTTGGGTGAAGAGTTCAGGAATATTTTGAGCCTGTGGAAGATTGATGGTAAATAATTCCTGTTGACAACAGGAAGGAAGATGGTGCAGTAAAGGTTCAACTATTCCAACAACGTGACCTTGACCCCAAGCATCTCATGCTTTCCTGTGGAGAGACCACCACCCAGAATCAGTGGGACCTCTTGCCCCAGAGAAAGGTCTTCACTTACTCAAAGGGAAACAACCTAATGGAAAGCAGCCATTGCTTAGGTCACCCACCAGGAATGAGCATTGGTGAACTATTCCTCCCAACAGTAAAACAAACCTAATCAAACAGATTGAGATCTAAAGAGTTTGCTGACTCCCCTGAACCTCTCCCCAAGGAAGATAAGCACCAATGAGTTTAGTTTAGAGATACAGCATGGAAACAGGCCCTTCGGCCCACCATCCATGCAGCTCATTCCATATACCTACCATCACGTGTAAAGATGTTACCCCTCGTATTCCTATTAAATCTTGTTCCCCTCACGTTAGAGGCTGGCACGGTGGCGCAGCGGTGGAGTTGCTGCCTTACAGCAGTGGGGACCCGAGTTCAATCCCGGCTACGGGCGCTGTCTGTGCGGAGTTTGTACGTTCTCCTAGTGACCGCGTGGGTTTTCTCTGAGATCTTTCATTTCCTCCCACACTCCAATGATGTGCAGGTTTGTAGGTTAATTGGCCTGGTATAAGTGTAATTTGTCCCTAGTGTGTGTAGGATAGTGTGCGGGGATCGCTGGGCGGTACGGACCCGGTGGGCCGAAGGGTCTAGTTTCTCTAAAACTAGAACTAAACCTAAAACCTCCAGTACGTCTGGTTCTTGATTCCCCCTACTCTTAGTAAAAGACTGTGCATTCACCCCATCTATTCCTCCCATGATCTTCTACACCTCTATAAGATCAGCCCTCATCCTCCTGCGCTCCAAGGAATAAAGTCCTAGCCTGGACTTCTGCTCTATTTGGTGTTAGGCAATCATTCAGGATCAAGTATAACGTACCTCCATTCTGGTTTTCTGGAGGTGGCAGATGAGACCAAATTGGGAACTGCAGATGGTGGTTCAATGATCACACACAATAAGCTGGAGTAACTTTGTGAGGGCAGTTGACTTTAAGAAGTGTTTACTTCAGTCACTCTGATTGTGTTTGGGTACACATGGTTTCAAGCTTTCGTACCGTCTGTCTAACCGGAGAGGGCAGGAGAGATGAGGGAATCACCGGGGGGGTAGATCAGCGCAAGATGATATATTTAGGGCGGCACGTTGGAGCAGCGGTAGAGTTGCTGCCTCGCTGCGCCAGACACCCGGGTTCCACCCTGACCTTGGGTGCTGTCGGTGTGGAGTTTACTACATTCTCCCTGTGACCACGTGGGTTTTCTCCGGGTGCTCCAGGTTCCTCCCACATCCCAAAGATGTGCGGGTTTGTAGGTTAATGGCTCCTGTACATTGCCCCATGTGTGTAGGGAGTGGATGAGAAAGTGGGAAAACATAGAACTAGTGTGAACGGGTGATTTAGTTTTAGAGATACAGCGTGGAAAAGGCCCTTTGGCCCACCGAGTCCGTGCCGACCAGCGATCCCCGCACATTAAAACTATCCCACACACACACACACACTAGAGATAGTTTACAGAAGCCAATTAACCGACAAACCTGCACGTCTTTGGAATGTGGGAGGAAACCGAACATCTCGTTGAAAACCCACGCAGGTCACGGGGAGAACGCACAAACTCCGTACAGATACAGACAGCACCCGTAGTCAGGATCGAACCCGGGAACTGGGTCTCTGTAAGGCAGCAACTCTGCCACTGCGCCACTGTATGCTGGTTGGTATGAGATTGGTGGGCCGAAGGGCCTGTTTCCGCGCTGTATCTCTGAACTCAACTATGATATAGGTTGGTGACTGTGGCCACTTTAAGAATGGAAGTTGTGATTGCAGTTGGCCTCGGATTCACTGTGTGTTTCACCACAGGGAAAGAAGATAACAGCCGGTCCGATGATTGCTAGTGTTAGAGCAGTCTAACCAATACCAGATCTGTGGATGAGATTTCCTTATGCCAGTGGTTCTTCTAACATAGAAACATAGAAAATAGGTGCAGGAGGAGGCCATTTGGCCCTTCGAGCCAGCACCACCATTCATTACGATCATGGCTGATCGTCCCCTATCAATAACCTGTGCCTGCCTTCTCCCCATATCCCTTGACTCCACTAGCCCCTAGAGCTCTATCTAACTCTCTCTTAAATCCATCCAGTGACTTGGCCTCCACTGCCCTCTGTGGCAGGGAATTCCATAATTTCACAACTCTCTGGGCAAAAAAGTTTTATCTCACCTCAGTCTTAAATGACCTCCCATCTATTCTAAGACTGTGGCCCCTGGTTCTGGACTCGCCCAACATTGGGAACATTCTAGTTTAGTTTAGTTACCTGAGAGATACGATATGGAAACAGAACCTTCGGCCCATGGACTCCGCACTGACCAGCGATCACCCCGTACACTAATACTACCCTACACGCTATGGACAATTTACAGGAGCCAATTAACCTACAAACCCTGTACATCTTTGGGATGTGGGAGGAAATCGGAGCACCCGGAGAAAACCCACGCGGTCACAGGGGAAGCGCAAGCTTGTATGGTCATGTATTGTCTTTCCGCAGACTGTTTAGCACTGTACCTCCGTACAGGTAACAATAAACTAAACTAAACTCCAAACAGACATGCAGTGCTTTTCACACGGCTCCCAAACAGGCCCTTCAGCCCATCGAGTCCATGCCGCCCAGCTATCACCCGTAAACTAGTTCTATCCCACACACGAGGGACAATTTTATAATTTTACCAAAGTCAATTCACCTCCAAACTTGGACAAGAAGGAACTGTAGATGCTGGAAAATAGAAGGTGGACAAAATTGCTGGAGAAAGTCAGTGGGTGCGGCAGCATCTATGGAGCGATGGAAATAGGCAACGTACTAATCATTCGTTGGGGTTTCCCCGAAACCCAAGGGTTTATGGCGCGAAATGTTGCCTATTTCCTTGGGTTTCAGCCCGAAACGTTGCCTATTTCCTTCGCTCCATTGATGCTGCCGCACCCGCTGAGTTTCTCCAGCCATCCTGTCTACCTCCAAACTTGCACGTCTTTGGAGTGTGGGAGGAAACCGGAGCACCCGGAGAAAGCCCCGGCAGTCACAGGGAGAACGTACAAACTCCGCACAGACAGCACCTGCAGTTAGGATTGAACCTGGGTCTCTGGCGCTGTGAGGCAGCAACTCTACCGCTGCGACACTGCGTTGCCTGAAACCCATCTAGGTTTAGTTTTTAGCTTTTAGCGATTTAGTTTGAAAGATTATTTACTGGGTATCAGTTGCAGTAAAATATTTCAACTGTACCTCTGTTAAACTGGGACAGAAAAAATGCACGAGCTTCTGGCAAAACAGGAAGCTAAAACTGGAAACGAAACGGAATGTTCAAATTCTTCATCCCACCTGTGGGTAGCTTGCTGCGATGTGAACATAACAAAGTCACAAGCGCAATAGCGAGTAGTCAGGGCGATGAAAGCCCTGAGCCAATGTTGTGGCTAAGCCTGCCTGGATGCTGCCAATAACTTGCTTGCTCCCTGTTCCCTGTGCGGCCCACTTAGACTTTTTAAGGTCTGCAGCGCGGGAGCTGTTTGGTTTGTCCGTGGCACGACCGTAAATGGAGCCTGATCTCTGCAGTTAGACAGCAGCGGAGCTGTTCACTTCAGAAGAGGAATGGGCCCTGGGATATTTCCAGTTGTTTTTCCCGCAGCGGGGAATTTGCCCTCCCCACGAGAAATACTCATCGCTGAAAAATCTTATCTCCACAAACAGCAGCAAGGACATCCAGAGTGTGAAATAAAACAGGCGCAAAGTGCGGGAGTAACTTAGTGACTCTTGCAGATACAAAGTGCTGGAGTAACTCAGCGGGCAAGGCAGCATATCTGGAGAGAAGGAACCGGTGACGTTTTGGGTCGAGACCCTTCTTCAGACTGTCAGTGTTTGTTGCATTAGCTCCATCCACCATTGTCCTTTAGCTCATGTGTTTTCTCATCCAGAGGCTCGGCGGCAAAGCGGTAGAGTTGCTGCCTCACGGCGCCAGAGACCCGGGTTCGATCCTGACTATGGGTGCTGTCTGTAGAGTTTGTACGTTCTCCCCGTGACCTGTGCGGGTTTTCTCCGGCTGCTCCGGCTTCCTCCCACATTCCAAAGACGTGCAGGCTTGTAGGTGAATTGGCTTCTGTAAATCGCCCCCAATGTGTGGGATAGAACTAGTGAACGGGTGATCATTCACCAGCGCCGATGTGGTGGGACGAAGGGTCTCTTCAACGCTGTATCTCTAAACTTAAAAAAAGAAAATTTAAACGCAGCGGGTCAAGCAGCATCTCTGGAGAAAAAAGAATTGATGATGTTTCGGGTCGAGACCCTTCTTCAGGTTGTCTGAGGAAGGGTCTTGTCATGAAATGTCACCTATCCATATTCTCCAGTGATGCTGCCCGACTGCTGACTTACTCCAGCACTTTATTTCTTTGCTCAGTTCTCACAACCCAGCGAAACATATTCAATACTCTAGCTCTCCCCTGTGTGAAATTAAACTGTCCAACGTTGTGTACCCATGCCAACCAAGGTGCCCCATCTACTCTAGTCCCACCTGCCTGCATTTGGCCTGCATCCCTCCAAACCATTCCTGTCCATGCACCTGCCGAAATGTAATGTTCATGTGAAAGGAGCAGAATTAGGCCATTCAGCCCATCATGTCTACTCCACCATTCAATCATGCCTGGTCTATCTCTCCCTCCTCACCCCATTCTCCTGCCTCCTCCCCATGACCTCTGACACTCGTACTAATCAAAAATCTATCTATCTCAGCCCTAAAAAGATCTATTGACTTTGTTTCCACAGCCTACTGTGGCGGTGAATTCCACAGATTCACCACCCTCTGACTAAAGAAATGTATCTTTATCTCCAGCCTAAAAGAATATCCCTTAATTCATATCCTATGACTTAGACTCCTCGACTCTCCCGCTAGTGGAACCAATCTCTGCACATCCACTCTATCCAAGCCTTTCACTGTTCTGTATGTTTCAATGAGGTCTCCTCAACATGTCTTTTAGCTTTTTGCTCAGTTCTGGTCTCCCTGCTGCAGTAAAGGTGCCAAGAAGCTGGAAAGAGAGTCGAGAAATGTTACGAGGATGTTTGCCAGATCTCGAGGGCCTGATCATTGAGGTATACGGACAGGTTGGGCAGCCAATGATTTTATTCTTTAGATTTCAGAGATGCAGCGTGGAAACAGGCCCTTCGGCCCACTTTAAACGGGCTGACGAGTGATCACCTCGTACGGGAGCACTATCCTACACACCAGGGACAGATTACAACCTTACACGCTGTACCCTAAAACACTAAACTCTAAACATATGTCTCGATGGATACTATAACTTTGTAAACTAAGGATTGGGGACATTTCACTACAATAAATGTGCGGCAGAAATTACTTTTGTGCTGTGGAGGGAAAAGGCCCGTCCCACTTTCACGACCTAATTCACAACTTTTTTTACTCGTGGACATGTTTTCATCATGTTGAAAAAACGCCTGGTTGGGTTGCTCCCGGGCCTGGCCAAGCTGGCCAATCGTGGGTCACGGCGCCAGGCAGACGAGGGGTCTGCCCGAGCCGGCTGCCTGCCCCGTTTCCGGGGTTACATCCGTGCCCGGGTGTCCCTCGAAAAGGAACATTCCGTGCCCACGGGCCCCATGGAGTAGTTCCGGGACTGCTGGGCACCGCGGGGGGGGGGTGACTGTATCCTGGATCAGGATTCTAAATATTTAATATGAGGCATTAATAATATTAGGTGATTTTTGTACTTTGTGGAGGGTGCGTTCTTGCTGTCTGTTTTGTAAATACTATTATTGTTCATAATTTAATACATTTATTAATTGTAAAAAGAAGTAGTAGCATCGCTCTCGGGGTGAGATGCACCATACGGTAACGTCAAGATGTTGAATTCCACCCCTGCCTGCTCTATGCAGCAGCCGCATGTTTTACCTATCTGTGTGAAATATTTCTGAGGACAGTTCCAACCAAAAGTTTAGTTTAGAGATACAGCGTGGAAACAGACCCTTCAGCACACCGAGTCTGCACCGACCAGCGATCCCCGCACACTAACTCTATCCTATACACACGAGGGACAACTTACATTTATAGAAAGCCAATTAACCTATAAACCTGTGCGTCTTTGGAGTGTGAGAAGAAGTCAAAGAACTCTGGTGACAAGAACAAGAAGGCAGATTATTATCTGAATGGTGGGTAAACTCAGCGGGTGCAGCAGCATCTATGGAGCCAAATGGTGTCAGGTTAAGAAAAGGGGAAATGCAACGAGACCTGGGTGTCCTTGTTCATCAGTCTATGAAAGTAAGCTGCAGGTACAGCAGGCAGTGAAGAAAGCTAATGGCATGTTGGCCTTCATAACGAGAGGATTTGAGTATAGGAGCAAAGAGATCCTTCTGCAGTTGTACAGGGCCCTGGTGAGACCGCACCTAGAGTATTGTGTCCAATTTTGGTCTCCTAATTTGAGGAAGAACATTCTTGCTATTGAGGTAGTGCAGCGTGGGTTCACCAAGTTAATTCCCGGGATGGCGGGACTGTCATATGATGGATAAATTGAGCGACTGGGCTTGAATTCACTGGAATTTAGAAGGATGAGAGGGGATCTTATCGAAACATATAAAATTATTAAGGGATTGGACATACTTGATGCAGGAAACATGTTCACGATGTTGGCTGAGTCCAGAACCAGGGGCCACAGTTTAAGAATAAGGGGTAGCCCATTTAGAACTAAGATGAGGAAAAACATTTTCACCCAGAGAGTTGTGAATTTGTCCAATTTCACATAGAAACATAGAAACATAGAAAATAGGTGGAGGTGGAGGCCATTCGCCCCTTCGAGCCAGCACCGCCATTCATTGTGATCATGGCTGATCGTCCCCAATCAATAACCCGTGCCTGTCTTCTCCCCATATCCCTTGAATCCACTAGCCCCTAGAGCTCTATCTAACTCTCTCTTGAATTCATTCAGTGATTTGGCCTCCACTGCGCTCTGTGGCAGGGAATTCCACAAATTCACAACTCTCTGGGTGAAAACGTTTTTTCTCACCTCAGTCTTAAATGGCCTCCCCTTTATTCTCAGACTGTGGCCCCTGGTTCTGGACTCGCCCAACATTGGGAACATTTATCCTGCATCTAGCTTGTCCGGTCCTTTTATAATTGTATATGTTTCTATAAGATATCCCCTCATCCTTCTAAACACCAGTGAATTTTCTGCCTCAGAAGGTAGTGGAGGTCGATTCATTGGATGCTTTCAAAAGAGAGTTAGATAGAGCTCTTATGGCTATCAAAGGATATGGGGAAAAGGCAGGAACGGGGTACTGATTTTGGATGATCAGCCATGATCATATCAAAGGGTCCACCGGCCTACTCCTGCACCTATTTTTCTAGGTAATTCAGAGCAAGTCCACGCAGGTCAAGGGGAGGACGTACAACTTCAGTATAGACAGCACCCGTGGTCGGGATCGAACCTGGATCTCTGGCCTGGATCTCTGGCCCGGATCTCTGGCCTGGATCTCTGGCCCGGATCTCTGGCTCGGATTTTCACCCAGAGAGTTGACGCAAAAGCGGTTCTGTGCTTGCCTTCAGATGAAAGTTATTTGGTTGTGGAGGGAGAGGTGGGGTGGGGTGGGGAGGGGTCTCATATTGGAGAGTGAGGTGTGCTTGTACTGAGTGTACAGGGGTTGCCTTAGCCACTGTGGGGCAGTGGCTCTGCCAGATGTGCCACGCTGCCGAGCTTGGAATGAATCTACTGAATGTAAGCCAAGGCTATCCTTCCTGGGGCGCTGGTGTCAGGCAGCACCAAGCTCTCTGGTGCTTCAACGATGCATTGCCTAACGCACAGCAAGACCAGTAAAACAAGACAAACTGCAGCTGCAACAATCTGAAACAAAAATAAAAGCTGCTGGAAGAATGCGGCGGCTCACTGCTCCAGAGAGCCGGATTTGATCCTGACCTCGGATGCCGTCTGTGAGGTGTTTGCACGGTCCCCTGTGACCACGTGGGTTTCCTCCAGGAGTTCCGGTTTCCTCCCACATCTCAAAGACGTGTAGGTTAATTGGCCCTCTGTAAATTGCCCCCAAGTGTGTAGGGAGTGGATGATAAAGTGGGATAACATAGAACTAGTGTGAACGGGTGATAGATGGTCGGCACGGAGTCGATGGGCTGAGGGGCCTGTTTCCATTCTGTACCTCAAAAGCTAAATTTAGTTTTGTTAATTTAATTTAGTTTATTACTGTCATGTGTACTGAGGTGCAGTGAAAAGCTTTTTTGTTGCGTGCTGTGCATATGTTGCATGCTGTCATATGTAATGATTATAATCCACAGTGTACAGGTAGAGGGCATAGAAATGCTGCAATAGACAATAGATACTAGGTGCAGGAGTAGGCCATTCGGCCCTTCAAGCCAGCACCGCCATTCAATGTGATCATGGCTGATCATCCCCAGTCAGTACCCCGTTCCTGCCTTCTCCCCATATCCCCTGACTCCGCTATTTTTAAGAGCCCTATCTAGCTCTCTCTTGAAAGCATCCAGAGAACCTGCCTCCACTGCCCTCTGAGGCAGAGAATTCCACAGACTCACAACTCTCTGTGAGAAAAAGTGTCTCCTCATCTCCGTTCTAAATGGCTTACTCCTTATTCTTAAACTGCGGCCCCTGGTTCTGGACTCCCCCAACATCGGGAACATGTTTCCTGCCTCTAGCGTGTCCAAACCCTTAACAATCTTATATGTTTCAATGAGATATCCTCTCATCCTTCTGCAGTTGAAATAAAGTTTTAAAAGTGTGGTGCGATTGTAATGAATGATAGCAGATCCACTTCTGGGACCAGTACGCAAAGAGTCGCCTGGCCTCGATGAAAGATCTTCTCTCTCGGGTGGCACGGTGGCGCAGCGGTAGAGTTGCTGCCTCACAGCGCCAGAGACCCACGTTCTCCCCGTGACCACGTGGGTTTTCTCCGAGTGCTTCGGTTTCTTCCCACACTCCAAAGACGTGCAGGTTAGCAGGCTAATTGGCTTCTGTGAATGATCAATTGTCCCAGGTGTGTAGGTCAGTGCTAGTGTACAGGGTGATCGCTGGTAGGCGCGGACTCGGTTGGCCGAAGGGCCCGTTTCCACGCTGTATCTCTAGCGTCTCAAGTCTAAAGACAAGGACGGAAGGAGTACTGCTCTCTCTTCCAGGCCGGCCCTTTACCTGTGTGTAGAAACAAAATGCTGGAGGAACTCAGCGGTCAGGCAGCATCTCTGGACAGAAGGCATAAGAAGGCAGGAACGGGGTACTGATTGGGGATGATCAGTCATGATCACATTGAATGTCGGCGCTGGCTCGAAGGGCCAAATGGCCTACTCCTGCACCTATTGTCTATTGTCTATTGTCTATTGTCTATTGATTCGAGATTCTTCTTTAGACTGATGTCAGGGGAGTGGACTGGGTAAAGGTAAAATGTAGTAGGAGACAGTAAGACTGGTGGGAGAACTGGGAAGGGGAGGGGGTGGAGAGAGAGGGAAAGCAAGGGTTACATACCCGCTATCTTTTACCTTGTGTGCCCCTGCTCTGTGGGAGCAGTGCGCTGAGGGCAGATTTGGCCAAAGTAGCCCCTCATGGAAGTGTGGCCATCCGCTCCGTCCCACACAACATTACTGCATGATGGACATAATCTCACTGCGTTGTGTGGGACTCTATTACACAGATTGCTGCTCTGCTTTCCACATTAGGACAAAGGTAGACATCCTTGGCTGGAAATTGCTTTGGCATAGAAACATAGAAACATAGAAATTAGGTGCAGGAGTAGGCCATTCAGCCCTTCGAGCCTGCACCGCCATTCAATATGATCATGGCTGATCATCCAACTCAGTATCCCGTACCTGCCTTCTCTCCATACCCTCTGATCCCCTTAGCCACAAGGGCCACATCCAACTCACTCTTAAATATAGCCAATGAACTGGCCTCAACTACCCTCTGTGGCAGAGAGTTCCAGAGACTCACCACTCTCTGTGTGAAGAAAGTCTTTCTCATCTCGGTCTTAAAGGATTTCCCCCTTATCCTTAAGCTGTGACCCCTTGTCCTGGACTTCCCCAACATCGGGAACAATCTTCCTGCATCTAGCCTGTCCAACCCCTTAAGAATTTTGTAAGTTTCTATAAGATCCCCTCTTAATCTCCTAAATTCCAGAGAGTATAAACCAAGTCTATCCAGTCTTTCTTCATAAGACAGTCCTGACATCCCAGGAATCAGTCTGGTGAACCTTCTCTGCACTCCCTCTATGGCAATAATGTCCTTCCTCAGATTTGGAGACCAAAACTGCACGCAATACTCCAGGTGTGGTCTCACCAAGACCTGTACAACTGAAGTAGAACCTCCCTGCTCCTGTACTCAAATCCTTTTGCTATGAAAGCTAACATACCATTCGCTTTTTTCACTGCCTGCTGCACCTGCATGCCTACTTTCAATGACTGGTGTACCATGACACCCAGGTCTCGCTGCATCTCCCCTTTTCCTAATCGGCCACCATTTAAATAATATTCTGCTTTCCTGTTTTTGCCACCAAAGTGGATAACCTCACATTTATCCACATTATACTGCATCTGCCAAACATTTGCCCACTCACCCAGCCTATCCAAGTCACCTTGCAGTCTCCTAGCATCCTCCTCACAGCGAACACTGCCCCCCAGCTTAGTGTCATCCGCAAACTTGGAGATATTGCCTTCAATTCCCTCATCCAGATCATTAATATATATTGTAAATAGCTGGGGTCCCAGCACTGAGCCCTGCGGTACCCCACTAGTTACTGCCTGCCATTGTGAAAAGGACCCGTTTACTCCTACTCTTTGCTTCTGTTTGCCAGCCAGTTCTCTATCCACATCAATACTGAACCCCTAATACCGTATGCTTTAAGTTTGTATACTAATCTCTTATGTGGGACCTTGTCGAAAGCCTTCTGGAAGTCCAGATATACCACATCCACTGGTTCTCCCTTATCCACGCTACTAGTTACATCCTCGAAAAATTCCACAAGATTCGTCAGACATGATTTACCTTTTGTAAATCCATGCTGACTTTGTCCAATGATTTCACCACTTTCCAAATGTGCTGCTATCCCATCTTTAATAACTGACTCTAGCAGTTTCCCCACTACCGATGTTAGACTAACTGGTCTGTAATTCCCCGTTTTCTCTCTCCCTCCCTTCTTAAAAAGAGGGGTTACATTTGCTACCCGCCAATCCTCAGGAACTACTCCAGAATCTAAAGAGTTTTGAAAGATTATCACTAATGCATCCACTATTTCCTGAGCTACTTCCTTAAGTACTCTGGGATGCAGCCTATCTGGCCCTGGGGATTTATCGGCCTTTAATCTATTCAATTTACCCAACACCACTTCCGACTGACCTGGATTTCACTCAATTCCTCCTTTGACCCACAGTCCCCTGCTATTTCAGGCAGATTATTTATGTCTTCCTTAGTGAAGACGGAACCAAAGTAGTTATTCAATTGGTCCGCCATATCCTTGTTCCCCATGATCAACTCACCTGTTTCTGACTGCAAGGGACCTACATTTGTTTTAACTAACCTCTTTCTCTTCACATATCTATAAAAACTTTTGCAGTCAGTTTTTATGTTCCCTGCCAGTTTTCTTTCATAATCTATTTTTCCTTTCCTAATTAAGCCCTTTGTCCTCCTCTGCTGGTCTCTGAATTTCTCCCAGTCCTCTGGTATGCTGCTTTTTCTGGCTACTTTGTTTCATCCTTTGCTTTGATACTATCCCTGATTTCCCTTGTTATCCACGGATGCACTACCTTCCCCGATTTATTCTTTTGCCAAACTGGGATGAACAATTTTTGTAGTTCATCCATGCAATCTTTAAATGTCTTCCATTGTATATCCACCGTCAACCCTTTTAGAATTAATTGCCAGTCAATCTTGGCCAATTCACGTCTCTGCCAGTCAATCTTGGCCAATTCACGTCTCTTGCATGTGGTATCACTGCATAACTTTGGCTGTTTCTCTCATTTCTCGAACCAGACAGTTGGCCTCTTGCCCTCATCTACTTTGCATTGGAACCAATTTGTATCTGACTGCTTTTCTTAAGTCAAGTTCTTAAGTCAAAAAGCTGTTCCTGAACCTGGATGTTACAGTTTTCAGGCTCCTGTACCTTCTTCCCGATTAGAGGAGTGAAATGAGAGCGTGGTCAGGGTGGTGTGGGTCTCTGATCAAGCTGGTTGCCTTTTTAAGGCAGCAACTCTGGCAGGTCCCTTCGATTGTGGAGGGGTCAGTGATGGACTGTGCTTTTTTGTTACCGAAAGGCCTAGTGTTGACATGGACGGGGGTTGCAGAGAGGACCAAAGGTTGATTTGCTCCTCCTGCTCAGAGCAAGTCTTATCTGAGGTCTGCCTTTCCTTCCTAGTGCAATGAATCTAACCTCCACTGGACTCCTACCCTTGGGGCTGACCCTAATCAATCAACATCAGCTTGTACGGACACAGATAGGAACGGGAAATGGTCCTGCTGAAAATATCCCTGATAAACCGGCGGCACGGTGGCGCAGCGGTAGAGTTGCTGCCTCACAGCGCCAGAGACCCGGGTTCGATCCAGACCACGGGTGCTGTCTGTTCTGAGTTTGTACATTCTCCCCGTGACCTGCGTGGGTTTTCTCCGAGATCTTCGGTTTCCTCCCGCACTTCAAAGACGTGCGGGTTTGTAGGTTAATTGGCTTGGTGTAAATGTAAAGACTGCCCCACTGAACTCAGCTCCATCTTAATCCCATTCTATTTCCCTTCATCTCCCTGGTCCAGTCTCTTCTAACCCCCTCTGGCGATCTACCGTCCACAGCCTCCAAACCTATCTACGCCCTCCCCAAAATCCACAGGCAGGACTGCCCCATCAGTGTTCCCGCCTGCTCCTGCCCCACTAAACCCCTCCACATACCTCGATTCCATCCTACCACCCCCCCCCCCCCCACCCACCCCCTCCGAACCTAAGTCCGAATAAGAGACCCGACCCGAAACGTCACCTGTCCATGTTCTCCAGGGATGCTTCCTGAACCGCTCAGTTACTCCAGCACTTTGTGTCCTTTTGTGTAAACCAGCATCCGCAGTTCCTTGTTTCTCCAAAGTAACGGCAAGGCCTGATCACATGCAGAGCAAAAGAAGAACTTGGAAAGAAATAGTTTCTCTTCAGCTACAAAGAAATGAAAATATTGCCGATAAGTATTGGGTAGGAGTAAAGTTCTTCATGAATAATTTGCAGTTGATTAGTTTAGAGATACAGCGCGGAAACAGGCCCTTCAGCCCACCGAGTCCGCACTGACCCGCAATCCCCACACACTAGCACTATCCTACACCCACTAGGGACAATGTTACACTATCCTACACCCACTAGGGACAATGTTACACTATCCTACACCCACTAGGGACAATCTTACACTATCCTACACCCACTAGGGACAATTTTCACATTTGCCAAGCCAATTAACCTACAAACCTGCACGTCTTTGGAGTGTGGGAGGAAACTGAAGATCTCGGAGAGAAGGTACAAACTCCATGCAGACAGTCAGGATGGAACTTGTGAGCCCGGCGCTGCAAGCACTGTAAGGCAACAACTCTACCGCTGCACCAGCGGGCCACTCACACTGACGTTGTGCACTCTCTCGATGTATAGACCACTGCGCCACCACGCCGCTGTCAAAGTTGTCTTCATTACTTCATGATATTGCAAGTAAAGATTACATTCATAAAATATTAAATTATAAACATATAATAAAGAAAGTCATTAAAATATTCGGCTTCTATGAAGGCAGGTGGATTATCTGGCTCATTTGAAATATTCCTGGCTGTTTAAAAAAGGCTCTGACCATCAATCTCCCACCGTTCAATCATGGCTGATCTATTTTCCCCTTTCAAATCAATTCTCCTGCCTTCTCGCTGTGACCTTTGACACCAGTACTAATCAAGAACCTATCAATCTCCACTTTAAAAATACCTAATGACGGCCTCCACAGCCTTCTGTGGCAATGAATTCCACAGATTCACCATCCACTGACTAAAGAAATTCTCATCATCTTTCTAAAACGACGTCCTTTTATTCTGAGGCTGTGCCCTCTGGTTCTAGACTCTCCCATTACTGGAAACATCCTCTCCACGTCCATTCTATCTTAGCCTTTCATTAATCAGCAGGTTTCAGTGAGGTCTTCTAATGTCCCGTAAGCAGACCCAGAAACTTCAACCGCTCCTCACACGTTAACCCAATCATTCTCGTAAACCTCCTCTCCAAAACCAGCAGATCCTTCCTCAGATATGGGGCCCGAAACTGTTCACAAAACTCCAAATGTGGCCTGGCCAGGGCCTTATAAAGCCTGAGCATTGCTTTTATATTCTAGTGCCCGTGAGATGAATGGTAGCATTGCATTGCACTTGCACCTACTGCTAACAACCAACTCGGGCTGGCACACTTGTAGAGCTACTGCCTCGCATCGCTAGATGATGGGAACCATCATCTCCAAGGACCTTAAGTGGGGGGCTACCATTGACTCCACTGTCAAAAAGGCCCAACAGAGGATGTACTTCCTGCGGCAGCTGAGGAAGCACAATCTGCCACAGGCAATGATGGTCCAATTCTACACGGCCATCGTAGAGTCTGTTCTCACCTTCTCCATCATGGTCTGGTTTGGCTCAGCCACCAAGCACGACACCTGGAGGCTGCAGCGAATCGTCCGATCAGCAGAGAAGGTTATTGGCTGCAACCTTCTCTCCATTGATGAACTGTACACTGCAAGGGCCAGGAAGCGAGCGGGCAAGATCATCTCTGACCCCTCTCACCCTGGCCACAAACTCTTTGAATCACTTCCCTCTGGAAGGCGACTCCGGACTGTCAAAGCTGCTGCAGCCAGACATAAAAACAGTTTTTATCCACGAGTAGTTGCTCTACTCAACAGCCAAAAATCTGTAGCCTCCCTTTGATCTGGTATTTTGTTGGTTCACATGCTTGATCAATGGTGTTTTATCATTAATGTCTTATTATTATTAATGTTTAGAATTTTCCGAGTCATTCGCAACTGTCACTGCATATCATGTTGTTACTTGGGGGCGGAGCACCAAGGCAAATTCCTTGTATGTGAATACTTGGCCAATAAACTTACTTACTTACTTAGAGACCCGGTTACCATCCCGACTACGAGTGATGACTGCGCGGAGTTTGCTCGATCTCCCTGGGATAAGGTGGGTTTTCCCCGGGTGCTCCGGTTTCCTTCCACATCCCAAAGACCTACATGTTTGTAGGTTAATTGGCTTCTGTAAATACCCCTAGTGTGTAGGCACGGGAAAGTGCGATAACATAGTGAACAGCCTGGACTTGGTGGGCTGAAGGGCCTACTTCCATGTTGTGTCTCTTAAACCTTCAAATTAACCTGCACCAAAGTCCCTGTGCTCCTCCGATTTCCGAAACCTCTCGCCATTTAGAAAGCAGTCTGTGCCTTCTCTGTTAGCAAAGTGCATGAGTACACTTTGCCACGCTGTGTTCCATCTGCCACTTCTTTGCCCTGTCTCCCAACCTGTCCAAGTCCTTCTGCAGACTCCCTGCTTCCTTATCACTACCTGCCCCTCCACCTATCTTCGTATCACACACAAACTTGGCCATCAATGTTTTTTTTTGTAAACCAGCATCTGCAGTTCCTTGAGTCCAAATGGTATCCAAGACGGGCTCAGTGCAGGAGGCACAGGGTGGTCTGGAAACGCAGGCCAATGAGCCTGGACCACAGGATGGGTCTCAGTGAGGCTCCAGAGAGTTCTGTATTCCGTGCCCCACTCTTTAGGCTTCAGAGATACAGGCCCTTCGGCCCACCGACTCCGCGCCAACCAGCGATCGCCCCTGACTGAGAGTGGTGAGTCTCTGGAACTCTCTGCCACAGAAGGTAGTTGAGGCCAGTTCGTTGGCTATATTTAAGAGGGAGTTAGATGTGGTCCTTGTGTCTAAAGGGATCAGGGGGTATAGAGAGAAGGCAGGTACGGGATACTGAGTTGGATGATCAGCCATGATCATATTGAATGGCGGTGCAGGCTCGAAGGGCCGAATGGCCTACTCCTGCACCTATTTTCTATGTTTCTATGTTTACATTAGCACTACCACTAAGGACAATTTACAATTTTTACTGAACCCAATTAACCAACAAAACCCGTGTGGGTGGAGACCGGAGCACCCAAAGTGAACCCACGCGGTCACAGGGAGAACGTACAAACTCCTTACAGACAGCACCCATAGTCAGGATCGAACCCGGGTCTATGGTCCTGGTCTGGATCAGCCTGATCTTGTTCTGGATTGGCCTGAGCTTGATTTGGGATTAACCTGGTTTTGGTCTGGGAATAACCTGAGTTTCGTCTGGATCGGTCTGGGTTTGGACTGGAATTAACCTGGGTTTGATCTGGAATTAGCCTGCGTCAGCCTGGATTTGGACTGGAACTCCTGTGATTGGCCTCGATCACCCTGAGTTTGATCTGGATCAGCCTGAGTTTAGCATGGATCTGCCGGGGGCTTAGTCTGGGGTTAACCTGGTGTCGATCAGCCTGGGTTTGGCCCGGAGCAGCCAGGGTCACCTTGGCCTTGGACTGGATCAGCCCGACCTTAGCCTGGATCAGACAAGGCCTGGTCTTGTCCAGCCTGGATTAGCCTGGGTCAGCACAGGCTTGACTTTGATCATGCTGACCGGCACTCTTTGCCCAGCTCCTGCTCCGATGTTTCTCGCCTCCCGTCCACGTTTTCCAAAGGAATTTGGATTTAGGGATGAGGTGGAAAAACGGAGGGGGTTAAAGATCGGACACATTCTTCTCGAGCGGTTGAAAAAATGTGAAGCACGATGTGTCTGACTCCTGTTTCTAATTCAAGTTCCTGTGTAAACACCTTCTGTGTGCTCGTTCCAAAGACCACATGCCTCATGGCAGTGAGAACCACCCTGCCAAACTTAGTCACAACAATAGGCTGTGTTTATAAACCTGCTGGATGGTCACCAGACCCTGAGATCACCTGCTGAAAGAACGCACCCTTCATCAACAACAGACTGTGAAGAGTGACAGACTGCGTACAAAATTGAACACTACTTGGAGATACAGCACGGAAACAGGCCCTTCGGCCCACCGAGTCCACACCGACCAGCGATCCCTGTACATTAACACCATCCTACACACACTAGGGACAATTTTACATTTATACCAAGCCAATTAACCTACACACAGCACCCATAGTCAGTATTGAACCCAGGCCGTGCTTATGCTAAAGAAAAGGACACAAAATGCTGGTGTAATTCAGCGGTCCACACGCTTAAGGAGCAAACGACTGAAGCTAATGAACCGACAATCCCACACGTCTTTAGGTTGCGGGAGGAAACTGGACACGCAGTCTCGGGGAGAACGTGCAAACTCCACAAAACCAATCAATCGATCAATCAATCGATCAATTAATCATACTGTATTTGTCACATGTACCGAGGTACAGTGAAATTGATTTTTGTATACAGTTCAGTACAGGTATACAGGTATACCGTACAACTGCAAAAACCCTGCCGATGTTAGAAATCTGGACGTTTCTGGTTGAAGACCTTGTTGATGAAGCATCTCTGGCGGTTTCTGTTGGGCAGCAACAGCTTCTGTTAGACCGGAGTAGCATCTGTATATGTCGCTGCCTCACAGCGCCAGAGACCCGGGTTCGATCCTGACTACGGGTGCTGTCTGTACAGAGCTTGTACGTTCTCCCTGTGACCTGCGTGGGTTTTCTTTGGGAGCTTTAGTCTCCTCCCACAATCCAAAGACATGCGCGTTTGTAGGTTAATTGGCTTCTGTGAATTGTCCCAAGTGTGTAGGGTAGAACAGGGTGGTTGCTGGCCGGCACGGACTCAGTGGGCCGAAGGGCCTGTTTCCACGCTGTATCTCTAAACTAAACTAAGAAGATGCTGCCTGATCTGCTGAGTGTTTCCAGCATTTTCTGTTTGTTGTTCTGTCAAACGTTGACTTTTCCAGTAAAATTAAATAAAAGGCAGGAAAACGCGTCTTAGACTTGTAATCTTTAGTTTATTATATTGCATTTATTTTTGTACAGTTTATAATAAAACTATACAATATATTATTGCTATAACTATGATTATTATGTGGTTATTATAGAAATATAAATTCTTCAGGGATTGGACAGGCCAGATGCAGGAAAATTGTTGCCGATGTTGGGGGAGTCCAGAACAGGGGCCCCAGTTTAAGAATAAGGGGTAGGCCATTTAAGACGGAGATGAGGAAAAACCTTTTCACAGAGTTGTGAATCTGTGGAACTTTCTGCCACAGAAGGCAGTGGAGGCCAATTCACTGGATGTTTTTAAGAGAGTTAGATTCAGCTCAAGTGATGTGGGGCGAAAGCAGGAACGGGGTACTGATTGGTGATGATCAGCCATGATCATATTAAATGGCGGTGCTGGCTCGAAGGGCCGAATGGCCTACGCCTACACCTAATTTCTATGTTTCTATTATGCGATCACTAATCGTATTATTATTATTATTGCGTGGGATTTTAGCCAGTCTTACCCCCCACACATTAATTTTGGTTCCTAGCGCCAATTGTTGGATTGGGGATGTATTTTGGGGAGCGCAGAAAGTCACTGGGGGGCACACATGGGGGACGGTATCTGGAGTTACTTGCTACTGTGATTGCAAATGAGTAAAGAAAAGTAAAGATCTCAACTGTAACTCAAATATTACCCACAGCCCAGAGTGACTGGTGTAATTCAGAGCCGAAAACTGAGGCTTACAGATTAGTTTAATCTCCAAACCATCCAGGACTCTTCACAGCCATCTATTTATTAACTTGGGCGGCGCAGCGGTAGAGTTGCTGCCTCATAGTGCCAGAGACTCTGGTTCGATCCTGACTATGGGTGCTGCCTGTATGGAGTTTGTACGTATAGTTCAGATTAGTTCTTGTCAAGTGCACTGAGGTACAGTGAGAAGTGTTTTAGTTGCGTGCTAACCAGTCAGCGGAAAGACTGTACGTGATAATCGATAATGTTTTATTATTAATGTTTAATGTTTTATGTGTCATTCCTAACAGTCACTGTATGTCATGTTGTCACTTGCGGGCGGAGCACCAAGGCAAATTCCTTGTATGTGAATATACTTGGCCAATAAACTTTTTCATTCATTCATTGCAATCGAGCCATCCACATTGTACAGGATAAATGGAATATGTTTAGTGCAAGATAAAGTACAGTAAAGGCCGATTAAAGACAGTCCCAGGGTCTCCAGTGAGGTAGATGGGAGCTCAGGACTGCTCTCTAGTTGGTGATAGGATGGTTCAGCTGCCTGATAACAGCTGGGAAGAAACTGTCCCTGAATCTGGAGGTGTGCGTTTTCACACTTCTGTACCACTTGTCTGATGGGAGAGGGGAGAAGAGGGAGTGGCCAGGGAGAGACTGGTCCTGGATGATGCTGCTGGCCTTGCCGAGGCAGCGTGAGGTGTAGATGGAGTCAATGGAAGGGAGGTTGGTTCATAAGAGGGACCCACTCAGAACAATTGAGAGACCCAGCTGTGAGAACGAGGAAACTCTAATAAGTACCTTGTAACTGGGCTCCAGAATCGTGGCAACTCTTTGTGTACTTTGTGCTTTTTACACAAAACAAAGAATGTCTCTGATTTAATGCATTGCATGTGACAATGAAGTGTCATTGATGGTCTGGGCTGCGTACACAATTCTCTGCAATTTCTTGCGGCCTTTGATGGGGCCGTTCCCAAACCATGTTGCGATGAATCCCGTTACAATGCATTCTACAACGCATCTGTAGACGTTCTCCCCGTGACCTCGTGGGTTTTCCCCGGGCGCTCCGGTTTCCTCCTACACTTCCAAGACCTGCTGGTTTGTAGGTTAATTGGTTTCTTTATGTAAATTGTAAATTGTAAATTGCCCCTAGTGTCAAGGATACGGCTGATGCACGGGGTGATCGCTGGTCAGCGTGGACTCGGTGGGCAAAGGGAATATTTACGATATGATATGTTAGAACTTTATTTATCCCAGGAGGGAAATTGTTCCGCCAACAGTCATTAAACACGACAAGATGCATGAAACGTGAAATACAAGTGACGAGTGGGAAGTCAAGGATTGGGGATGTGCAAAGATTGGGGGATGGGGGGGGCGGTGTGGGGAGGGGAGTCAGTCTCAGTCTACCCCTCGACAGAAGGGGGAGGACATGTACAGTTTGATAGCCACAGGGAAGAAGGATCTCCTGTGGCGTTCTGTGCTGCATCTTGGTGGAACCAGTCTGTTGCTGAAGGTGCTCCTCAGGTTGACCAGTGTGTCACGGAGGGGGTGAGCTGTATTGTCCAGGATGCTCCGCAGTTTGATGAGCATCCTCCCCTCCAAGACATGTAGCTCCACATTGTAAAGTAATTTATTGATTTTTGTTCTTGTTTATTGTACCTTACCTGTGTGTTTTGATCACAGGCCTGTGAGCTGCTGGAAGTAAGGATCTCTTTGTTCTGATGGCAATAAAATACTCTTGACTCTTAACCCATGAAGTGTCGGAAGGCAGCAGCATTAGCCTCCCCTACAGGCAGTAATGTGATAATGGCTCTCTCATCCATAGTGCGGGGGCTGTGTGAGCAATTGAAAATGGACAGACACATAAAGCTGGAGTAACTCAGTGGGACAGGCAGCATCTCTGGAGAGAAGGTACATTGATAAGACATGTTTGGAGGGATATGGACCAAGCGCAGGCAGGTGGGACTAGTGTAGCTGGGACATGTTGGCCGGTGTGGGCAAGTGGGGCCGAAGGGCCTGTTTCCATACTGTATCACTCTATGCCTATGACCCTATGAATGGGTGAGGTTTCGGGTCGAGGCCCTTCTTAGGTCTGAAGAAGGGTCTCGACCCGAAACGTCACCCGCTCCTTCTCTCCAGAGATGCTGCCTGTCCCGCTGAGTTACTCCAGCTTTTTGCATCTATCTTCAGTTTAAACCAGCATCTGCAGTTCCTTCCTTCGCACGACCTATAATGGAGAGCAGGAACAACTCCCTTAGTCTTCTTTGTTTTTTTCTCAACGCCAGGATCAATCGCTGTTGAAATGTTCCTGGCATTGAGGGAACGGTCGGGCCTGACAAACACTCCACTTGTGATAATGCACGGACGCGGCACTCTCTGCACCACTTGGAATGTCAGACTTGGTCTCTGTGCCAAGTGTCAGGCATCGGGCTTGAACCCACGAGCTTCAGCCTTGGAGCTTGGCAGCCAGTGAGGCACTGCTGACACAGTCCAAACTGATGTGTTGAATCTTGACCTCTTCTCAAGACTTTATCCTTGGACATCCAGTACGATGCCTGGAATCTCCGGACTGGCAGCTTCACTGCCTGTTTAGTTTAGGTTAGATTAGAGGTACAAGGTGGAAACAGGCCCTTCAGCCCACCGAGCCCACACCGACCAGCGATCCCCGCACACTAACGCTGTCCTACACACACTGGGGACAACTTACAACTGTACCAATCCTATTAATGTCTTTGGAGTGTGGGAGGAAACCGGAGAGCCCGGAGGAAACCCACACGGTCACGGGGATGACGTACAAACTCCTTCGTCTCTCCATTGAGAGAAAGGTTGTTGTCTCGACACCTGGACCAGGTTCTCGATCTCCTACCCGATTGTGCTGCTGGCCTTGCCGAGGCAGCGTGAAGTACAGATGGAGCCAATGGGAGGGAAATTGTTTTGCGAGGTGGTCTGGGCTGCGTCCACAATTCTCGGTGGGCCGAAGGGCTTGTATCCGCCCTATATCTCGACACTACACTAAAGGCTCCCTGATTCTATCATTGCTGCCGCACTATCCTCACGCACCACCCCGTCACTGATGAATTTGTAGACAATACCAAATCTGTGCCATATATATATCTGAGAAAAAACTCTATGAAAATGTCACTTGAGGATGTCACAGAATTTGGCGACATGGTGGCGCAGCGGTAGAGTTGCTGCCTCACAGCGCCAGAGACCCGGGTTCGATCCAGACCTCGGCTGCTGTCTGTATGGAGTTTGCACGTTCTCCCCGTGACCGCATTGGGTATTCCCCGGGTGCTCCGGTTTCCTCCCACATTCCAAAGACGTGCAGGTTTGAAGGTTAATTGTCTTGGTATAATTGTAAAATTGTCCCTAGTGTGTGTCGGATAGTGTTAATGTGCAGGGATCGCTGGTCGGTGAGGACTCAGTGGGACGAAGGGCCTGTTTATCTAAACTAAACTAAACTAAACTAAACTCAAACCAGAGTGAGAGGTTGAGATATAATTGGACTCGAATTTTCAAAGTTAAGGAGAGTTTTGAAAGTGTAGATTGAATAATCGTTCCGATGAACAACGACGCTTTGTGAGTGCAGGGCTTCTTTCATGAGAACACTGAAAGAATGTTGGAAAGTTGATTTCACACAGGGGATAGTTCCAGCTCGAGTATTGAATGTGTTATGCTGGGTTGTGCTGAGTCTGAAACAATTAAAGAACTGAGCAGGGACACTAAGTGCTGGAGTAACTCAGCGGGTCAGGAAGCATCTCTGGAGAAAAAGGATGGTGACGTTTCGGGTCGAGACCCTTCTTCAGAGAGCCTGAAGCGCCACCTACCCACGTTCTCCACAGATACTGCCTGGCCCGCTGAGATACTCCAGCATTTCGTGTCTATCTGAAATTCCTGTATGTTGCAAAACATTCTTGGCGAATAAAGTGTGATTCTGATTCTGAATCTGATTCTGATTCTTCGGTATATACCAGCATCTACAGCTCCTTCCTACACAAATAGGCAATAGACAATAGGTGCAGGAGTAGGCCATTCGGCCCTTCGAGACAGCACCGCTATTCAATGTGATCATGGCTGATCATCCCCAATCAGTACCCCGCTTCTGCCTTCTCCCCATATCTGACAACTGATAAGACAGTCCAAATAGTTGAGAGCTTCAAGTTCCTTGGCCTTAATATTACCAACGATCTGTTGTGTACAAAGCACATTGGTGTGGCAGCCAAGAGGGTAAACCAATGCCCTACTTCCTTAGTAGAGGAAATACGGCATGACTCCAATGATTCTGAAGGGGCTGTCCCACTGCGGCGACCTAATTGGTGAGTTTAGAAGAGTTTCGGAGAGGTTGAAAAAATGTCATGTAGAAGACCTCCTTCGATCTCCTTCGACTAGGGTAGGGAAGTTTCAAACAAGAGGGCATGACATGAGAATTAAGGGACAGAGGTTTTGGGGTAACGTGAGGGGGAACTTCTTTACTCAGAGGGTGGTGGCTGTGTGGAATCAGCTTCCAGCAGAAGTGGTGGAGGCAGGATCGATTTTAACATTTAAGAGTAAAGTGGATAGGTATATGGACGTGAAGGGAATGGAGGGGTATGGTCTGAGTGCAGGTAGATGGGACTAGGGGAAAACAAATGGTCGGCACGGACTGGAAGGACCGAGAGGGCCTGTTTCCGTGCTGTAATTGTTATATGGTTATATGGACTATGTTGAAGCTTCGACTAGCTTCGGGAAAATTGGACACCGAATAGTGGAGAGTGAAGACGACCCCCCTTCGACCCCCTTCGACTATGATGAAGACTATCTTTGACTACCTTCGACCACCCACGACTAACATGCCGACCTACTACGACCTATTTCGACTAAATCTACGAGTAAAAAAAGTATCTAATTTTTCCATGGCGACTTTTTTTTACTCGCGGGCATTTTTTAACATATTGAAAAAAACGCCGCGACCTAGCTGAGGCCTCGAGTGCGCGACAACCACTCTCGAGGACGCGGCAACCACTCTCGAGCATGCAGGGGAGTTACAAAGACCTCCTGCGACCTCGTGCCGACCACGCTGCGAGTATGAGTCAAGGGCAAACTCGCCAGAACTCACGGATCAGGTCGCCCAAGTGGGAGAGGCCCTTTACAAACATCTACAGATATACCATAGCAAGCACTGTTCGCATCCTTACATCCCTTGGCTATCATCTCTTCCGCAGACAGCAATGGCCCATTGTTTCGGCATGTCCCCAGTGACTCCACAGACTGGTTAGCAGGCAACAAAAAAGCCTTACGCTGTACCTCAGCACATGTGACAATAAGCTAAACTGCTATCTGATCTGTTCGGATTGGACGCACAGCAAAGCTTTACTCTGTACCGCGATACACATGGCAATAATAAACCCCAACCTATGTTAAATTATTCAAAGGTGGGTGAAAGAGATAGCATGTGTTGGAAGGAACTGCAGATGCTGGTGTAAACCGGAGATAAGACACAAAATGCTGGAGTAACTCAGCAGGACAGCGTCTGAAGAAGGGTCTCGACCCGAAACGTCAACCATTCCTCCTCTCCAGAGATGCTGCCGGTCCCGCTGGGTTACTCCAGCATTTTGCGCCTATCTTCGGGAAAGAGATAGCTGCAGGCATCTCTGGATGGGGCTTGGGTAGGGAGGCGTGCGTGGGGTCTGAAATAGCTCTCTCAGCACCACATATCTCAGCCCGGCGAGTTTACGAGGGTTTTTATATTTTATAACGGCTGCAATATTTGCACATCCCCAAATTCTGCGACTCTGTGCGAGAACAATAGGCCCATTCAGCATTTCCAACAAGTTCTCCAGATGAGAGAGCTGCTGCGTTTAAAAAAAGATTTGGCCCTGGGCTGGATTTGCCTTCCACTGATGCCGTGCCTAAAAAGGTCAGTCCAATGCAACGAGACTTGCTAAAGATGGAATACTGAAGACATATTGTGTGCGATCTCCCTCCAACGTTCTCCAGGGTTCCAGTGTCGAGCGGTGCCAAGCCCTAACGTCACTATCCTCTACTCTTGCATTCCCAGGACTCGTGTTTAAAATTGTGATCATTAATCTTGAGGTCAAAGATGAACGCACTATGTTATTTGGAAGTCTGAATAAACAATTCCTCTCGGAAGGATTTCTCATAGAATCACAGAGTCATACACGGAGTGACACAGCATGGAAACAGGCCCTTCGGCCCAACTTGCCCACACCGGCCAACATGTCCCAGCTAAACTAGTCCCACCTGCCCGCCTTTGGTCCATATCCCTCCAAACCCTGTCCTATCCATGTACCTGTCCAACTGTTTCTTAAATGCTGTGATAGTCCCTGCCTCAACTACCTCCTCTGACAGATTGTTCCTGACTACGGGTGCTGTCTGTACGGAGTTTGTACGGTCTCCCCGTGACCTACGTGGGTTTTCTCTCTTTTTTTTTCCATACAAAATGCTTTTATTCAGAACAAACAAAAATACAAAGTAGTAACACGATCAGAGAATGTCTATATTGGCAGTTTACAAAGTTAGCAAATTAAAATATTCACATTTTTATCAACAATACATTCGACTTCCCGTGGCGACCAGCGCTCACGGACGGCCTCCAGAGTCCCCGTAGGCACCGCGTATTCCCTCTCCAGGGACACGTGGGCACGGACGTAACCCCGGAAAAGGGGCGGGCAGCCGACTCTGGTGTGACCATCTACTGCCCGCTGGCTGGACCCCCGAATGGCCATCTTGGCCAGGCCCAGGAGCAGACCGACAGGGAGACCCCCTCCTCCCTCCCGACCCTCCCCCCTCTGTGCTGGGTGGCCAAAAATCAATAGCGACGGACTAAAGTGGAGCCAAACTTGAGGAGCAGCCCCTTCAGATACTCGAACATGTGGTTTTCATGCGGGTTTTCTCTGGGAGCTCTGGTTTCCGCCCACACTCCAAAGACGTACAGGTTTGTAGGTTAATTGGTTTGATGTAATTGTAAATTGTCGCCGGTTAGTGTTGGATAGTGTTAGAGTGCGGGGTCTCGGTGGGCTTGAAGGCCAGTTTCCGCACTGTATCCCTAAAACTAAACCAAACTACAGCGAGAGGACCATCACTGGGACATTAACGTCCCCATCACATTCAAGGTCGGTTTTGGCTGAGACAACAGTGTTGGCCATTTGCCTCTTAGTTCTCATCTTCCATTGATGGGTTAAAGCCATGAAACCATAAGTTATTGACGCAGAATCAGGCCAATCTGCCTTTAGAGATACAGCGCAGAAACAGGCCCTTCTGCTCACCGAGTCCACACTGACCAGCCATCCCCCCGTACACCAGCACGGGGGACAATGTACCAGCTTACTGAAGCCAATGAACCACAAACTTGCACATCTTTGGAGTGTGGGAGGAAATCAAAGATCTCAGAGAAACCCCAGGCGGTCACGGGGAGAACGTACAAACTCCGTACAGACAGCACCTGTAGTCAGGCTCGAACGTTGTAAGGCAGCAACTCTACCACTGAGCCACTGTGTATTAGATTACAACAGGCATAGATAGGGGAACCTGTTTCTCAGGGGGCAAGGGGTAACAAAAGCACGAGGAAGGAATGTTAAAGGGGGAGATGTGGAATCCAAGGCAATCATGATTTTTTGGAGGCATTTGGAGAGTTAAATAGACAAGGCTTCGAAGGATATGGTCATAATGCGGGCAATGTAATTGGTGTAGAAGGTTACAAAGGTCGGCAGGGATGTGGCGGGCCGAAGGGCCCGTTTGTGTGCAGATTCAATCCATCATCCTCTGTTCAGTGTTTGTACTGATTTGATCTGAAATGGAGCCAAGATATATCTATTTCATTCTGAAGAAGGGTTTCGATCCGAAACGTCGCCTATTTCCTTCGCTCCACAGATGCTGCCACACCCGCTTAGTTTCTCCAGCATTTTTGTCTACCTTGGATACAAGATATGGTTTACTGTGGGTTAAATCGACTTTCAATCCCATCGTGAGAATGGAATCTCCCTGTACACATCTACCCTGTACGCTAACCCTAACCTACACACCAAGGACAATTTTACAATTTTGCCAAAGCCAATTAACCTACAAAATGTACCTCTGTGAGACTGAATCTTTAGACTGTAGACTTTAGAGATATACAGTGGAAACAGGCCCTTCGGCCCACTAAGTCCGAGCTAGCCAGCAATCACCACCAACAGCAGCACCATCCTATACACTAGGGACAATTTACAATTTGAACTGCGTCGGACTACAATGCTATATTTTGCACTAAATGTTGAACCCTTTATTGTTTATCTGCACACTGTGGACAGCTAGATTGTAATCTATCCGTCCACAGAGTCTTTTAGAGTCTTTTTTTTACTGGATTGACGCAAACAAAAGCCTATTGTCACGTACATTGGTGTACGTGACAATAGTAAGCTAAATAGTAAACTAAACTAAACTCAGGTAAAAGGTTGTGAGGCAAATGGACATGAATGTTAACGAGGGCCTGAGTCAGGGAAACCTTCTGGACCTGGCACTTTCCTTTGTAAACTAAAGCACAGTCTACGCCGACCAGCGATCACCCATCCACACGAAGACGGGTTTCGGCCCGAAACGTTGCCTATTTCCTTCGCTCCATAGATGCCGCCGCACCCGCTGAGTTTCCCCAGCACCTTTTGTCTTCCTTTGAATTTCCAGCATCTGCAGTTCCTTCTTAAACACACGAGTTCCATGTTATCCCACTTTCCCATCCTATGCACTAGGGACAATTTATAGAGGGACAATTAACCTACAAACCTGCACGTCTTTGGGATGTGGGAGGAAACCGGAGCACCCGGAGGAAACCCACGTGGTCACGGGGGAATGTGCAAACTCTGCACGTCAAGAGCACCCGACGTTAGGATCGAACCCGGGTCTCCGTGGCTGTGAATATTGATTTCTCTAACTTCAAGTAACCCTTGCATCTCCTCTCTCTCCATCCCTCCCTAATCCAAGTTGTTGCACTATTTTCAATGTCATCTTGTAACTCGTTTTCACCTAGCAAGCAGTGGCCTGTTTCCTTTATCATCATTACTTTTTTTGCACATCTTTCATTCATTTGGTCTACACCTCTCTATATCACCGTCTATATCTCACGTTTCCTTTCCCCTGAATCTCCGAAGAAGGGTCTCGACCCAAAACGACACCCATTCCTTTTCTCCAGAGAAGCGCCTGACCCGTTGAGTTACTGCAGCTTTTTGTGTCTGTCTTCGGTTTAAACCAGCATCTGCAGTTCCTTCCCACACAACACTACAACCGTGTTTGATTAAACAGCAGTTGGCCTCTTTCCCCACACTTTTGTGTACAGATTGCATGGATAATCTGGTTAAAACAAACAGCAGGGAGAATGTAGCGAATAGCATACATGCCTTGAGCAAATTGTCAAATCCACGCGGTTACAAGAACGTACGAACTTCACACGCAAACAACACCCAAGGTCAGAATCGAACCAGGGTTTTTGGTGCTGTGAGGCATCCATCAAGTCTACTCCGTCTGCTCAAGTCTACATAGCTGATCTATCCATAAGGTCAGAAGGTGGTAAATAATAGGTGTAGAATTAGGCCATTCGGCCCATCAAGTCTACTCTGCCATTCAGTCATGGCTGATCTATCTCTCCCTCCTAACCCCATACTCCAGCCCTCTCCCCATAACCCCTGACACCCGTACTAATCATTTATCTCTGCCTTCAAAATATCCATTGATTTGGCTTCCACAGCCTTCAGTGGCAATGAATTCCACAGATTCACCACCGTGTGACTATTGCTCGGGGGATTGGATAGGACATTTTAAAAGCTGCTGTGGGATGTTTAGTGTGGAAGCATCATCCATTCCCTCTCTCCAGAGATGCTGCCTGTCCCGCTGAGTTACTCCAGCTTTTTGTGTCTCGTCAGGAAAGAATATTGGTTCATCCTCTCGATCAAAGGGCAGTGATTCTGAGGCAGTTTAGTTTAATTTAGTTTAGAGATATAGCGTGGAAATGGGCCCTATGGCCCACAGTGTCTGTGCTGACCAATGATCCCCCAGCTATCCTACACATTAGGGACGATTTTAATCTTTACCGCAGCCAAACCTGTAGGTCTTTGTAGTGTGGGAGGAAACCGGAGCGCCCGGAGAAAACCCACACAGGGAGAAGTACAAACTCCGTACAGACAGCACCCGCAGTCAGGATTGAACCCGGGTCTCTGGCGCTGTGAGGCAGCAACTCTACCGCTGCGCCACCGTACCGCCCCTGCTCTGGTTTGTCCCACGGACCGGTGCATAAATACAGACTGCCCTCCTCGTGCTTCTCCCCCTGTTGTTGCTGAACCAAGGCCAGGTTTATATAACACAGGAGCAGGCCAACAGAAGCAGGGACAGGCACCCTCTGCAATGCTTGGCTTCAGTTTTCACATCTCGTCTGAATCTTGTTATTCTAGTCACAACTGTTGCATTCCGAGCCTTCCTCTATACTCTTGGCCCCGAATAAATTGCCTTGCCTTGCCTTGCATTGCTTGCAGGACCGCAGACCTGAGTTTGACCCTGACTACGGACGCTGTCTGTACGGAGTTTGTACGTTCTCCCCGTGACCGCGTGGGTTTTCTCCGAGATCTTCGGTTTCCTACAGTGCACATACACTGTGCAAGTGCTTTCAACTCATAGATACAGAATTAACGATGCTGGCATTGAAACATGCCTCAGATCTAATAAATCACAACCATTTCAGGGACACATTCATCTGTCTTTAGTTTTAGTTTCACATTGTCACATTTGTTGCGTGCTATCCAGTCAGTGGAAAGACTAACCATGATTCCAATCAGGTCATCCAGCGATCTCTCTGTACACTCACCTACACTCACCCAGGAGAATTTTTTTTTAACATTTCCCGAAGCCAATCTTGCATGTCTTTGGAGGGTGGTGGGAGACTAGAGCACCCAGAGAAAACCCACGCGGTCACAGGGAGAACGTACAAACTCTGTACAGGACAGCGCCCGAGGTCAGGATCGAACCCGGGTCTCTGATGCCGTAAGGCAGCAACTCTACCGTCGCGCCATCGTGCCGCCAAACTAATGGTGCTATCCAGTCAGCGAAAAGACTATGCATTAATTAAATAAGTAAGTAGGTTTATTGGCCAAGTATTCACATACAAGGAATTTGCCTTGGTGCTCCGCCCACAAGTAACAACATGACACACAGTGACAGTTACGAATGACTCAGCAAACACTAAACATTAATAATAATAAAACATTAATGATAAAACACCATTGACCAAGCATGTGAACCAACAAAATACCAGATCAAAGGGAGGCTACAGATTTCTGGCTGTTGAGTAGAGCAACTACTCGTGGATGAAAGCTGTTTCTATGTCTCGCTGCGGCAGCTTTGACGGTCCGGAGTCGCCTTCCAGAGGGAGTTGTCCACCGTGTATTGGTACACGAATGGGAATAACTTTTAGTGCAAGATTATGTTCAGTGAAGTCCGATTAAAGATAGTCCAAGGGTCTCCCACGAGATAGATGGGAGAATTCAGCACAGTTGTAATTGAACAAACCTCTCCTTGTGCTCAACGAGAGATTGAATTGTCCCGGGTGCACATGCTTGTATTCAGAATTAATTAAGTCAAAGGCCGCTAATAGTCGGGGCAACCTCATTAAAACAGCAATAAATTTAAATCTGCAGACCTGGGAATAGATGAATTAATTATCTCTGCTGAACTGTCAAGGAGACAATTTCATCGGGAAGGTTAATGTTAATTTGAAATGTACTCCTGGCCTTCCAAGATACTGCCAGCTGGATACTGGTTAGTGTTTGTTGCAGATGATATTTGTCTGATTCATTTGAGGAGTATGGATGACACTGGTACTGCCAACATCTACAGACCATCGCTAATCCTCGCAGTTCAATATATTAGTGCAATGACCTTTAAGAAGTAAAGTAAAGTAAAGTATCCTTTATTATCATTCAGACTTTTCAGACTGAACGAAATTTCGTGCCTTGCAGTCATAAAATAGAATAAAATAACAGAACACAGAATAAACACAGTTTAACATCCACCACAGTGAGTCTACCAGGCACCTCCTCACTGTGATGGAAGGCAAAAGTCTTAAAGTCCTTGTCTCTTCCTTGCTTGTTCTCCCTCTGCGTTGAGGCGATCCAGGCTTCCGATGTTGGGCCCCCCGCCGGGTGATGGTAAGTTCCGCGGCCGAATCCGAGCTCCGCGAACGGGCCGGTTGAAACTCCGCGGCCCGGGGCGGTCGAAGCTGCCACCCTCCAGTCCAGCGGGTGAAGCTGTTGTTGCGGGAGCTCCGGAGAACCGGTCTCCAACCTGGGACCTGCCAGCTCCCGACGTTGTCGTCCACTGGGCCTGCAACTAAAGCCTCCAAGGCTCCGGTCGGGTCAGAAGTCAGGTCGCCGCCGCCGCAACTCCACCGCAGCCCTGAAGTCGGCCCGCTTCGCGATGGTAAGTCCTGGCTCTGCCTCCAGAGCCTCGAGGTCGGTCCCAGTTGGAGGCCGCCAGCTCCGCGATTAGGCCTCAGCGCAGACGGAGACGGGGGATACGACAAGAAAAGGTCGCATCCCCCCGATGGAAGAGACTAAAACGAGTTTCCCCCGCCCCCCACACACATACACAACTAAAATAAACTAAAATAAACTGAAATAACAGGACAAAAGAAAACAAAAACAAAAAACAAGTCAAACGGACTGCAGGCGAGCCACAGCTGCATGGCAGTGCTGCCACTTCCGGACTGTGAGCAGCCAGTCTTATCACTTTCCATATCCTTTCCATCAGGTATCGCTATTTTACTTTGGTGTTGCTTGAATGATCAGTCCGTGTTACTGAGCAGTCTAACCTGGCCAGCTCCAGCTATGACTGTATTCTGGATAGTCAGACTGCTCGCCTCTATGCAGTCACCACCACACTGCTGAGAATGGAGATCGTGCAGGAAGGCACGGTGGCGCAGCGGTAGAGTTGCTGCCTCACAGCGCACAGACCCGGGCTCGATCGGTATGTCTGTGCGGAGTTTGTATGTTCTTCCCGTGACCCTCACCGGGTTTTAGAGATCTCGGAGAAAAGACGGGGGAAGAGCCATGGGGGAGAGGGGGGTATCACGGGAGGGGGCAGGAGCCAGCGAGGGGGACCAGAGGGGAAGTGTCTAGAGCTGAGGGGTATTGTGATGGCGGTGCGTTTGGGACCCACAGCGGGCGCTGGACGTTCTCGTCCGCCGGGATCCGATACACTGCTTTCCATTGCGCGAGATCGCCGTGCCGCGCCGGGCCTCTTCCAGTCCCTCCGAAAATTGTGTCCGGTTGGAAACCTCCACCGGCCATCCTCAGCTCCAGTAAAGACGCAATGGCGCAGGAAGGGGCGGACCATCCCGTAGAGTGACAGGAGAATAGACTAATCTGCGCGGCGCTGATTGGCGGGAGAGGAGATCGATCTGCGCATGCGCGGTTTTACGATTTTTAAACCTCGCTAACTTTTCCATTATACCATCAATCGGAACAAAACTTGGTGCACTCGTAGCACAGGTGAACGGTGAGTGCGCTGGTGAGAAATCGTAGCACTATCACGTACCGTTTTTGCGCAAATAGAAAAATCGCGCAAACCGGAAGAACACAAGATCAGAGCTTTAGTTATGTGTAGAGAAGAGATAGGTAGGTAGATAGATAAATAGATAGATAGATAGATAGATAGATAGATAGATAGATAGATAGATAGATAGATAGATAGATAGATAGATAGATGGATGCAAAGAGAGAGATAGACAGACAGACAGACAGACAGACAGACAGACAGACAGACAGACAGACAGACAGATAGATAGATAGATAGATAGATAGATAGATAGATAGATAGATAGATAGATAGATAGATAGATAGATAGATAGATAGATAGATAGATGGCAGATAGATAGTTAGATAGCAGATAGATAGATAGATAGCAGATAGAGAGATAGATAGATAGATAGATAGATAGATAGATAGATAGATAGATAGATAGATAGATAGATAGATAGATAGATAGATAGCAGATAGATAGATAGATAGCAGATAGATAGATAGATAGCAGATAGATAGATAGATAGCAGATAGAGAGATAGATAGATAGATAGATAGATAGATAGATAGATAGATAGATAGATAGATAGATAGATAGATAGATAGATAGACAGATAGACAGAGATCGATAGATAGATAGATAGATAGATAGATAGATAGATAGATAGATAGATAGATAGATAGATAGATAGATAGATAGATAGATAGATAGATAGATAGATAGATAGATAGATAGAGAGAGAGAGAGAGAGATATAGGCAGGTGACACTAGTGTAGATATATATATGCACTGAACGTTTTTTCCATTCATTGTATTTACAGAGTACTATGTTTACATATTCTGTTGTGCAGCTGCAAGTAAGAATGGCATTGTTCTTTCTGTTTGGGACGTGACAATAAATCACTCTTGACTCTTAACGCTTGACTCACTATATATCATGTTTTCTCATTCTGCTTCTGTCTGACTCTCTGTGTGTCTCTGTTTTTGACCCTCTCGCTGCAGGGGTGTTCTCTGCCAACATGTTTCTGCTTCTGTTCTTTGGAATGAGTTGGAAATTTTGAAGAAGCTCTTGAAGATGAGAGATCTAGTTCGCTTATTCACTTTACTCAGTTTCAGTTTAGTTCAGTTTCAGTTTTAGTTTATTGTCACGTGTAGCGAGGTACAGTGAAAAGCTTTTGTGGCGTGCTAACCAGCCAGCAGAAAGACTACATGATTACAATCGAGCCTTTCGCAGTGTACATGTATGTGATTAGGCTATAACGTTTAGTGTAAGGTAAAGCCAGTAAAGTCCGATCAAAGATAGTCTGAGGGTCATCGGTGAGGTAGATAGTAGTTCAGGACCACTCTCTGATTGTGGTCGGATGGTTCCGTTTCCTGATAACAGCTGGGAAGAATGTCCCTGAATCTGGAGGCACGCTTTTTCATATTTCTAAACCTTTTGCCCGATGGGAGAGGAGAGAAGAGGGAGTGGCCAGGGTGTGACTCGTCTTTGATTATGCTGCTGGCCTTGCCGAGGCAGCGTGAGGTGTAAATGAAGTTGGTGAGAGTTGCAGGGGACATGCCAAACTTCCGAAGCCTTCTAAGGAAGTAGAGGCTTTGTGTGCTTTCTTGGTCGTTGCTTCAATATGGGTTGTCCAGGAGAAGTTGTTGGTGATATTGACTCCTGGGAATTTGAAGTTTTCAACCATCTCTACTTCGGCACCGTCCATGCAAACTGGGGCGTGTGTACCGCTTCACTTCCTGACGTCCATCACTATCTTGCTGACATTGAGAGAAAGGTTGTTGTCTCTACACCAAGACACGAGGTTCTCGTTTGAAGGTTGGACACATCTAGTGCATTAGTTCATATTACTGTCAAATGTATATTTTGATTGGTAGAAAATGTTACCCAATTTCTTATTCAGAGAAGAATTTGGATGAAGTTGGTAACCCCAATTGCTTTTATTAATCAGCACAATAGCAGAGGAATATCCTAAGACTGAGGAGGACACATGAAGGCAAATACAATGTTATCATTCATTTCAAGAGGATTACAATATAAAAGCCTGGATGTAATGCGGAGGCTATATAAGGCATTCACCAGAAGACTTTTCGAGTATTGTGAGCAGTTTTGGGCCCCATTTCTGAGGAAGGATGTGCTGGCGTTGGAGGGGGTCCAGAGGAGGCTTATGAGAATGATCCCAGGGATGATTGAGAACATATGATGAGCGTTTAATGGCTCTGGGCCTGTATTTGCTGGAGTTGGGAAGGATGAGGGGGGTTTCTCACTGAAGTCTACCGGACAATGGTAGGCCTGGATAGCGTGGATGTGGAGAGGATGTTTCCACAAGTGGGAGAGTCTAGAACCAGAGGGCACAGCCTCAGAATTAAAGTAGCTTTAGAATGGAGATGAGGAACGATTCTTTCACAGTCAGAATGTGGAATTCATTACCGCAGACGACTGTGGTGGACAAGTCGCTGGGTATTTTTAAAGTGGAGATTGATAGGTTCAATACCTGTTAAAGGTTGTTGGGAGAAGGCAGGAGAATGGGGTTGAAGTGGACAGATCGAGCCATGAGTTGAATGGTGGAGGAGACACGATGGGCCTAATTCTGCGTCGATATCTTATGATGGTATGGTCTTAAGACAGGGCAATGTAAATCAGCTTTCAGGGCAAATTGTGACAGAAAAACAGCCCCAGAAATCTAGTGTTTAAGACAGGGTGATGCTTTTAGATGGGCAGGTGGACATGCAGAGAATATGGATCATATGAGGTCAGTATAACTTGGCATCGTTCTTGGCACAGTCATTGTGGGCCGAAGGGCCTCTTCCCATGCTGTACTGTTCTATGTTCTGTCCCCACGGCTTTTAATGTAACATTTAAAAGGATGTTCTCTGTAATTGGAGTTAAATAGTCCTGGGAATTGTCACTCATAATTGAGTTTTCTGCCATTTCATTAAAATGCTGTGACTTTCTAAATGTGTGATTGCCAACTCGTGCTGGAAGTGCCAGCGTTCACCTCTGATGCAGGTGCAGGGAGTGAATTATAAACAGCCTTGGTGTGTTGTTCATTAGGGGCTGAGTTCGTGCACAGTGCCACCACTCAGGGACGTTACGCTGAGGCTTCACAAGGAGCTGGTCAGACCGCGTTTGGAGTATCGTGAGTGGTTCCGGGCCCCATATCTGAGGATGGATGTGCTGGCATCAGAGACGGTCCAGAGGAGGTTTGTGGGAATGATCCCGGGATGACTGGGTTAACGTATGATGTGCGCTTGACAGCACTGGGCCATCAATGCTTTAGTCGTCCTTTTATTGCAAAGTGGTAACACAGTGAAATTATTTTTCATACAAATATACGGGTGGCACGGTGGCGCAGTGGTAGAGTTGTTGCCTTACAGCTCCAGAGGCCCGGGTTTGATCCTGACTACGGGTGCTTTATTGTACGGACTTCTCTAACTTCAAATAGCCCCTGCGTTTCCTCTCCATCCCCACCCCTTCCCAGTTCTCCCACCAGTCTTACTATCTCCGACTACATTCTATCTCTGTCCCGTCCACTCTCCTGACATCAGTTTGAAGAAGGGTCTCGACTCGAAACATCGCCCATTCCTTTCCTCCAGAGATGCTGCCTCACCCGCTGAGTTCCTCCAGCATTTTGTGTCTCCCCTGACTATATATCTCTATGACTGTATAACTCAGCCATGATTGAATGGCAGAGTAGACTTGATGGGCCGAATAGCCTAATTCTGTCCCTAGAACTTGACATGACCTGATGACTATGACTCTACATCTATGGCCCTGTGTAACTGTGACTGTGACACTGTGAGTCTATGTCTCTGTCACTCAGTCTCTGCGACTCTGTGTGTCTCTGTCTCTGTGTCTCTGTGACTCTGTGTCTCTGTGTCTCTGTGACTGTGTGTCTCTGTGTCTCTGTGACTGTGACACTGTGAGTCTATGACTCTATGTCTCTGTGTCTGTGACTCTATGACTGTGGGCTGCCTGCTCTGTCGTGCCCCATCGCGAGCCTTAAACAAGTTCAGCAGCAGTGAGGAAGGACACAGCCTTCCATCCCAAGAACAATGTTTAGGAAGGAACTGCTGGTTTAAACCATAGATAGACACAAAAAGCTGGAGTAACTCAGCGGGACAGGCAGCATCTCTGGAGAGAAGGAATGGGTGATGTTTTGGGTCGAGACCCTTCTTCAGACTGAGAGTCAGGGGAGAGGGGAACTTGAGGAATGAACCTACAGAACAGATTAGAGCTGGCACCAATGACCAAAGCGGCCAAGATGGTCCATTGTTGGCTGTGGAAGAGGTGATAATGACGGGACACTGAAGAAGTCTGAAGAAACGTCATCCATTCCCTCTCTCCAGAGAAGCTGCCTGTCCCGTTGAGTTACTCCAGCTTTTTGTGTCTATCGGAAGATCTATTGAAGATTATTTGTGTGGTCACAGTGGCGCAGCGGTAGAGTTACTGTACAGCAAATGCAGCGCCGGAGACGCGGGTTTGATCCCGGCTACGGGTGCTGTCTGTACGGAGTGTGCACGTTCTCCCCGTGACCTACGTGGGTTTTCTCCGAGATCTTCGGTTTCCTCCCACACTCCAAAGACGTACAGGTTTGTAGGTTAATTGGCTTGGTAAATGTAAAAATTGTCCCTAGTGTGTGTAGGATAGTGTAAATGTGCGGGGATCGCTGGTCGGCGCGGACCCGGTCGGCCAAAGGGCCTGTTTCCGCGCTGCATCTCCAAACTAAACTAAAGTAAAATCCCATATTACATTTCATATTGTGTTGTGCTGCTGTAAGTAAGAATGTCATTGTTCTATCTGGGACATATGACAATAAAATACTCTTGACTCTTGAGATCCGACTCCTGTTTCTAGGGTTAGTGAAGATCGACACATAGTGCTGGCGTAACTCAGCGGGACAGGCAGCATCTCTGGGGTGATCCGAAACGTCACCCACTCCTTCTCTCCAGAGATGCTGCCTGGCCCGCTGAGTTACTCCAGCTTTTTGTGTCTGTCCAGGAACAATGCTGTCAGTCACCTGAAACAGGAAAAATCGACCTCTGATGTGAAAGCAGCTTTAGGGTTTACAAAGGCACACATCACATACACTTTGTATTGTGCTGTTGTACCATTGTTTGTTGATCAGCAGTGACGGCTGTTGTTGAATTATTCAGTGCTGTCAGGCTTGTGCTGTCAGTTGCTGTGGTGATGTTGTTCCAGAACATTTTTTTCCCCGAACTATAAACTAACTGGTGAAGCTTCGGAACCTGGAGCAAGCCAGCAATCAGTGTGGCGCTCATCTGAACAAAGTCATCGGGCAGTTTCTGTAACCAGAGGGCAGTCTGTGGTCACGTCTGTGGCAAGATACATCGCACAGGTAAAACCTTGCTCTTTCCCATGGAAGACATTGTCCACCGTTTCAGTCATGTAGTTGGCAGCATTTCTTGTCAGGAGTGTCAAGAGCGTTTATAGAGTCATAGAGTGAAACAGCGTGGAATCAGGCCCTTCAGCCCAACTTGCCCACAACCGGCCAACATGTCCCATCTACACTAGTCCCACCTGCCTGCGTTTGGCCCATATCCCTCTAACCCTACCCTATCCATGCACCTGTCCAAATGTTTCTTAAACGTTGCGTTACTACCTGCCTCACCAACCTCCTCTGGCAGCTTGTTCCAGACACCCACCACCCTTTGTGTAAAATACGTTCCCCTCACGTTCCTATTAAACATTTCCCCCCTCAACTTAAATCCATGTCCTCTGGTTCTCGGCTCCCCTATTCTGGGCAAGAAACAGTGCATTTATCCGATCTATTCCTCTCATAACTTTGTACACCTATATAAGAACACCTCCGCTCAGTCTGCCTCGGCCTACATGATCTCCCACTTGCCAAACACCTCAACTCCCCTTCCCATTCCCACACTGACCTTTCTGTCTTGGGCCTTCTCCACTGTCAGAGTGAGGCCCAACCCAAATTGGAGGAACAGCACCTCATGCTTCACTTGGGCAGCTTACACCACAGCGGTATGAACATTGATTTCTCTAACTTCATGTAACCCTCTGTCCCTCCCTCAAACTTGTCATGTTAGTTTCACTGTCGTCCTGTTGAGTTTCACTGTCTGTATAACTTGTTCACACCTGGCCCACAGCCAACAATGGATCATTGTGGGCTCCACCTTTCCCTGATCATCGTTACCTTTTGCTTATTTTTCATTAGTTTGTTCCATATGTCTCAATATCATCGTCTATATCTCTCAGTTCCCTTTCCCCTGACTCTCAGCCTGAAGAAGAGTCTCAACCCAAAACGTCACCTATTCCTTTTCTGCAGAGATGCTGCCTGACCCACTGAGTTACTCCAGCTTTTTGTATCAATCTTCGGTTTAAACTAGCATCTGCAGTTCCATCCTATACAGTTAATAGATTGATAAAGGTGAAGAGGTAAATGTGTTTTTTCCTGGTGTTCCCATATAGTTGCAAGAGTTCTTTATTGTTTTGAGTGCTGGAGAATTATTTTTGTCTGCAACCTGCGGTAGATTAATTTACAAACACAAAAACATTGTCGGTTAATATCCAATTGCATTTTAGTCAGATGTCTCATTATCAACTGTCTGGTAGAGCGGTGCAGCTGGTAGAGTTGCTGCCTCACAGCGCCAGAGAGCCGGGTTCGATCCTGACTACGGGTGCTGTCTGAGTGGAGTTTGCACGTTCTCCCTGTGACCGCGTGGGTTTTCTCCAGGTGCTCCGGTTTCCTCCCACGCCACAATGACATGCGGGTTTATAGGATAATTGGCCCTCTGTAAATTGCATCTAGTGTGTAGAGAGTGGATGAGAAAGTGGGATAACATAGAACTTGTGTGGACGGGTGATCGATGGTCAGCATGAGCCAGGTTGGCCGAAGGGCCTGTTTCCATGCTGTATCTCTAAACCAAACTAAACCAAACTAAATTAAACTACTTTATCTCTCCACATCACCGTCTATATCTCCCATTTCCCTTATCCCTAACCAGTCTGAAGAAGGGTTTCGACCCGAAACATCATGAAACAAGACATTCTTGCCATAGAGGGAGTACAGTGAAGGTTCACCAGACTGATTCCTGGGATGGCAGGACTTTCATATGAAGAAAGACTGGATAGACTCGGCTTGTACTCGCTAGAATTTAGAAGATTGAAGGGGTTTCTTATAGAAACTTACAAAATTCTTAAGGGGTTGGACATGCTAGATGCAGGAAGATTGTTCCCGATGTTGGGGAAGTCCAGAACAAGGGGTCTCAGTTTAAGGATAAGGGGGAAGTCTTTTAGGGCCAAGATAAGAATTTTTTTTTTCACACAGAGAGTGGTGAGTCTGTGGAATTCTCTGCCACAGAAGGTAGTTGAGGCCATATTTAAGAGGGAGTTAGATGTGGCCCTTGTGGCTAAAAGGATCAGGGGGTATGGAGAGAAGGCAGGTACAGGATACTGAGTAGGATGATCAGCCATGATCATATTGAATGGCGGTGCAGGCTTGAAGGGCCGAATGGCCTACTCCTGCACCTATTTTCTATGTTTCTATGTTTCTATCACCCATTCCTTCTCTCCAGAGATGCTGCCCGTCCCACTGAGTTACTCCAGCGTTTTGTGTCTATCTTAAGCTAATTACAACCAGCACTTTTCAAACCATGGATGTTATAAATCTCACTGACAATTAATTGTATTTGATGCAGCACCATTGACATAATTTGGGGGAGTTTAATGTGGATAAACCATACTTGTCGAACAAAACTCCTGGCCAAGCGTCAGCGTTACAATTCCCCAACAGGTCTGAGACCAGTATTCTGCAATAAATTACTTTCCTCTACTAAGCTGATTTTCAATGACACAGAACAGTTTTCTCTGGAACTGGGCCAAGGAATTTCTAGGCTTCTGGCTCTCAGTTGCCTTCTGAATAAATAACAGTTTCCTGTGATTAAAGATTAGATAAACCCTCAAAATGGGAATGAGGAGGAATTTCTTCAGCCAGAAAGTGGTGGAACTGTGGAATTCATCGCCACAGATGGCTGTGGAGCCCAGGTCATTGGTTATTTTTAAAATGGTTCTTGATCAGAAAGGGTGCCAAAGGTTGTGAGGAGAAGTCAGGAGCATGAGGTTGAGAGGGAAAGATGGGTCAGCCATGATTGAATGGCGGAATAGACTCGATGGGCCGAATGGCCTAATTCAGCTCTTATCTCTTATGGTCTTATGGACTACCACTCGCTGGAGATTGACTCCATCCTTCGTCACACTGACTACTTGAAGCAGATCACATCCCATTCTGATGTTACGTTAGATTCTGGGACTAGCTTTGGACTTCAGCACCAGGGCTTCTATCTCATAAAGTCATATTGGAACAGGAGTAGAATTAAGTCATTCAGCCCATCAAGTCTACTCCGCCATTCAATCCTGGCTGATCTATCTCTCCCTCCCAACCCCATTCTCTTGCCTGCTCCCCATAACCCCACACACCCGTACTAATCAAGAATCTATCTATCTCTGCCTTAAAAATCTCCACCGTTAGAACATCACCCATGCATGCCTGCCCTTGCTCATACGTAGCCAAAGATTCTGAAGAGCTCTCGACAAGGTGTCCGGTGCAATGAACGAGAACTAGTCAATGTTTTGTCAGAATAGACATTGATTAAATGTGCTCTTTTTGAATGATGGAGAAACGTCAAGGAGCTAAATGTCTATTACTGTCCTTTTCCTGAGGTTTTATGTTTTTTCCGTTCACTTTCGCCAAACTCTAACAACACCCGTTCAGCACACTCTCTTAGGGCGGCTCAGCGAGTAGAGCTGCAGACTCACAGCGCCAGGGACCTGAGTTCGATCCTGACCTCGGGTGCAGTCTCTGGGTGGAGTTTGCACGTTCTCCCTGTGGTCGTGTGAGTTTTCTCCGGGTGCTCAGGTTTCCTCCCACATTCCCAAAGAAATTGCTCCTAGTGTGTAGGGAGTGTTTAGAATTAGTGTGTGACAATAAACAATAGGCAATAGGTGCAGGAGGAGGCCATTCGGCCCTTCGAGCCAGCACCGCCATTTAATGTGATCATGGCTGATCATCCCCAATCAGTACCCCGATCCTGCCTTCTCCCCATATCCCCTGACTCCGCTATTTTTAAGAGCCCTATCTAGCTCTCTCTTGAAAGCATCCAGAGAACCGGCCTCCACCGCCCTCTGAGGCAGAGAATTCCACAGACTCACAACTCTCTGTGTGAAAAAGTGTTTCCTCGGCTCCGTTCTAAATGGCTTACCCCTTATTCTTAAACTGTGGCCCCTGGTTCTGGACTCCCCCAACATCGGGAACATGTTTCCTGCCTCTAGCGTGTCCATACCCTTAACGATCTTAATGTTTCAATAAGATCCCCTCTCATCCTTCTAAACTCCAGAGTGTACCAGCCCAGCTGCTCCATTCTCGCAGCATATGTGAACGGGCATTTGATAGTCAGCAGACTCGTAGGGCAGAAGGGCCTGTTTCAACGCTGTACTTCTAAGTTAAACTAAACTAAACTAAACTAAACTAAACTAAACCAGCTAACATTACTTCTCCTCGCACATTCAGATATCAGGCAGCAGATGCAGGAATCCGTGTTAATGGTCTAGAACGATCATCTTTCATTGAAATTCAGAACTATTGTGAAGAGAGTTCATCAACATCAACTATTTTTTTCACCATGGATGCAGCTTGACTTGCTGAGTATCTCCACCTATGGACTTCAGCAAGGCCTTTGATAAGGTTCTGCATGGTATGCTGTTCTGGAAGGTAGCTACATAGGATTCAGAGAGAGCTACTAAATTGGATAGATATCAAATGCTGGATTAACTCAGCGGGTCAGGCAGCATCTCTGGAGAGAAGGAATGGGTGACGTTTCGGGTCGAGACCCTTCTTCAGACTGATGTCAGGGGATTGGGTGGTTCAGAGATGGAATGTAGTCGGAGACAGTAAGACTGGTGGGAGAACTGGGCAGGGGAGGGGATGGAGAGAGAGGGAAAGAAAGGGCCATTTGAAATAGAGAAGTCAATGTTCATACCGCTGGGGTGTAATCTACCCAAGTGAAATATGAGGTGCTCTTCCTCCAGTTTGAGCTGGGCCTAGTTCTGACAATGGAGGGGGCCCAGGACAGAAAGGTCAGTGTGGGAATGGGAAGGAAGTGTTTGGCAACCGGGAGATCCAGTCGGCCTCGGCAGACCGAGCGTAGGAGTTCAGGGAAAGACTAGGGTCCCCCGACTGGTGGTGTGCCTCATGGATCCGTGCTGCACCCAATGCTGTTTGCCATCTACATCGATGATTTAGAATTACAGCAGTATTTTGATCAGCCGGGCAAGCGGGCTAAGGAATGACGGACGGAGTTTAGTTCAGGTAAGTGCAAGGAGTTGCATTTTGGGAAGTCAAATCAGGGTAGGACTCTCACCGTGAATGCATGGCCCTGGGAGATCTATATGTACAAGCTGACACACGCAACTGCAGGTGCTGGTATCTTGAGCAAAGCACAAAGTGCTGGAGTCACTCAGAAGGTCGGGCAGCGTCGCTGGAGGGCATGGATAGGTGACGTTTCGGGTTGTGAGTTTTCTTCAGACTAGGTATATAGGTAGACAAGGTGGTGAAGAAGGCTCTTGGCACAAAGGGCTTCATCGATTAGGGCATTGATATAGAAGTAGGGATGTTATGTGACAGATGTGTGAAACATCTGGTGAGGCTACACTTCGAGGATTGTCTTCAGTGATCACTGTGATATAGGAAATATATAGGAAATACCTCCCCACCATCGAGGGGATCTATCGCAGTCGCTGCCTCAAAAAGGCTGGCAGCATCATCAAGGACCCACACCATCCTGGCCACACACTCATCTCCCCGCTACCTTCAGGTAGAAGGTACAGGAGCCTGAAGACTGCAACGACCAGGTTCAGGAAAAGTTACTTCCCCACAGCCATCAGGCTATTAAACTTGACTCGGACAAAACTGAACATTAATAACCCATTATCTGTTATTTGCACTTTATCTGATTATTTATTCATGTGTGTATATATTTATGTAATGGTATATGGACACACTGATCTGTTCTGTATTCATGCCTACTATGTTCTGTGTGCTGAAGCAAAGCAAGAATGTCATTGTCCTATCTGGGACACACGACAATAAACTCGCTTGAATCCTTGAATCCTTGAATGTCATTAAAATCCCTGTCCCACGGTACGAGTTCATCCCAAGAGTTCTCCCGAGTTTGCCCTGATTCGAACTCGGAGATTTATGGTAATGGCCACTCGTCGGTACTCGGGGCTCTCGTGGACATTTTTCAACATGTTACCTGCCATTAACAATCTTCCCGAGTACCTGCCGTTAGCGTTACGAGCCGCTAAGAGACGTCCCCGAGCTCCGACCCACCCGCTACGCTCATTCTCCGTGCTTACCACGAGTTTGATTTTTTTTTAACTTGGGAGAGCTCTTGGAATTAACTCATACCGTGGGACAGGGCTTAAGCTGGAACGAATGCAGTAAAGAGTTGTCAGTGGTGGCCAGGACTCGAAGGCCTGAGTTGAAGGGACAGGTTGAGCAGGCTAGGACTTTATTCCTTGGAGCGCAGGAGAATGAGTAGATAGATAGATCGATGGATAGAAAGACAGACAGACAGACAGACAGACAGACAGACAGACAGACAGACAGACAGACAGACAGACAGACAGACAGACAGACAGACAGACAGATAGACAGACAGATAGATAGATAGATAGATAGATAGATAGATAGATAGATAGATAGATAGATAGATAGATAGATAGATAGAGTGAAATTAAATAAATAAATAAGCAGTAAATAAAACCGTTAAAGTCTGAAGAAGGCATCCGACCTGAAACGTCACTTGTCCATGTTCTTCAGAGATGCTGCCTGACCCGCTGAGTTACTCCAACATCTTGTGTCTATCTTCAACAACAGTTAAACGTCATTTGGACAAATACGTGGAGAGGAAAGGTTTCGAGGATATGGGTCAAATGCAGGTGAACGGGAGTACTAAGATGGGGCATCTTGGTTGGCTTGGAGGAGTTGTTCTTGTTTCTGTGTTATATGTCGATCAATCTATCTTCTTATTTAATTATTTAGTTTTTCATATTTAGTTTAGAGATACAGTGTGGAAACAGACCCTGCAGCTCACCGAGAACACCAGCGATCGCCCCGTGCACCAGTTCTATCTTACACACTAGGGACAATGTTACAGAAGCCAATTAACCTACAAACCTGCACGTCTTTGGAACATGGGAGGAAAACCTGAGCTCCTGGAGAAAACCCATGCGGTCACAGGGAGAACGTGCAAACTCCATGCAGTCAGTACCTGGGGTCAGGATCGAACCCGTGTTTCTGGGTCTGTGAGGCAGCAGCCCTACCGCTGTGCCACTGTGCCGCCCAATTGTGCAGTGTTCAAAACTAGGAGAACGTGCAAACTCCACACAGACAGCAGCCGGGGTCAGGATCGAACCTGGGTCTATTGTGCTGTGGGGCAGCGACTCTGCCAGCTGTGGCATTCACAGCTCTTGCACATTAACTAGATTATCTTTAACTCACATCTATGATTCAGTTCAGCTGCTTCTTGTGAAGGCGACTTTCAACTACTCTGTTTAAGAAGGAACTGCAGATGCTGGAATAATCAAAGGCACATAAAAATGCTGGAGAAGCTCAGCGGGTGAGGCAGCATCTATGGAGCGAAGGAAATAGGTGACGTTTCGGGTCGAGAACCTTCTTCAATGTGAAGGAAGGTCTCGACCCAAAACGTCACCTATTCAACTACTCTGTGACACATTTGTTTATGCTGAATTGTACTTCTGATGATGACATGTTTAAGGACCTGCATAAGGGGATAGCAGCTATAACATTGTTTTTCAATGAGCCACGAGATCTCTCGTGCACAATTTCAATTGCAAGTTACAAAGAAATTGTCAAGTTGGAGAGGGTGCAGAGAAGGTTTACGAGGGTGTTGCCAGGACTTGGGGGTCTGAGCTATAGGGAGTTGAGTAGGCTGGGTCTCTATTCCTTGGAGCGCAGGAGGATGAGGGGTGATCTTATAGAGGTGTATAAAATCATGAGAGGAATAGATCGGGTAGACGCACAGAGTCTCTTGCCCAGAGTAGCGGAATCGAAAACCAGAGGACATAGGTTCAAGGTGAAGAGGGAAAGATTTAATAGGAATCTGAGAGGTGTATTTTTCACACAGAGGGCGGTGGGTGTATGGAACAAGCTGCCAGAGGAGGTAGTTGAGGCAGGGACTATTGCAACATTTAAGAAACATTGGACATGCACATGGATAGGACAGGTTTGGAGGGATATGGGCCAAATGCAAGCAGGTGGGACAAGTGTAGCTGGGACGTGTTGGTCGTGGTGGGCAAGTTGGGCCGAAGGGCCTGTTTCCACGTTATAGGACTCTATGACTCTACAATTGCAATCGTGTTTACATTGTGTTGCCGTCACCATAATACAGGAAGGATGTGATTAACCTCAAGGATGTGCTTGTTGGAGTCATGTTTTATCTTTTCATTGACTGGATAGCACCCAATAAAAAAAACCTTTTACTGTACAATAATAATCAAAACTAAACGGAATTATTGGCTTGCTTGGACCATGGTGAGCTTCACCTCTCCTTGATCATCATTGCTGTTTGCATATCTTTCATTCATTTGCTTGATTTACCTTCTAGATCTCTCGTTCCCCTTTCCCCTGTCTTGCAGTCTGAAGAAGGGTCTTGACCCGAAATGTCACCTATTCCTTTTCTCCAGATGTTTTGTCGGAAGGAACTGCAGATGCTGGTTTAAACCGAAGATAGACACAAAATGCTGGAGTAACTCAGCGGGACAGGCAGCATCTCTGGATAGATCTGGGTGATGATTCGGGTCAAGACCCTTCTTCAGACTAAGTCAGGGGAGAAGGAGATACAGAGATAAGGAAAATAAGACAAAGGGGATGCAGATCACGGAAAATGTAAAATAAATCATTGTTAGCCAGGAGAAGTAACAACAAAGTAAACAGAGATAAAATGTAAATGAGGACAGTCAGACTGGTCGAAGAACAGGGAAGACGGAGGGATGGAGAGAGAGGGAAGGCAAGGGTTACTTGAAGTTAGAGAAGTCAATGTTCATACCGCTGGGGTGTAAGCTGCCCAAGTGAAATATGAGGTGTTGTTCCTCCAATTTGTGCTGGGCCTCACTCTGACAATGGAGGAGGCCCGGGACAGAAAGGTCAGTGTGGGAATGGGAGGGGGAGTTATTCACCAACATCATCATTGAAAACATCAATGGGCACAGTGCCTTACAGTGCTATCTTCTTCTTCTTGCGTGTGGCGTGCACAGCCTAAAGTTGTAGGACAACTTGTTCTATTTGATCTTATTTGATTGTGCACGCCAGGTTGACTGTATTTGTTGAAACAGGGCGGACCACGTGAAGGTTGCAATCTCCCACCCCCTTACAATGCCGTGAACCTCTGCTGAAGTGTGGATGGCCGTTGGCTCGCAAGGAGCTCATTCGCCCTTTGACAGGTCTTGTTTTTGGTCCTGCTGGGGGTCCACAGCCCCCTCCTCACCTGGCAAACCAGGTGGGGGAGATGGTTTAGTTGCCGACTATCCGACCATGGAGCAGGTAGCACGGGATTACATGGTACCCGTGGCGGGGGGAACTGCCCCGGACCCGACCTGACCAGCGACCTATATCCTTCATCCTGTATCTGCATACTGTGGATCATACTTGATTGCAAACATGTATACTCTTCTCATTGACTGGATAGCACACGACAAATAGTTATCACTGTGCCTCAGAACATGTGACAATAAAAAACAAAACTCATGATCCACAGGGAGTACATGCAAACTCCCCGTAGGCAGCAACTGAGGTCAGGATCGAGCCCAGGTCTCTGGCGCTGGGACAGAGCAACAATACCAGTTTGACCACTGTGTAGTTCAGTTTAGTTTAGAGATACAGCGCGGAAACAGGCCCTTCGGCCCACCGGGTCCGCACCAGCCAGCGATCCCCGCACATTAATATTATCCTACACACATTAGGGACAATTTAAACTTATACCAAGCCAATTAACCTACAAACCTGCATGTCTTTGGCGTGTGGGAGGAAACCGAAGAACTCAGAGAAAACCCACGCAGGTCACGGGGAGAACGTGCAAACTCCGTACAGACAGCTCCCGTGGTCAGGATCGAACCCGGGTCTCCGGCGCTGCATTCGCTGTAAGGCAGCGACTCTACTGCTGCGCCACCGTGGCCACCCACTGTGCTGACCTGTCACATCCTCAGTATCCCTCGACATCCCGCACTCCCTGTACTTATTACCCCCAGCATTTATTCTCACAAGAATCCATCACGGGTTCTGACCTCCCCACCATTACAAGAATCTACAGGAGTCGCAGCCTCAATCAGCAGCCAGCATCATCAGAGACCAAAACCATCCTGGCCACGCTCTCATTTCAACCCTGCCATCGAGAAGAAGGTACAGGAGCCTGAAAACTGTAACGTCCAGGTTCAGGAACAGCTTCCTCCCTACAGCCATTGAACACTACAACCTCCAAAAATGCTCTGATCTCCATAGACTTTGGGGCATTGGTTTTGGCTTTTGCACTATGTTTGTTTGTATGTTTTAATGTGTATATATGTATGTGTATATGTGTCGAGGACCAGAGGCCTTAGTCTCAGAGTAAAAGGACGTACCTTTAGAAAAGAGATGAGAAGGAATTAACTTCGTCAGAGGGTGGTGAATCTGTGGAATTCTTTGCACATACGGCTGTGGAGGCCGTCAGTGGAAAATTTAAAGTCAGAGATTGACCGTTTCTTGATCAGTGTGGGTGTCAGCGGTTGTGGGGAGAAGGCAGGAGAATGGGGTTGAGAGGGAAAGATAGATCAGCCATGATTGAATGGTGGGATAGACTTGATGGGCCGAATGGCATAATTCTATTCCTAGATCCTACAAACTATTTTTACATACCTGTTGTTCTGTCTGGGACATATGACAATTGAATCTTGACTCCTGGATGCTGCTCTGTCTCATTCTACCTGTACCTGACCGACTTTAAGGTCACAAACTAAATCCAATTATTTTTGTTCCACAGGATCTACTGTTAGCCTCTGAATAATGAGAGAAGGACATTGAAGCACAGCTTGACTTACAAAAGGTACTGAAATTATTTCCAGATTTTTTACAAGATTGCCGGTATAATTGGACAACTAATGCAAAATGGATTATGCTTTTGAACGTGATTGATCTTGATGTGGAGGGTAGGGTTGCCAACTGTTTCCGTTTAGCCGTGACATCCTGTATTTTGGCTAAATTTGTAAGTTGGTTTGTCCCATACGGGACCACCCTTGTCCGTATTTGACTGCTACTACTCGGGTCGAGGGGACTGTCGGGTCGGAGCGCCGAGTCACCTGTCCCGACGTAGTGCAGCCCATGGAGTGCAGCAGCAGCACCTCGCCCGTGGCCCCGTCGGTCGGCAGCCCGGACAGCTGTCCGACCCTCGGACCTTCGCTTACCGCTGACACCACCACCCCTCCTTCTCACGGCCGATCATCGGTTCATGAGTTGGATGGGATGCTGGACTTTACACACGACGTCGCGCGGCCCGGGCCAAAACTCCTCAGCTGGCCCGCCGGCTGGACTTTGTGTGCAGTCCAGCACCCGGGCCAACTCACCATTCACCCAGCCACGGCTGAGTCGGTCAACGAATTGCCATTGGGAATTTGTCCCGTATTTTGACCGTTTGCCCCTTATTTGGTGTGAAAATGGGCTACTCTAGTGGAGGGAGACTGATCCATAGTTACTGCCATTTTGTTATCCAACTGTGGAGGACAATCAGGTATTTTACAACAGACTACTGTCTCTGTTGCAACAAGAAACAAACTGCTGGAGGAACAAGGCACAGCAGGCAAAATGTAGAGACAAAGAACCGCAAATTGCTGTTTAGTTTTTCGTTTAGTTTAGTTTAGAGATACAGCGCGGAAACAGGCTCTTCGACCCACCAAGTCTGCACCGACCAGCGATCCCGCACATTAACACTACCCTACACGCACTAGGGACAATTTAAACTTATACCAAGCCAATTAACCTACAAACCTGTACGTCTTTGAAGTGCGGGTCGGGACCCTTGTCCAGATAAGGAACTGCTGATGCCGGTTTACAAAAAAAGACAAAAAGTGCTGGGAGGGTCTCGACCTGAAACGTCAGCTATCCATGTTCTCCAGAGATACTGCCAGACCTACTTCAGTTTGGCGTTTAGGGATACAGCATGGAAACAGGCCCTTCGGCCCACCAAGTCCCTGTCGACCATCGATAACACTAGTTCTAAGTTATCCCACTTTCTCATCCACTCCCTGCACACTGTAGACAATTTATAGAGGCCAATTAACCTACAAACCCACACGTCTCTGGAATGTGGGTGGAAACCGGAGCACCCGGAGGAAACCCACGCAGTCACAGGGAGAACGGGCAAACCCGGCACAGGCAGCAGCCGAGGTCAGGATTGAACTCTGCCGCTGCGCCACTGTGCCACCCTTTCTGCATCTTCTCCACAGCCGTAACACTGCTAGACTTTTTTCATCAGCTCTGGTTATTTCCTTCTTTACTGTACCTGTGGTACTGGTGTTGTGCAGAGACAACACCTTGAGGTCAGGATGGGACGTGTGTCTCTGATGCTGTGAGGTAGTGGTACAACCTCTGTACCGTGCTTTGTTCTTTCTTCTTTGTTCACCTTTTGTATCCCCCCCCCCCCCACCGCAGCCCCCTTAACCTACATTTGTTATCCTCTCCCACCTGCCCCCCTCCACCCATCATATCGTGCAGGTTCAAGTTCATGTTTACATTTATTGTCACTGTACCACTTGGCACAGCGAGACCTGGGCTGCCATACAGCCAAACAAATAAAACGAACACAACACAATACGATAGAGTTTAACGTGAACATCCCCACACAGCGGAGGCAACGTTTCCCACTGGGAGGGAAGGCAATAAAAGTTTAGTCCACTTCCTCTTGTTCCCCATGGTCGGGGCCTATTGGGGCCTCCGCAGTGCCCGATGTTTCAGGCCCTCTTTCGGGATGATGGAACTCCGGCGTCGGAAGAACACTCTCAGCGGCTTGGAGTTTTGAATCGGCCACCTCGTACCGGAGACGGTGGCTCCCGAAGACCACAGGCCGAGCTGGGCAGAGCTCCAACACTGGCGAAACACACGTCCACCAGGGTTACCCTTGGCCTGCATTGTCTACCCCCTTCCTCCTATGGCTCCAACTGCCCAACATCTGGCCAACATCTGGCCAACACCTGGCCAACATCTGCCCAACATATGCCCAACACCTGGCCAACATCTGCCCAACATCTGCCCAGCATCTGCTCCATGTAGTTGAGGCAGTTACAACAGGCGGTCACGGTGGTGCAGTGGTAACGTTGCTGCCTTACAGCCCTTGCAGCGCCGGAGTCCGATCCCGACCTTGGGTGCTGTCTGTGTGGAGTTTGCACATTCCCCCCCATGACCTGTGTGGGTTTACACCAAGATTATCGGTTTCCTCCCACACTCCAAAGATGTGCAGGTTTGTAGGTTAATTGACTTGGTAAATGTAAAAATTGTCCCTCGTGTGTGTAGGATAGTGTTAATGTGCGGGGATCGCTGGTCGGCACGGACCCGGTGGGCCGAAGGGCCTGTTTCTGTGCTGCATCTCGAAAATAACAGTGGCATTTAAGTGGCTTTTGGATAGGCACATGGATATGCAGGGAATGGAGGGATATGGGTTACCACAGAGATGGTGTGTGCGGCCAAACGCAAATTGGAGGAACAGCACCTCATATTTCGCGTGGGCAGCTTACAGCTGTAAGTTTCCCTCATCCATGAGTCTCAGTCTGAAGAAGGGTCTCGACCCGAAACTTCACCTATTCCATGTCTCTCTGTAGCACACAACCAAGGCCTTTCAGTGTACCTCGGTCTAGGTGACAATAAACTGAACTAAACTGAGTTGCTGCAGCATGTTGTGTCTATTTTAGATAAGCGATGGCCTTGGCATCATGTTTGGCACAGGCATTGTGCGCTCCACTGTTCTATGTTCTAGTGTGAATGTGCTTACTCTGTGTATGTATACACTGACACACAATCGCCCACATTGGATGGGAGTGAGATCATTCACTTTCATCCCAAGATCCCTGTGCGTAGGGGAGAGGATAGGGCTGAAGATGTCCTGGCTGTGTTGCTCCTGGGCCTGGCCACGCTGGCCATCCGTGAGTCACGGCGCCAGGAGGAAGAGGCCTCTGCCCGAGCCGGCTGCCCGCCCCTTTTCCGGGGTTACATCCGCGCCCGGGTGGAGTTAGAGAGGGAACACGCTGTCCACGGGCACCCTGGGGGATTTCCGGGACCGTTGGACACCGTGGGGGGTGGAATGTATCCTTGACAAGGATTGTAACATCGTTGTACAGTAATTTATTTAGTATATTTGTTTGTCTTGTATTATGGTGGTGGGTTCTGGTTTGTTTTATTGTATTGTAAATATATAATTTTTAATAATTGAAAAAAAATGTGATTAAAAAAAATAGTTACTGCATTCAGACCGAAATCATCCAAAAGAGAGCCTAATGATTACAGCAAGAAATCCTCACGGATATTATTTTCCTGATACATGTCGGGAGAAAATGCCCCGCTCAGTTTCGGGACCAGAACGTGTTTGTGTCCCAACATTTGTTACGATAATACATTAAATCTTTTGAGGCTCAGATTAATTGTCAGCTGTTATCAGGCAACTGAACCACCCTACCACAACTAGACAGCAGTCCTGAACTACCATCTAGAGTACACAAAAAGCTGGAGAAACTCAGCGGGTGCAGCAGCATCTAAGGAGCGAAGGAGATAGGCGACGTTTCGGGCCGAGACCCTTCTTCAGAAGTCCTGAACTACTATCTAGATCATCGGTGACCCTTGGACTATCTTTGATCGGACTCTCCTGGCTTCATCTTGCGCTAAACGTTATTCCCTCATCACGTATGTGTGCACTGTGGACGGATCGATTGTAATCGTGTGTTGTCTTTCCGCTGACTGGTTTGCACGCAACAAAAGCTTTTCACTGTACCTCGTTACACGTGACAATAAACTGAACTAAACTGAACTGAATGAGGAATTCACTGGTGAGCTGATGCCAATGGACGTGTTCCTGAGGTGGGGTGTGTTTCATTTAGTTTAGAGATGCAGTGCAGAAACAGGCTCTTCAGCCCACCGAGTCGGCACTGACCAGCGATCTCCGTACACTAACACTACCCTACACACTAGGGACAGATTTACAATTTTACCAAAGCCATTTAAACTACATAAGATCATTAGTGATAGGAGAAAAATTAGGCCACTCAGCCCATCAAGTCTTCTCCGCCATCCAATCATGGCTGATCTTTCCCTCTCAACCCCATTCTCCTGCCTTCTCCCCATAACCCCTGACACCCGTACTAATCAAGAATCTAACTATCTCTGCCCAAAAAAAAATCCATTAACTTGGACTCCACACCCTTCTGTGGCAATGAATTCCAACCTGTACGACTTTACAGTGCGGGTGGAAACCGGAGCATCCGGAGAAAACCCACGCGGTCACGGGGAGAACGTACGACTACATACAGACAACGCCCGAGGTCAGGATGGAACCCGGGTCTCTGGCGTGTGAGGCAGCAACTCTACCGCTGCGCCACCGTGTGAAGCAAGGACTTGTTCCTTTGCTCAGCATTTGATTGTGCCAAGCTCGCTGTTCCAATCGCTGAGTCAGCAGAACGCTCTAGAGTATCCTGCTTCAGCCGTGCACTTGGATACGAGCCCCTGTTTACCATGTGTCCTTGTGGCCATCCCCGCAGACGTGGAGATCCATGTGATTCTGCAGGATGTTTGGAGCTGAGCTCAGGCGTTAATGAGGAATTCTGAGCTGGGCTCAGAACTGCAGCTTGCGATTTTAAAATGCCAGCAGCATAATCAAACACCAGTCGCACCCTGGCCACTCCCTCTTCTCCCCTCTCCCATCGTGCAAAATGTACAGAAGTGTGACATCGCACACCTCCCGGTTCAGGGACAGTTTCTTCCCAGCTGATATCAGGCAACTGAACCAACCTATCACCACTAGAGAGCGATCCTGAAATACTATCTAATTATCGGGGACCCTCAAACTCTCTTTGACCGGACTCTACTGGCTTCACCTTGCACTAAATGTTATTCCCTCATCGTGTATCTGTACACTGTGGATGGCTCGATTGTAATCATGTCTTTCTGCTGACTGGTTAGCACGCAACAGAGGCTTTTCACTGTACCTCGGTACACGTGACAATAAACGGAACTGTCCTCATCTCACACCTCTTGTCGTTTCAACTCTAGCCGTTATCCAACCCGCTGCCGATCACCTGTATCCACCTATCACTCACCAGACTTTGTCTTGTTCCCACCTCTCTTCCAGTTTTCTCCCCTCTCACCCCCCCCCCCCCCCACCACCACAATCAGTCTAAAGCAGGGGTCGGCAACCCGGTTCAGGGGCCGGGTCCCGGGTCCCGGGTCTGTGAGCGGTTGGAGGGCCACATCTATCGCCATAGCTAATAAACTTTGACATATTTATATATTTAAGAAATATTATGTCTACTGAACATAGGAGTTAGTTTGAGACACTGGTACTGAAACAACCCTCAAGAATCTTAAGATCCACTTTGCGTTTATTGTGCAAAAACAACAATTTAATTTAACACAATTTATCATAAGCATCGACCGCAGTGGAATCCTCACTGTGACGTTCAGATCCTCTCGTCGGGATGATCGAAACTCCGGCGTCGGGACGGATTGCAACACTTTCCTGTCCAAGTGTCTTGGAAGACTCGGCACTCAGCATCCACCTTCCTGCGTTCTGTAGCCATTGGAGAGAGGGAGAGTCGCTTTCCGCCACTGCCAATGGAGGTTTTGCCGCGCTCGCTGTCAGCTGTTTTGCCGCGCTCACTGTTCTAGGTCCACCTTCTGCCCTGTTCATGGGATTACATCAGTTCCGATTTCTTTGCATCAGCAAACAGGATTGCTAGGAATGGAACAAAAATACGGCTGCTGGCCAGATGATTTTGAGTTATGGGTCGCATTCGGCCCTTGGGCCGTAGGTTGCTGACCCCTGGTCTAAAGTATCATCACCTATGCATGTTCTCCAGAGATGCTTCCTGACCCGCTGAGTTACTCCAGCACTCCAAAAACATGTAGGTTTGAACGTTGTGTAAGAAAGAACTGCAGATGCTGGTTTAAACCGAAGGTAGACACAAGTGCTGAAGAAGGGTCTCGACCCGAAACGTCACCCATTCCTTCTCTCCAGAGATGCTGCCTGTCCCGTTGAGTTACTCCAGCATTTTGTGTCTACCTGCGGCTTGTAGATTAATTGGTTTTGGTAAAAATCATAAATTGTCCCTAGTGTGTAATAGCTTGCTAGTGTAACGGGATCGCTAGTCAGTGTGGACTAGGTGAAGGGCCTGCATCCACGCTGTATCTCTAAACTGAACTAAACTAAACCAAACACTTTGTGATACACACAAAAAGTTGGACATTTTGGGCCGAGACCCTTCTTCAGAGTAAGAGTCAGGGGAGCGGGAGATATGGAAGGATAAGGTGTGAAAACAAGAGATCAAAGGGAACGAGGATCGACAACGTGTTGTTAGCTGGGGGAAGGTGGCAACGGGACATACAATGTCAAATGTAATCAGGAGGACAGTCACACTGGTCCGAGAGCTAGGATGGGGGAGGGAGGGATGGACAGAGAGGGAAAGCAAGGTCGCCAGCATTTTGCGTCTATCTCCGGTGTAACCAGCATCTGCAGTAACCTCCTAAACATAATAAACAAGTTCAATAATTTAAATTTAAAAAACCCCACTGCTTTTGTAAAGCAGCATCTGCAGTTCCTGTTTCTCCCGCTGTTTCTGAGTAGTGTTAAATATCAGCTGCAGGTCCAATTGTCTTTCATTCAGTAGAAGTAGTTCACTTCACCCTTCTCTGCATCCACATGGCCCATTCAGCCAGCCTATCTACTGCCGCTCACTTCTAATACTATTCTTCCCGCCTGTAGCCCACGCTTTCACACGTTGTATATAGCACGCACATTTGGAAATTTTACCCCGTACAGGACGGCACGGTGGCGCAGCGGTAGAGTTGCCTCCTCACAGCGAC
>CM069165.1:10216759-10301759 GCA_035221665.1 Okamejei kenojei
GTCTCTTCGAAGCAACAAGCAATGGAACTGAAGTTTATTTAAATATATAACCACGCACATATGGGACCTTTCTTCTCTTTCATCAATTGCAGCCGGCTCTTTGAAGAAGGGGTTGATTTTGTATGTATCGCCCCTCAGGCCACGACACCACCTGAGAACACAGACTGAACAGCTACAGTCCCTGTTCTCTACAAGCACTGAGGCTGAGAGGTGGCTTTGCCACTTCAAGCCGGCAGGCAAAAGGGGAAAATGTTTCCATCTGTGGGTAAGAGGATTGGTGTCAGACTGCATGAAATAATTCAAACATTCTGGGGAAACCCCTTAACCAGAGGGAGGTTTGAACGAGGAACAGACCAGCAGGAAGAGTGGAGAAGGAGCATAGAAACATAGAAAATAAGTGCAGGAGTAGGCCATTCAGCCCTTCGAGCCAGCACCGCCATTCAATATGATCATGGCTGATCATCCATATTCGGTACCCCATTCCGGCTTTTTCCCCATATCCCTTGATTCCATTAGCCCTAAGAGCTAAATCTAACTCTCCCTTGAAAACTTCCAGTGAATTGTCCTCCGCTGCCTTCTGTGGCAGAGAATTCCACCAGCCTTAATGGGTTTTGGAATAAGTTCGGGAAACATGTGAGGAGAAGCCCAGACAGGAGGCATGGTACGTTTGCTGCCTCACAGCGCCAGAGACCCGGGTTCGATCCTGACCACGGCTGCTGTCTGTATGGAGTTGGCACGTTCTCCCCGTGACAGCGTGGGTTTTCTACTGGTGCTCCGGTTTCCTTACACACTCCAGAGACGTGCAGGTAAACTGCCTCCATAATTTATCCCCAGCGTTTAGGGTAGAACGAATGTCCAGATACCTGGGTTGCTCGTGTTCAAAGAAAAGTAAACGTACATCAATATATTTTAAAGTTTATATTATTATAAAATTCTATAAAGCCTCACAGCGCCAGAGACCTGGGATCAATCCTGACCTCGGGTGCTGTCTGTACTGAGTTTGCACGTTCTACCTGCGACCGCGTGGGTTTTCTCCGGGAGCTCCGGTTTCCTCCCACACTGCAAAGACGTGCAGGTTTGTAGGTAAATTGTCCCTCGTGTGTAGGATATAACAAGTGTACGGGGAGATCGCTGGCCGGCACTGTCTCGGTGGGCCGAAGGGCCTGTTTCCGTGCTGTATCTCCAAACAAAGGGGATGAAAGGAGGAAGATAATGAGGTCTGTGGCACAGGCTGGGATGGAGGGAAACGCAGGCCCTGGGCAACGTGTCAGCTGAAGACCAGAATCACCCTTTGAAATCGAGCTCTCGGTGAGGGATTACTGTAATCCAGCTGGCTGCCAGATGTGGGGACAGATGTGGAGCTTAGGCCATGGGGTCTCTCTGCTCTCATCTCAATCCAGACTCTGCTCAGAGCAGAGGAGGGACTGAGGTGGAGGGGGGGGGGGGGGGGGGGGGTCAGTGGGCGGAGGGTCTGTGGGTGAGGGGAGGGTCTGTGGGCGGAGGAGGGGAGGGTCTGAGAGAGGAGGCATGAGACACAAGGTGTCCCGTCCTGTGGTGGGGAGGGACAGCTCCAGGGACACACGGCCATTGCACAGCTGGGATGGTGCAGCACGGGGAACGAAGGCTGCTGTACGGTGCCGGCCATGCCACGCTGTGCTGAGCAAACTCACTGGCCCCAGGGCAATGCCACCTGTAGGTGGGAGCTCAGGGCAGGGGCCGCTGAACGGTCTGGTTCAACATGAATCATCGAGTTATAGAGGCAGGCAGCACAGAAACAGGATGTCAATCCCTACTCCATAACACAACCAAACTAGTCCCACCTACCCGAGTTTGGTCCATAACCTTCGAAACCTTTTTAATCCACATGCCTGCCCAAATGACTTTGAACCGTTGTAATTGTAGCAGCCTCACCCGCTTGTTCCATGCACCCACCACCCCTCCCTCTGTGTGGAAAAGTACTACCTCTCAGATCACCTTTTAAATCCCTTCCCCTCCAGCTACAGACTCCCCTGCATTTAGGGGAAAAGAGTGTGGGCAGCACAGTGGCAGAGCAGTGGAGTCGCTGCCTCACAGCGCCAGAGGCCTGGGTTTGATCCTGACTACGGGTGATGTCTGTACGGAGTTTGCACGTTCCTCCCCGTGACCTGTGACCTGCGTGGGTTTTCACCGGGTGCTTCGGTTTCCTCCCACACTCCAAAGGCATGCAGTTTGGCTTCAAGTTGGGAAAAGGGGAAGTACAACGGGATCTGGGGGTCCTTGTTCATCAGTTTATGAAAGTCAGCATGCAGGTACAGCAGGCAGTGAAGAAAGCGAATGGCATGTTGTCCTTCAGAACAAGAGGAGTTGAGTATGGAGCAAAGAGGTCCTTCTGCAGTTGTACAGAGCCCTAGTGAGACCACACCTGGAGTATTGTGTGCAGTTTTGGTCCCCTAATTTGGGGAAGGACATTCTTGCTATTGAGGGAGTGCAGCGTAGGTTTACAAGGTTAATTCCCGGGATGGCGGGACTGTCATATGCTGAGAGAATGGAGCGGCTGGGCTTGTACACTCTGGAGTTTAGAAGGATGAGAGGGCATCTTATTGAAACATATAAGATTATTAAGTGTTTGGACACGCTAGAGGCAGGAAGCATGCTCCCAATGTTGGGGGAGTCCTGAACCAGGGGCCACAGTTTAAGAATAAGAAGTAAACCATTTAGAACGGAGATGAGGAAACACTTTTTCACACAGAGAGTGGTGATCTGTGGAATTCTCTGCCTCTGAGGGCGGTGGAGGCAGGTTCTCTGGATACTTTCAAGAGAGAACTAGATAGGGCTCTTAAAGATAGCGGAGTCAGGGGATATGGGGAAAGGCAGGAACGGGATACTGATTGGGGATGATCAGCCATGATCACATTGAATGGCGGTGCTGGCTCGAAGGGCCGAATGGCCTACTCCTGCACCTATTGTCTTCAACCCGAATCGTCACCCATTCCTTCTCTCCAGAGATGCCGCCTGTCCCGCTGAGTTACTCCGGCACTTTGTGCCTGTTTAAGGAGGTTAATGGGATGAACAACTGGAGCGAAGCCCAGGCTGTAAGCGTCCACTTTGATTTATTAAACAGTGAGTGTGGATGTACAGAGGCACTGATACGTGGCTGCCTCACAATACTTCATCTGGGAAGGGAGAAAATGAACAGGCACGTCAGCTGAAAACAAACGCGCAGCCCTTAGTTGAGGGTGGGGACGGGATGATCTACAGTTTAGTTTAGAGATACAGCGCGGAAACAGGCCCTTCGGCCCACCGAGTCCGCACCGACCAGCGATCCCCGCACACTAACACTATCCTACACATGCGAGGAACAAATTACAAACCTGTACATCCTTGGAGTGTGGGAGGAAACCGGGGCAGCCGGAGAAAACCCACGCAGGTCACAGGGTGAACATGCAAACTCTGCACAGGCAGCACCTGTACATGGTTAGGATTGAACCCGTGTCTCTGGCGCTGTGAGTCAGCAACGCTACCGCTGCACCACCTGTTCTGTCGGTATGGAAGGTAATGTCTCCGCGGGTGAGGGCGATATGGGAACATGTGTGAGGGGTGGGCTTGGCCAGGGGGCTCACTGGCTTTATGATGTAGGTACATCCTCACCTCCCTCACCCGCCAAGTGTGGAAGTGACGACCCAGGTGGGGATCCAGAGACCCTTGCAATGTCTGGGGAGAGGAGATGGGGTGAGGTAGAGATGACTCATTCCCCTCTCGAACGTTCTCCCTGTGACCTGCGTGGGCTTTCTCCGGGAGCCCCAGTTTTGGTCCCACATTCCAAAGACGTACAGGTTTGTAGGTGAATTGGCTTTTGTATACTGTCCCTAGTGTGTAGTATAGAACTAGTGTACAGGCTGATTGTAGGTCGGTGCGGATTTGATGGGCCAAAGGGCCTGTTTCCACGCTGTATCTTTAAACGAAACTGAACCAAAGTGTTTGTGAATATTAATAGTATCAATAAGTATGGTCAGGACGGTCATAGTGGGCCGAAGGGACTATTTCTGAGGTTGTTGGCTCCATCGTGCCCTATGTTACGGTTCTGTCTGATGGCTCAGATAAATCAATTGTTTGCAGGCACCAACTGCTGAGAAAATATCCAATACATGATTGAGAGAAAGGAAATGAAAATCTCTCTGAAACTGCAGAAGCTGGAGATTTAAACATACATCTCGGTACAAGGTGTAGCAGGCTTGTCGTTCCCACTCCAGGATACTTATACAGACAGAAGCCTTGAGGTTTTACTGGATCCAACTCGGGTCTCTGGTGCTGTCTTAGTTCAGTTTAGACACTTCTGCTGTGGAGGATGTCAATGGATATTTTTAAGGTGAAGATAGATAGATTAATGATTAGTACAGGTGTCAGGGGTTATGGGGTAAGGCAGGAGAATGGGGTTGAGAGGGAGAGGTAGATCAGCCATGATTGAATGGTGGAGTAGGTTAGATGGGCCGAATGGACTAATTCTGCTTCTAGAACTTCTGAACATGAATAATTCTATCACCATTTGGGTATCTCGAAGTTCTCAGTTGCTATGGTGAAAATGTCATTAGGCAAATTTTCTGTGCTTTTAATATTATTTCAACAAACCACTCATATCTGTGTGGAATATTCAAAACTTGAATTGAAAAATACAATATGGAAACATGCACTTTGGCTCACCTTGCCCATGGTGACCAAGATGCCCCATCTACACTATTGCCACCAGCCAACGTTTGGCATCATTCCATCTAAACATTTTCTGTCTGTGTTTCTGTCGAAATGTCTTTAAAATGTAGATATAGTCCCTCGTTTCATGCACCCACCCACTGTGTGAAAATTCTCTGCCTCAAGGGCGGTGGAGGCAGGTTCTCTGGATGCTTTCAAGAGAGAGCTAGAGAGGGCTCTTAAAAATAGTGGATATGGGGAGAAGGCAGGAATGGGGTACTGATTGGGGATGGTCAGCCATGATCACATTGAATGACGGTGCTGGCTCGAAGGGCCGAATGGCCTACTCCTGCACCTATTGTCTATTGTCTATAAAATGTTGCCCCTCAGGTTCCTATTAAATATTTCCCCTCACACATTAAACATATATCTTCTGGTTCTTGATTCCGATACTCTGGGAAAAAGACTCTGTGTATTCACCCGATGCCAACCATCAACCCCCCTGTTCACACTAGTTCTATGTTATCCCACTTTCTCACCCACTCTGTACACACTAGGAGCAATTTACAGTGGCCCGATTTACCTACAAACCCGCACATCTTTGGGATGTGGGAGGAAACCGGAGCACCCGGAGAAAACCCACGTGGTCACAGGGAGCACGTGCAAACTCCTCACAGACAGCGCCCGAGAGCCCTGACCTGGTCTCTGGCGCTGTGAGGCAGCAGCTCTACCAGCTGCGGAAATGCTGAGCTCAGCTTATTGTCACGTGTACCGAGGCACAGTGAAAGGCTTTTGTTGCATCAATGGAAAGACTGTTACAATCGAGCCGTCCACAATGCAATGTGGATTACACATTGAACCTTTCAGCTTTCTCTTCAGACAGCGAGTGTTCTCAGCAGGTTACGTGTCCAAGAGCCACGCCACTGTTGAGTCTTGATGTTGTTTGTCACGCCAGCGTGGGGAAGAATGTTGTCCATTCCTTGCTGATATCAGCCGAGAGAGTCTATCCTGTGACACATTTTTGTGTGACACACAACCGTATTTTTACACCATTCCTTGGCAGCTCTTCGACACTCTGGACACTTTGTGAGATTAGACCTATGTTTAGTTTAGTTTAGTTTAGAGATACAGCGTGGAAACGGGCCCTTCGGCCTGTGCGGACAATCGATCACCCGTACACAATAGAAACAGAGACAATAGGTGCAGCAGTAGGCCATTCGGCCCTTCGAGCCAGCACCGCCATTTAATATGATCATGGCTGTTCATCCACAATCAGTACCCTGTTCGCTCCTGCTTTCTCCCCGTACCCCTTGATTCCGTTAGCCGTAAGAGCTAAATCAAACTCCCTCTTGAAACGTCTAGTTCTGTATTATCCCACTTTCTCATCACAAGGGGGCGGTTTGCAGAGGGCCAATTAACCTCCAACCACGTACATCTTTGTAGTGTGGTTGGAAACCGGAGCACCCGGAGTAAATCACGCGGTCACGGGGGGAGCGTACATACTCCGTGCAGACAGCACCCATAGTCTGGATCGAGCCCGGGTCTGAGGCGCTGTGAGGCAGCAACTGGACAGCTGCACCACCGTGCCTTCCTGCACGATCTCCGTTACTCAGTAGTGGGGTGGTGACTGCATAGAGGCGAGCGGTGTGACTATCGTGACTACAGTCAGAGCTGGCCATGTTAGCAACACGGATGGATGTTGCAAACAAACATCCTGAACTGAAGGCAAGCAACACCCAACTCAAATAGCAATACCTGATGGGCCAGTTTCCATGCTGTCACATCAGCACGAGACAGAATGTTGTCCAATATCTGCTGGCTTCAGACAAGAGAGCCGATCCTGCCACACATTTTTGTGTGACACGTAATTGTATTTTAATGACATTTGTTGGCAGCGAGCGTGAGCTGTGGACACTTTGCCAGAGTACAACCATGTCTAGTTTAGTTCAGAGATACGATGCGGAAACAGGCCCTTCGGCCCACCGGGTCCGTGCCGACCAACGATCCCTGCACACTGGCACTATCCTACACACACCAGGGACAATTCACAATCTTTACCAAAGCCAATTAACCTACAAGCCGGAAAGTCTTTGGAGTGCAGGAGGAAACCGGAGTTCCCAGAGAAAACCCACGCAGGTCACGGGGAGAACGATCAAACTCCGAACAGACAGCACCCGTGGTCAGGATCGAACCCGGGTCTCTGGCTCTACTACTGCGCCACCGTGACGCCCCAAACAAGAAAATATAAGCTTGAGCTAAGAGGGATATATATATACATATGAAGGAGATATATACAGGGCAAATGTTTTACGCAGCGGGTGGTGGGAGCCTAGAGCGTGCTGCGTGGGGCGTGGGGCGGTGGTGGAGGCAGATACGATCGTGGTGTTTACGAGGCTTTCGGAAGGGAGCACGGATATGCAGGGATGGAGGGATATGGGTCACGTGCAGGCAGAGGAGATTAGTTGAAGATGATATTGGCGGCACGGTGGCGCAGCGGTAGATTTGCTGTCTCGCAGCGCCAGAGACCCGGGTTCAATCCCAACTGCGGGTGCTGTCTGTACGGAGTTTGAACGTTCTCCCCGTGTCCTGCGTGGCTTTCCTCCGAGATCTTCGGTTTCCTCCCACACTCCAAAGACGTGCAGGCTTGGAGGTTAATTGGCTTAGTATAAATGTAAAATTGTCCCTAGAGTGTGTAGGGTAGTGTTAAATGTGCAGGGATCGCTGGTCGGTGCGGACTCGGTGGGCCGAAGGGTACTTTTCCAATCTATATCTATAAAGTAAACTAAACAAAATATCCTGTACATCATGGACATATTATGCCAGAGGGCATGTTCTTGTGCCAGTGTATGGTTCTATGTTCTTTGATAGCTCAGAATCCGTAAAACAGATCGTTTTCTAACAGGCCCACCATTGTATACACGAGTTGACATCCAGAATAGGGGGTACACACACAACATCCTCGACACTCCCAGCCTGTTACTCCTTAGTTACTCCAGCACTTTGTGTCTTCTTTTGTAAACCAGCATCAGCAGTTCCTTGTTTCGACTTTAGAAATATGATTTATATTCTCAATCGCTTCTTACAAGTGCCTTCAGTCTCTCCTTCAGTTTTTAACCTCTCAGCTAAGGACTAACAGGCCCACCTGCTCCACCTAGGCCCCTTGGAATGTCCCCCCTCACCCCCTTTCCTCTGAACAGAACAGGTCAGCACCAATGTTAACCTATGCGCAGGAAGGAACTGCAGGTGCTGGTTTACACTGAAGATAGACACAACACACTGGAGTAACTCAGCAGTAACTCAGAGTCTGATGAAGGGTCCCGACCCAAAACATCACCTATTCCTCTCCTCCAGAGATGCTGCCTGACGTGCTGAGTTAATGTTGAACTAGTGTGAGCGTGTGATCGATGGTCAGCATGGACCCAGCGGGCTGAAGGGCCTGTTTCCGTGCTGTATCTCTGAACGCTTAGCTCAGATCCCTCTGAGGGCATTGATAATATCATCTGTTTTGACACCAATACTTACAGTAAGTGAACAATTCTCTGAAACGTGCGGATCACAATTCCAGGATTTTGGACGGGCTCCCTGAAGTGCGTAGGAAGGAACTGCAGATGCTGGTTTAGACACAAAGTACTGGAGTAACTCAGCTGTAACTCAAGAGTCTGATGAAGAGTCACCCATTCCTCTTCTCCAGAGATGCTGCCTGACCCGCTGAGTTCCTACAGCAGTTTGTGTCTAATCGGAGTTAATCTGACTGCTCTGCAATTACTCAGTTTATCCCATATTTAAATATGACGTTAGGAATCATCTCATCCCTGGCATTATTCCTGCATCCAAGGAGAATTGGAAAATGATGGTCAGAGCCTCTGTAATTTCCTCCCTTGTATTTAGTAACAGCCTGGGTCTAGTTTAGTTTGGAGATACAGCTCAGAAACAGGCCCATCGGACCACGAGTCTGTACCGACCAGTAATCCCCGCACACTAACATTATCCTACCAACACTAGGGACAATTTACATTTATACCAAGATAATTAACCTACTAACCTGTACGTCTTTGGAGTGTGGGAGGAAATTGAAGGTCTTGGAGAAAACCCACGCGGTCACGGGAGAACGTGCAAACTCCGTACAGACAGCACCCGTAGTGGGGATTGAACCCGGGTCTCTGGTGCTGTGAGGCTGCAACTCTACAGCTGATGCCACTCCCATGTTAATGGCTGCTGCTTGCAAAGATACAAACCCCTGATTGCTATAACTCTTTGCGACATTTATCCCCTTTAATATCGACGAGCTCCAGAACGACAAGACCAGCAACAGCCTACTTGTCAGTGATGACAGACACAAGTCTGGACAGACACAATTTCAAAGGTCTGGATAGAGTGGATGTGGAGAGGATGTTGCCTCTCGTGGGAGAGTCTAGGACCAGAGGGCACAGCCTTAGAATAAAAGGACGTGCCTTTAGAATGGAGATACAGAGGGGTTGTTTTTAGCCAGAGGGTGGTGAATCTGTGGGATTCATTGCCACTCGTGGCACTGTGGCGTGGCGGAAGTGTTGCTGCTATAAGGGCCTGTCCCACTTACATGTCCTTGGCACGCAAATTACACAACCTCGTGGTCACTTTGAGTCGCAACGGTCCTGCGAAGGTCGCGCGCGATTTCCTGCTTACGCACAGCCGTCTGGAGCACGTGACGCCATTTGAAGACAGACACAAAGCTGGAGTAGCTCAGTGGGGAAACTCGGTGGGCCGAAGGGCCTGTTTCCGTACTGTATCTTTAGAGTGTAAAGTAAGGACTTTGCCCTCTAGTCTTTGACACTTCCATCCCGGGAAAAGGTTCTGACTATCAGCCCTCTGTGGCTCTGATAATTTTATATATTTAGTTTAGTTTGAGTTTAGTTTAGAGATACAGCGCGGAAACAGGCCATTCAGTCCATCGAGTCTGCACTGACCAGCGATCCCCGCACATTAACTCAACCCTTCACACACCAGGGACAATTTACATTTGTACCAAGCCAATGAGCCTACAAACCGGTACGTCTTTGGAGTGTGGGAGGGAAACCGAACATCTCGGAGAAAACCCACGCGGTCACGGGGAGAACGAACAAACTCCACACAGACAACGCCTGTAGTCGGGATCGAACCCGGGTCTCTGGCGCTGTGAAGCAGCAACTCTACCGCTGCGCCACCGTGCCGCCTTTCTATAAGGTTTCACGTAACACAAACATTTTTGTGCCATTTTAGACAAACCCCGATATGTTTTATTTAAGGTAGTTACAGCCATGGAAAATATCTTCCGATTGCCATTTGTGAAACAATTAGTCATCCTACAAACATTCCCACCCCCTCACTCTCCACTCCAACACTCTCAGCATTGATGACTAAGGGGAACAATTGCAGAAACTCTCTTGTAAGCTTGACACAGAAAAAATATCATCACACTGCATTTTCTTCAAAACCCTTAATGGTTCAATGGTTTCTTTATTCCCATGTGTACCAAGTTACAGTGAGAAATACTATTTTTTGCAGACAGCTGAGGGAGACTATCCAACCGAACATAAGCACAACCCCCTGTTAGTACAGAATGTACAGAACAGCCCACTGAGTCCATATGCAAGAGGTGCCATGTTGGTGCCATTTCCTAGTCACAGCTGTAGCCGTCCACAAAGGCCCGTCGCAGCCGTCGCCTGCATTCTGGTCATCCCGTGAACCATCGCCCATCTCCCCGCCCGGCCCCCTTCAGCGCTAGTTTCCCTGGGGGGGCGAGGGGGGCTCCCAAAGCTGACCTTGAGGCCGCCGAAGGTAAGACCCCCCCCCCCCAGGATCCTCTCACTTTGACCAGCGTCCACCATCGGCTCCCTCCGTCCTCCTCTCTGCGACTCCCCTCCCTCTCCGTAGGTTCCTGGTTCTGCAGCGGGGGGGACGGGCCTGCCGTAGGATGCAGCCGCTGATCGCCGATATTCCTGGCGGTTTTGATGTCCAATAGTCTTCACAGTGACAAATAGTGTTTGTTCTCAGACTCTTTCGAGCTGGTGTCGCACTGGGCAGTCATGGATGCAGCTGCCCAAGGATAATCAGAAGTGAAGGTCAAAGGGGGAAAAGATTGAATAGAGATCTGATGGGTAACGTTTCCACACAATGGGCGGTGGGTGTATGGAACAAGTTGCCAGAGGAGGTAGTTGAGGCTGGGACTCTCCCAACATTTGAGAAACAGATAGTCCTGAACATGGATAGGACTGGTTTGAAGGGATATGGACCAAGCGCAGGCAATGGTGTATCTGGGACATGTTGGCCGCTGCGGGCAGGGTGGGACAAAGGGCTTGTTTCCACACTGTATCACTCTATAACTCTAAGCTATAGCACTGTTAACCTCACTTCCCTTCCACATTCCCCACTCACACTCTTCCCTTTTGGGGGCCCCTTCCTGACGATTTCTTCAGCTGGCCCAAAGCTTGTCTCAAAGCAGTTCCCAGCTCTAGGGTTTTATTGTGCAGTAAAAGCCCTGTCCCACTGTTCAAGTTCACCCAAGAGCTCTCCCGAGTTAAAAAAAATCAACCTCGTGGTAAGCACGTCGCATGAAGGCAGCGGGTACGTCGGAGCTCGGGACGGATGTGCAGGTATTCGGGAAACGTGGTAACTCGCGAAGATTTTTCAACATGATGAAAAATGTCCACGAGTAAAATATACTCGGGATGTAAAAATTTGATACTTTTTAATTCGTAATTGCAGTGTAGCTGCTGCTGGCGCTGATGATGGCGGCCACACTGTACTGCTCCTTACAAGCACCAAGGCAAATTCCTTGCATGTGAATACTTGGCCAATAAACTTACTTACTTACTTATACCGCAGTAGCTGGTGACTTTAGCGTAGTGGGACCTGGTGTCCTCTATCACTATTGTATGTTCATGATGGAAATAAGAATACTCTGTATATTCATTACCTTTGAATTGTAGTTTTATGTAATCCTCCCATAATTTCTGAGTTCACAATATCTATCAGACATACAGAATGTTGCAAGGTAATATTTTGCCCAAACTCAGTTGTTTCTTTCTATCTCAATAAATATCACAAAATATGCCATTGTCTCAGCCACATTATGACAAAATATAGAATGGAGGTTATTTGTAATCAGTCACCCCATCCCAGAAACAACAGTCCTTAAAGAAGAACATTTGTTTTACTAATTTACAATATGTACCAAAGTGCTTTACATCAGTGCAGGTACTAATGTTATACATACAGTGGTACATAGAACAACAATACATACATAGGTACATACATATAGCGCTCCCTCACAGGACCTCAAGAAAGGCTTGACTAGAAATAAGCTTTAAGTCTAGACTTAAAAGAGTTGATGGAGGGGGCAGTTCTGATGGGAAGAGGGATGCTGTTCCACAGTCTAGGAGCTGCAACCACAAAGGCGCGGTCGCCCCTGAGCTTATGCCTAGACCGCGGGATGTTCAGTAACCCCAAGTCGGCCGATCTGAGGGACCCGGATGTGGTGTGGCGGGTGAGCAGATTGTTGATGTAGGTGGGGGCAAGCCCGTTAAGGGCTTTGTAAACATAACGAAGGATCTTGAAATTGATTTGGAACCGCACAGGGAGCCAGTGGAGAGAGGCCAGGATCGGGGTGATGTGGTCCCTTTTTCGGGTGCCCATCAGGAGTCTCGCTGCGGCGTTTTGGACCAGTTGCAGGCGGGACAGGGACGATTGGCTGATGCCAGTGTAGAGGGAGTTGCAGTAATCGAGGCGGGAGGAGATAAATGAGTGGATGATCTTATCGAGGTCGTCAAATTGGAGGAAGTTTTATTTTAGCTATCGTCCGAAAATGAAAGAAGCTAGCTTTTACCACGGCATTGACTTGTTTGTCAAACTTCAAGCAGAGTTAGGCAGAGATTGCCAGATTCTTGATTAGTGCGGGTGTCAAGGGTTATGAATGAATTACTGAATAAGTTTACTGGCCAGGTATGTTCACATACAAGGAATTTGCCTTGGTGCTCCACTCAGAAGTAACACGACATACAGTAACAATTAAGAATAAAACATAAAACATTAAAACATTAAGAATAAAACATTTTAGTTCAAACATGTGAATGAAATACAATACCAGAGCAAAAGGAGGCTACAGACTTTTGGTTATTGAGTAGAGCTACTGCCCATGGATAAAAACTGTTTTTATGTCTGGCTGTGGCAGCTTTGACAGTCCGGAGTCGCCTTCCAGAGGGAAGTGATTCAAAGAGTTTGTGGCCAGGGTGAGAGGGGTCAGAGATGATCTTACCCGCTCGTTTCCTGGCCCTTGCAGTGTACAGTTCGTCAATGGGGGGGGGATGGTTGCAGCCAACAACCTTCTCTGCTGATCGGACGATTCGCTGCAGCCTCCGGGTGTCGTGCTTGGTGGCTGAGCCAAACCAGACCATGATGGAGAAGGTGAGGACAGACTCTACGATGGCCGTGTAGAATTGGACCATCATTGCCTGTGGCAGATTGTGCTTCCTCAGCTCCTGTAGGAAGTACATCCTCTGTTGGGCCCTTTTGACTGTGGTGTTGATGGTAGCCCCCCATTTAAGGTCTCTGGAGGTGAAGGTTCCCAGGAACTTAAAAGACTCCACAGATGTGACTGTTGTGTTGTTGATGGTGAGTGGGGGGAGAGGAGGGGGAGCTCTCCTAAAGTCTACAATCAATTCCATCGTCTTAAGAGCATTGAGCTCCAGGTTGTTGCGACGGCACCAGGACGCCAGCTGTGACACTTCCGGTCTGTAGGCAGATTCCTCCCCATCCTGGATCAGTCCAATCAGGGTTGTGTCGCCCGCAAACTTGAGAAGCTTGACAGAGGAGTCTGTGGAGGTGCAGTCGTTGGTGTAGAGAGAGTAGAGGAGAGGAGAGAGTTCGCAGCCTTTGCTCTTCCAATTGCAAGCCAAGGACATTCCTTTAGGAAGGAGATGAGGAGTAATTTCTTTAGTCAGAGGGTAGTGAATCTGTGGAATTCATTGCCACAGACAGCTTTGGAGGCCAAGTCAATGGGTATTTATAAGGCGCAGATTGAGGTTCTTGATTAGTAAGGGGGTCAGGGTTATGGGGTGAAGGCAGGAGAATGGGGAGGGAAAGATGGATCAGCCATGATTGAACGGCAGAGTAGACATGATGGGCTGAATGGCCTTATTCTGCTCCTAGAATGTATGAAGATGAGGAACCATGAGTGAGTCACGTACCCCAGCAAGAAGATGCTGCATTGGCAGTAGCACAAGGATAGTAAACTGCACACGTGTTTACGACATGAATGGGTACAGGAAGCTGAGCTACTCCAGTAGTTCACTCACTGTCTGCAATCAGAGTAGCCCCGTGGATACTGAACTGGTGTGAAGGACGGCAGGGTGGCACAGAGGTGTTGCCACCTCAGAGCGCCAGAGACCCGGGTTCGATCCTGACCTCGGCTGCTGTCTGAGCAGAGTTTGCGTGTTCTCCCCGTGACCGCGTGGGTTTTCTCCGGGGTCTCGGGTTTCCTCCCACGCTCCATATTACACGTTTGCACGACCCTACACACACGAGGGAGAAGTTTACATTTGCACCAAGCCAACTAACGTGCAAACCTGCACGTCTTTGGAGTGTGAGAGGAAACTGAAGAACTCGGAGAAAACCCAGGCGGGTCACGGGGAGAACGTGCAAACTCCGTACAGACAGCGCCCGTAGTCGGCATCGAACCCGGGTCTCGGGCGCTGTGAGGCAGCAACTCTACCGCTGCGCCAGAAACAGTAGAAGATGCATGCAGGTCGATCTTCTGTTTCTTATTCTGCTATATGTTGTAAGTGAGTCATGCAACTTATTATCCTGGTGGTAATGTCAGGATTAACTCTGGGCCGATGCATCAACTTTTTCCTGGCGTGTGTGACTCTCTCGTGGTTTCTCTGCTTCACTTCCCCATCCAAGCTCGTCGCTCTTCCAACTCCCATCCCTTTGAGCACCGTTCCATCTTACCCCCTTGAAGTCGCCGTTTCCTTTCCAAGTTACTTGAACATGCTTGAGGAACAAACTCGCTGGGTTTGTGGCCAAGTCTAATTTTATCACCACTTCTCAGCCTTTTCTTCATCAATTCCCAATATTTTTCTTTTTTTTTTCAGTTTCTCTTGCCCGTTGAGCGGTGACACGGTGGCGCAGCGGGTAGAGCTGCTGCCTCACAGCGCCAGAGACCTGGGATTCGATCCTGACCTCGGGTGCTATCTGTACGGAGTTTGCATGCTCTCCCTGTGATCGCGTGGGTTTCCTCCGGGTGCTCCGGTTGCCTCCCACACGCGGGTTCGCAGGTAAATGGCCTCTAATTTGTAGGGAGTGGATGTGAAAGTGGGTTAACATAGAACCAGTGAACAGGTGATCGATGGTTGGTGTGGACTTGGTGGGCCAAAGGGCCTCTTTCCATGCTGTATCTCTAAACTAAACTCCACTGAACTGAACTAAACAAACCAAACTAGACTAAACTGCACTGAACTAAGCTAAACTAACTTTAATACTCATGCAAGCTTGAGTATGGCCATTTTAATCCATTATCTCTTATAAGTGAAAATGGATTAAGCAAAAAACTAAACTAAACTAAACTAACCAACTATAGTATTAGTGAAAATAAATTAAGAGAAAAATTAGAAGAGAGAAAACTTAACTAAATTAAACTAAACTACTACTCATGCAAGCTTGAGTTTGGCCATTTTAATCCATTTTCTGTTATTAGATGCATTCTGGTCAGCTGGTTAGGGGGTGAACACTCTGATTCACATTGTGGTCAGGAGATAATGGCTATGAACTTTGAGCAGTGCAGTGGTGAGTGAGTGCTGTATGTGGAAGCCTTGCTCAAAGAGGAACCCAGCCTCTGTGTCGGAAGGGTGTGGGACATCTCGTGGTGGTACTTGAGGAAGAGCAGGAATGTCCTCACCACGATTGACCAACATCACAAACAAAAAACTCATTTGCAGTTAGTTGATGAGTTCATGTGATAGGACCAGAATTAGGCCATTCGGCCCATCAAGTCTACTCTGCCATTCAGTCATGGAAGTTGGTGCAATCAACCGGCATCCAAAACACAACAGTGGCTAACGTTCACATTTGGAGCTTCGAGGTGGCAAGAGTCAAGACTGTTTTATTGTCATATGTCCAAAAATGCAACAATTACATATTTACTTGCAGCAGAAGAACAGATTTCTAAACATAGTATTCTCTAAAACCCACAATAAACAAAGAAAGTTCACTGTGTATATATATACTAGATTAAGTGGGACCCGTTGGGTCCCAGCATCACACAGGAGGGCTGGTCCCCCAACACAATATTCCATCTCTCCACCAATTCCAATATTGGGGGGAGGGATGGGGGGGCTTTCTGGAGCGCTAGTATGGGTGTTGTGGGCTGAAGGGATTGGTTTCCAGAGGGCTAGTATGGACATTGTGGACCAAATGGATTCTTGGGGTGGCGGCTCAGTCACTCAAGCCTGATGTGCTGGCAGCTCACTCATGGCTGGTGGGCTGGCAGTTGACTCACGGCTATCCCTGGAAATTCCATTTCAAGCAGGGTGCGAGGCCACCAAATTCAAGTGCAGTTTCCGACCACTTCATGCAAGGTGCAAGGCCACTACATTCAAATGCAGTTTCATACCATTTCACGCAGGGTGAAACCACCATAAAACCACCATGAAACCACCATGAAACCACAAAACACCACATAAACACCATATAAACACCACACTCACAGTTCAGTAGACATTCAGTGTGTTTAGTTGATTCACAGCTCAGTCGTGACCTCTCCCTCCCTCATCTTGCAGAGACTGAGCCACACCCACACTTCTGGGTTTTATAATCCCTCCCCCCTGCCACTGGTAGGGGCGTGGCCTTCATTTTTAAAACACTAATAACACTTTTATTTTTCATTGATGGGAAGAATCCTCTGCACCTAATGAGCAGAGGGGGACTGAGTAAGATGGCCAAAAATTACAGCCATAAGTGGTAGCGTCTTATCTAAAATCAATATACAGTGCAAACAGGAAGTTGTCAAGTTTAGACTTTTAATTATTTGCCATTTCAAACCATCACCACCAACAATTTGCTGTGCTTTATTTCAAACCAACCACCACAAACCATTTGCTGTGCTTTATTTCAAACCAACCACCACAAACCATTTGCTGTGCTTTATTTCAAACCAACCACATTTTCATTTTCAAACCAAATTAATGGCACTCAAGGTCAGTAAAACCACACTCACAGTTTAGTAGACATGTGTTCAGTGTTATTCACAGCACAGACTGAGAGACGTGACCCTCTCGCTCCCCCATCTTGCAGAGACTGACTGAGGCACTTCCGGGTTTTATAGTCCCTCCGGAAGGGGCATGGCCTTTAGGAGAGAGAATCTCAACATTTTTTAAACACTAATAACTCTTTTATTTTTCATCGATGGGAAAAATCCTCTTGTCCTGCACAGCGGAGGGGGACTCTGAATAAGATGGCCAAAATTCACAGCTGTAAGTGGCAGCGTTTTTTCTAAAATCAATATACAGAACAAGAGGAAGTGGTCAAGATCAGACTTTTAGTAATATAGATATATAGGCATATATATTTAAAATATATATATATATAAATAGACAACAACAGTGCAAAGTCAAAAATACTGCCCCCGAGTCAATGTAGTTCAGAGCTTATTTGGAAGTGGTAGTATTTTGTCTGATGGCTGCAGGGAAGAAGCTGTTCCTGAAACTGGATGTTACAGTTTTCAGGCTCCAGTATCTTCTTCCCGATGGCAGGGGTGAAATGAGAGTGTGGCCAGGGTGGTGTGGGTCTCTGATGAGGCTGGCTGGACTTATTCACCTTGGAGAAGGTTAATGACATTGAGAACGTGGAACATAGAACATACATTCAGCCCACAACATGATGCCAAGACCATCTCTTATCGACCTGTGCATAACTAATATATATTAATGATCTGGATGAGGGAAATTGAAGGCAATATCTCCAAGTTTTGCGGATGACACTAAGCTGGGGGGCAGTGTTCGCCGTGAGGAGGATGCTAGGAGACTGCAAGGTGACTTGGATAGGCTGGGTGAGTGGGCAAATGTTTGGCAGATGCAGTATAATGTGGATAAATGTGAGGTTATCCACTTTGGTGGCAAAAACAGGAAAGCAGACTATTATTTAAATGGTGGCCGATTAGGAAAAGGGGAGATGCAGCGAGACCTGGGTGTCATGGTACACCAGTCATTGAAAGTAGGCATGCAGGTGCAGCAGGCAGTGAAAAAAGCGAATGGTATGTTAGCTTTCATAGCAAAAGGATTTGAGTACAGGAGCAGGGAGGTTCTACTTCAGTTGTACAGGGTCTTGGTGAGACCACACCTGGAGTATTGCGTACAGTTTTGGTCTCCAAATCTGAGGAAGGACATTATTGCCATAGAGGAGTGCAGAGAAGGTTCACCAGACTGATTCCTGGGATGTCAGGACTGTCTTATGAAGAAAGACTGGATAGACTCGGTTTATACTCTCTGGAATTTAGGAGATTGAGAGGGGATCTTATAGAAACTTACAAAATTCTTAAGGGGTTGGACAGGCTAGATGCAGGAAGATTGTTCCCGATGTTGGGGAAGTCCAGGACAAGGGGTCACAGCTTAAGGATAAGGGGGAAATCCTTTAAGACCGAGATGAGAAAGACTTTTTTCACACAGAGAGTGGTGAGTCTCTGGAACTCTCTGCCACAGAGGGTAGTTGAGGCCAGTTCATTGGCTATATTTAAGAGTGAGTTGGATGTGGCCCTTGTGGCTAAAGGGATCAGAGGGTATGGAGAGAAGGCAGGTACGGGATACTGAGTTGGATGATCAGCCATGATCATATTGAATGGCGGTGCAGGCTCGAAGGGCTGAATGGCCTACTCCTGCACCTAATTTCTATGTTTCTACGTTTAACTCGCATCTTCCCATTCCCTGCATATCCATGTGCCAATCCAAAGGCTTGTTTGAAAGCCACTGGCGTATCTGCCTCAACCACAACCCGGAGAAAATCCATGCAGGTCATGGGGAGAACGTGCAAACTCCGCTCAGAATGCATTCGTAGTCAGGATCGAACCCGGGTCTCTGGCGCTGTGAGGCAGCAACTCTACCGCTGTGCCACCATGCCGATATTAAGTTAGGTGGCTAGGTGTCTTTGCTTGGTGTGTCCCACTGAGAGCTCATGTTGTTCTAAGTAGCGGGAGAATGGTGTTGATAAAAGCAGGGACGTAGTAGAAACAAGGAACTGCAAATGCTGGTCTGGGTCCTTGATGATGCTGCCAGCCTTTTTGAGGCAGCGACTGCGATAGATCCCCTCGATGGTAGGGAGGTCAGAGCCGATGATGGACTGGGCAGTGTTTACTACTTGTTGTAGTCTTTTCCACTCCAGGGCGCTCAAGTTGCCGAACCAAGCCACGATGCAACCGGTCAGCAAGCTCTCTACTGTGCACCTGTAGAAGTTAGAGAGAGTCCTCCTTGACAAACCGGCTCTCCGTAATCTTCTCAGGAAGTAGACGCGCTGATGAGCCTTCTTAATAATTGCATCAGTGTTCTCGGACGAGCTGGCTCTGGAGAGGGTCCAGAGGTGGTTCACAAGAATGATCCCAGGAATGAATAGGTTAACCTATGATGAGCGTTTGTCAGCACGGGGCCTGTATTTGCTGGAGTTTAGAAGAATGAGAGGGGACCCCATTAAAACATACAGATTAGTGAAAGGCTTGGATAGAGTGTATGTGGAGAAGATGTTTCCACTTGTGGGAGAGTCTAGGACTAGAGGTCATAACCTCGGAATTGAAGGACGTTCGTTTAGGAAGGAGATGAGGAATCATTTCTTTAGTCAGAGGGCGGTGAATCTGTGGCATTCTTTGCCACAGATGGCTGTGTAGGCCTCAAGTCAGTGGATATTTTTAAGGCAGAGATAGATAGATTCTTGATTAATACGGGTGTCAGGGGTTATGGGGAGGAGGCAGGAGCATAGGGTTAGGAGGGAGAGATAGATCAGCCGTGATTGAATGGCAGACTTGATGGGCCGAATGGCCTAATTCTACTCCTATCGCATGACGTTATGACCTTAAGCTCGGCCTACTGAGTGCAGCCTGATCCTCACCCTTAGCCGAGGCACAGCGGGCACCGCTTGCGAAAGGAGAACACGGGAAGCGTGTGTGGAATGTTTGGCTGTCAGCTGGGAGTTATTAGCATCGCAACGGGAAATTCAGGAGAGGGTTTGCAAACTCAGGAACACTGCATCTTGCAGCCGGTCGTAATAGCCACGGCACCACTCCAGACATAGCCTGCTGCTAAACGATTTTACAAACAGCTGCTTTAAGGCACCGACAACACTCCTCAGGGCTATAGTGTCACAGCCGGGAAACAGGCCCTTCAGCCCAACTTGCCCACACCAGCCAACATGTCCCAGCTACACTAGTCCCACCTGCCTGCGTTTGGCCCATATCCCTCTAAACCCATCCTATCCATGTACCTGTCTAACTGTCTCTTAAATGTTGGGATAGTCCCAGCCTCAACTACCTCCTCTGGCAGCTCGTTCCATACACCCGCCACCCTCTGTGTGATATATCTACTGGTCAGATTCCTATTAAATCTTTTTCCCTTCACCTTAAACCTGGTCTTCGATTCACCTACTCTGGGCAAGAGACTCTGTGCATCTACCCGATCTATTCCTCTCATGATTTACACACCTCTGCAAGATCATCTCTCATCCTCCTGCGCTCCAAGGAATAGAGTCCCAGCCTATTCAACCTCTCTCTGCAGCTCAGACCCTCGAGTCCTGGCCACTCTCAGGAGCTCCAAGGAGAAGCAAAGAACAGGAAGAGCAAACGCTTGGCATTAAAGCAGAATCCTTGCATGTTTCTGTTTTATGCATCACGGAAATGTTTAGTTTAGTTTTAGTTTGGAGTTTAGTTTAGAGATACAGTGTGGAAACAGGCCCTTTGGCCCACCGGGTCCATGCTGACCGGCGATTACCCGCTCACACTAGTTCTATGTTATCCCATTTTGACATCCACTCCCTACACACTAGGAGTATCTTTACAGGGCCAACTAACCTACGGACCCGCGTGTTTTTAGAGTTTAGTTTAGAGGTAGAGTGTGGATACAGGCCCTTCAGCCCACCTGGTCCATGCTGACCTTTCCCACACACTAGGGACAATTTACAGAAGCCAATTAACCTGCAGACCAGCAGGTCTTTGGGATGTGGGAGGAAACTGGAGCACCTGGAGAAAACCCACACGGTCATATCGAACGTGCAAACTCAGCAGAGTCAGCGCCCGAGGTCAGGATCAAACCCGGGTCTCTGGTGCTCCAATTCTGTTGTTTTCAAGATTGTTAGGCAAATAGATCACCCCTGTACACTAGCACTATCCTACACTCAGGACAAGTGACAATTTACAGAAGCCAATTAGCCTGTAGATCTTTGGGATATGGGAGGAAACCGGAGTACCCAGACTAAATCCCAAAGACATGCGGGTTTGCAGGTCAATTGGCCTCTGTAAATTCCTCCTCGTGTGTAGGGAGTGGATGAGAAAGTGGGACACTGTAGCATAGCATTGAACAAGGGTGAATGTGTGATTGATATGGACATGGTGGGCCAAAGGGCCAGTCTCCATGCAGCATCTATAACCTCAGCAGCAACGTTGGCTAGAGACACCTTAACAAGGGGGACATTATTTCTGTATCGAATATGCCAAACTCACAAGAGTTTTATATGTTCCAATTAGATCATTTCACATTCTTAAAACTCAATAATCATTCTGACACTTGCCATCCAGGGATTTATCAAGTTAATATTTGATGCACTCAGACATAAAAACTGCTTTTATCCACGAGTAGTTGCTCTACTCAACAGCCAAAAATCTGTAGCCTCCCTTTGATCTGGTATTTTGTTGGTTCACATGCTTGATCAATGGTGTTTTATCATTAATGTCTTATTAATTATTAATGTTTCGTGTTTCTGAGTCATTTGTAACTGTGGGCGGAGCACCAAGGCAAATTCCTTGTATGTGAATACTTTTTGGCCAATAAAAGTACTTACTTACTTACTCTCTCTAGAGTACGGGCTTGAAGGCTAATTGTCCTTCTGTAAATTGCCCATGGTGTGTAGGGAGTGGATGTGAAAATGGGATAACATTGAACTAGTGTGAAGGGGTGATCGATGGTCGACGTGGACTCGCTGGGCCGAAGGGCCTGTTTCCATGCTGTATCTCCAAGCGAAACCATTGTCAGCGAGGTTTAGTTTAGTTTAGTTTAGAGATACAGCACGGAAACAGGCCCTTCGGCCCACCGAGTCGATGCCGACCAGCGATCCCCGCACACTAGTTCCATCCCACACACACTAGGGACAATTTACAATTATACTGAAGCCAATTTACCTTCAGACCCACACGTCTTTGGAGTGTGAGTGGAAACCGGAGCATCCGGAGAAAACCCACGCGGTCACGGGGAGAACGTACAAACTCCGTACTGACAGCAACCGAAGTCGGGATCGAACCCGGGTCTCTGGCATTGTGAGGCAGCAGCTCTACCGCTGCACCACGAGAAGCAGCGGATCCTGTAGATCCTTTTGATGCTGGGGAGATCAATACTTGTGATGGACTGGGTAATATCATCCCCTTTCTGCAGCCTCCATCGTGTGATACAGCCAGTCAGTCCGCCTGACCACCCTCCACCCCCCCACCACACAACGCTTCGTCCTCAGTCCACTCACCTGCCTTCTCCTCCGGCCACAACCCCCATCCTTGCCGCGTGTTCACCATCCCCCCGGACCTCCCCCTCTCCCACATCGAACGGTCTGTCCTCAAGCAGTAGGTCTCACCTTTGTCCCCCTCCGTTCCCCACCTCAATGAGTTCCGCGCCCACCACGACTATGGAGCTCTTCTACGTCGCCTCGCCTCACAAGCGTTCTTCCACGGGAAGAAGCCCTCGCCCCCCACTGATGATCCCCTTTTCCTGTCTCCCACGCACCGCCTCCACTTGGAACCCCCCTCGTAGCCTTCCGGCTCTAGAAACTATTTATCCAGAACGCCGTCGGGGACATCAACCGCCTCGACTTCTCCACCCCCCCTGTCTCACTCCAATCTCTCCAGCCCTGAACGTACTGCCATCGACTCACTCCGTAACAACCCAGACTGGGTTATCAAACCCGCGACAAGAGGAGGTGCCGTGGTAATCTGGCGCGTCGATCTCTACAAAGCGGAGGCCGCGCGCCACAACTCTCGGACACCTCCTCCTACTTACCCCTGGACCATGACCCCACTGACGAACACCAGGCCACCATCTCGAGCACCATAACCAACTTCATCAGCTCGGGCTCCCTACCCCACCGAGCCTCCGACCTCATCGTTTCCCAGCCCCGCACGGCCCGATTTTACCTTCTCCCCAAAATCCACAAACCCGACTGCCCTGGCAGACCCATTGTCTCTGCCTGTTCGTGCCCCACCGAACACATTTCCACATACCTTGACGCCATCCTATCCCCCTTTGTTAAATCCCTCCCCACCTATGTTCAAGACACCTCAGACACTCTCCGTCGGCTCGTGCATTCCATTCTCCAGGCCCCCATCCTCTCATTTTTACCCATGGACGTCCAGTCACTCTACACCTCCATCCCCCCACCAGGACGGTCTCAAAGCCCTCCGGTTCTTCCTCGACCAGAGGAGCAACCCATACCCGTCCACTGACACCCTCCTCCGCCTAGCAGAGTTGGTCCTCACCCTCAATAACTTCTCTTTTGATTCCTCCCATTTCCTCCAAACACAAGGCGTAGCTATGGGGACACGCATGGGCCCCAGCTACGCTTGCCTCTTTGTCGGGTACGTCGAACAATCCTTGTTCTCGGCGTACCAGGGCCCCATCCCCGACCTCTACCTCCGTTACATCGACGACTGCTTTGGTGTCACCTCCTGCACCCACACACAACTGACTGACTTCATTCATTTCACCACCAACTTCCATCCGGCACTCAAATACACTTGGACCATTTCCGACACTTCCCTACCATTCCTTGACCTCACCATCTCTATTGCAGGTGATACGCTCCTGACCGACATCCACTACAAACCTACTGACTCCCACAGCTACCTGGACTACTCTTCCTCCCACCCTGCTTCCTGTAAGGACTCCATCCCCTATTCCCAATTCCTCCGTCTACGCCGCATCTGCTCCCAGGATGAGGTGTTCCACACCAGGTCATCACAAATGGCCTCATTCTTCAGAGAATGGGGATTCCTCCTCCCCCATATTGATGAGGCTCGCACCAGGGTCTCCTCCATACCCCGCAACACTGCCCTCGCTCCCCATTCCCCCACTCGCAAACAGGGCAGAGTCCCCCTGGTCCTCACCTTTCACCCCACCAGCCGGCAAATACAACATATAGTCCCTCGCCAGTTTCGCCACCTCCAACGTGACCCCTCCACCGCCACATTTCCCATCACCCCCCTGTCTGCCTTCCGCAAAGACGCTCCCTCCGCAACTCCCTTGTCCATTCTTCCCTCCCCTCCCACTCTACCCCTTCCCCCGGGCACTTTCCCTTGCAACGCAAGAAATGCAACACTTGTCCCTCACCTCCCCCCCTCCACTCCTTTCAGGGACCCAAGCAGTCCTTCCAGGTCCGACAGAGGTTCACCTGCACCTCCTCCAACCTCATCTACTGCATCCGCTGCTCCAGATGCCAGATGATCTATATCGGTGAGACCAAGCGGAGGCCTTGGCGATCGCTTCGCCGAACACCTCCGCTCGGTCCGCAATAACCAACCCGACCTCCCGGTGGCTCAGCACTTCAACTCCCCCTCCCATTCCACATTCCGACCGCTCTCGGTCCTGGGCCTCTCCACGGCCAGAGTGAGCAACAACGCAAGCTGGAGGAACAGCACCTCATATTCCGCTTGGGGAGTCTGCATCCTTTGGGCTTGAATATTGAATTTTCTCAATTCTGTTAAACCCTTGCTGCCTCCTCCCCTTCCCACCTCTCCCTCAGCCCTGGGGCCCTGGCATTCCCTCTCTCTCTATCTCTCCCCCAACCCTAGTCGTACTAGCTTATTTTCACATACAAACAGCCTACAATGGGCTTGTTTCCCTTTATCATCATTACTTTTTTGCATATCTTTCATTCATTGTTCTTTATCTCTCCACATCACAGTCTATATCTCTCGTTTCCCTGATCCCTGACCAGTCTGAAGAAGGGTCTCGGCCCGAAACGTCGCCTATCTCCTTCGCTCCTTAGATGCTGCTGCACCCGCTGAGTTTCTCCAGCTTTTTGTGTACCCCCCATCTCTCACTGCATCCTTGTAAAAGTTCTATACAGTACTTGGCAACATGGATTAAAATTCAAATCCTCTTTGCTCCCAGTTACTTTCATGTCAACTTTCAGTGATCCAAATACAAGGCTACCTAATCACCTCTGAACCAAAAATCTTCCATCCTTCAACATTTAAAAAATACTCTTGTTATTTTATACTTTTCCCACAAAAACCAATGGCTTCGCCCTTTTCACGTTAATCTCCCCGGTCCACACCCACTCACCTTAACCCGTCCACACCTCTGACGGTTTCTTGCTTTCCTCTTAACAGGTCACACCGTGCGATCGTTTCGCTGAACACCTCCGCTCAGTCCGCCTCGGCCTACGCAATCTCCTGGTTGCTAAACTCTTTAGCTCGCCCTCCCGTTCCCACACGGACCTGTCTGTCCTGGGCCTCCTCCACTGTCAGAGTGAGGCCCAGCCCAGGAACGGCACCTTATATTCGGCTTGGGCAGCTTACGTTGATTTTTCTAATTTCAAGTAACCTCTGCATTCCTTCCCTCCCCACCCTGGTCAACCTGCCACTTCCACTGTTCGCATCCACATATTCCTTCGTTATCTCCTCTTCCACAGCCAACAATGGACCATTGTGGGCTCCACCTTCCCTTGGTCATCAGTGCCGGCTCTGATTTGTTCTGAACCTTTTCAGACCTCTCCCCCTCCCCCAGTTTTTCAGACCTCTCCCCCTGATTCTCAGTCTGAAGAAGGGTCTCGACCCGAAACGTCACCCATTCCTTTTCTCCAGAGATGCTGCCTGACCCGCTGAGTTACTCCAGCATTTTGTGTCTGTCTTTGGTGTAAACCAGCATCTGCAGTTCCTTCCAACACACTACGCCCAGTTTTGTACCACCAGAAAGATTATATTTCCAATTCATTAATCCATTTTCCAATCAGCTGGAGCCCGGTTCCCAGTCCCTGACACCAACTGGTCAAGAGGCAAGGGTGATTTATTGTCATGTGTCCCAGACAGAACAATGAGATTCATACTTGCAGCAGCATGACACAGTATGTAAACATAGCACACTGTAAACAATATAATAAACGAGAGAGAAAAGTTCAATGTGTATGTGTGTATATATATATGTACGTATATATATGTATATATATATATATACACACACACACAAACAAATAATAACAGTGCAAAAAGACAAAACCAATGCCCCCAAGACTAGTTCAGAGCCTGTTTGGAGGCTGTAGTGTTTAATAGCCGATGGCTGCAGGGAAGAAGCTGCTCCTGAACCTGGACGTTACCGTTTTCAGGCTCCTGTACCTTTTTCCCGATGGCAAGGGTGAATTGAGAGCATGGCCAGGGTGGTGTGGGTCTCTGATGATGCTGGCTGCCTTTTTGAGGTAGCGACTCCTGTAGATCCCTTCGATGGTGGGGAGGTCAGTACCCGTGATAGACCGGGCAGTGGTCACCACTGTTTGCCGTCTTCTTTGCCCCTGGGCGTTCGAGTTGCTGAACCAGTCCGTGATGCAACCAGTCACTATGCTCTCCACTGTTACCTGTAGACGTTCCTAGTAGAAGACTCCCAACTTGAGAACGACTCTGCTTTCTGTCCATTAACCATTCCTTAATTCACACTGGTGGATGATCTCAGCCTCAGGTGCACTCATTTTATTTCGGGACAGTGGCACAGCGGGTAGCACTGCTGCCTCACAGCCCCAGAGACACCGCTTCGATCTTGACCCTCAGGCGCTGTTAGTGTGTGGAGTTTGCACGTTCTCCTTGTGACCGTGTGGGTTTCCTCCAGGTCCCCCAGTTCCCTCCCACATCCCAAAGACGTGCCCTCTGTAACGTGCCCCCTAGTGTATAGGGAGTGGATGAGAAAGTGGGGCAGCGTAAAACAGGCAGCACGGTGGCGCAGCGGTAGAGTTGCTGCTTTTGTCGCCGGGGACCCGGGTTCCATCCTGCCTACTGGTGCTGTGTGTGTGGAGTTTATACGTTCTCCCTGTGACCTGCGTGGATTTTCTCCGAGAACTTTGGCTTCCTCCCGCACTCCAAACACGTACAGCGTTGCAGGTTGATTGGCCTTGGTATCATTGTAAATCGTCCCTGGTGCGTGTACGACAGTGTCCAGTGTGCGGCGATATTGGTCAGCGCGGCCTCAGTGGGCCAAAGAGCCTGTCTCCCCGCTGGATCTCTAAACTACATTTAATAACCTCTATCAGTCGCTTGAGTTGAAGATCTTCTGAATGTCTAAACATGCCGATCCATTTGGATCATATATATCTATTCAGTTATTTACAACATCCAAAGAAATTCTCATTGATTTGCCAAAATGATTTCCCTTCAATAAATCAGCATTGATTCTTCTCTTCCCTGTTCATCCCGTGCTATCATTCATGTAGCCCCTCTCTAGACTGTCTGCTAAGAAAGAATGTTATAAGAGGTAGCTTGAAGGCACTGTTATTAACTCTCAGCATGCCACACTAATTGATTCCAGCTCTTTTTCCTGTAACCATGTCTCAGTTTCTCTCTCTCTCTCTTTTTTTTACTCCTCCCCCTTATAATTGTGAGATTACATTTGCTACCTTTCAGTATTTGGAAAGTATTCTTGAGCGGACGGAATTTTGGAAGATCCATTATCTACGTAGACTAGTAGAAAAAAGGAACAGCAAGTGTTTGGTTTACAAATAAAAAGGCGCAAAGTGCTGGAGTAACTCAACCGGTTTAGTTTAATTTTATTTAGAAATACTGCATGGAAAGTTCTTTGGCCCACCGAGTCTGCACCGACCAGCGATCCCCGTACACTACCTCAATCCCCCTGCCTCTTCTTGCGTGTGGCGTGCACAGCTCAAAGTTGTACGCCATACGCAAAAAGAGGGGAGGGAGGAGAAGGGTTGGGGGGGGGGGGAGAGAAGGGGGGGAGAGGGGGAGGGGGGGGGAGGGAGAGAGAGAAGGACAACTGTTGTACGAAACAGGGCGGACCACTTGAAGGTTGCAATCTCCCACCCCAGCACTATCCTACACACTAGCGACAATTTATAATTTTACCGAAGCCAATTAACCTACAAACCTGTACTTCTTTGGAATATTGGAGGAAACTGGAGCACCCGGAGAAAACCCACGCTGTCACGGGGAGAACGCACAAACTCTGTATGGAAAAGCACCCGTCGTCAGGATCGAACCTGGATCTTGTTTGCACAAACAAATAATACTAATAAGCAAATAAGCTGGAGAAGTGGTTCAAACACTGTTTGTAAGTAAACCGTGACAAAGTTTGGAGTGAACCATTAGTCATTTATCAAGATCATGCAGAGAGAATGCTACACACAACTGTGCTCATCACATCAGCTCCGTACTAACCGCAGTAGCTCAACGGCAGGCTGTCAAACGTACAGTACTTATGATGCCCAAAACCCAGACTGGATTACATGGTGGAACGTGTGACATGCATGATAAGTGTAGTGGAGATTATATAGGCATGGATTAATATGGTTAATCTACAGGTCTCTGGCGCTGAAAGGCAGCAACTCTACCGCTGCGCCACCGTGCCGTCCTCAAGACGTTTCCTTGAGTGTATGGATTTCTGGAAGGTGGCAACCAGCGTACCCGTTACCTCCATGGACTAGTAGGGTTAAGGAACTGTAAATACTGAGCTTACAAAAAAAGACACAAAGTCCTGGAGTAACTCAATAGATCAGGCAGCATCGCTGGAGAACATACGTAGGTGATGTTTTTGGCCGGGACCCTTCTTCAGACTGTCTTCATCGACTGTCTCCATAGACTCCATAGGAAAGGAGCCAAAACCAGGCGACGTGTGTATATGGATACAGCGGGCAGTTTCTACACAAATATGTCCTTAATCGGCGATTGTGCAGTGTCTGGGCTGAACATGGTGCCAAGAGAAACTAATCTCATCTGCCAGCACATGATCTGTATCCCTCTATTCCCTGCATATCCATGTGCCGATCCAAAAGCCTTGTGAATGCCCCTATCCTATCTACCTCCACCCCAGGCACCTGCCTACCCCCCACCTCTCAGTTTACACTTTGGCTTTAGACATATAGCACGGAAACAGGCTCTTCGGCCCATCGAGTCCGTGCCAACCAGCATCGCCCCATATACTAGCACCATCCTATACACAAGGGACAATTTACAATCAAAGGTTCAAAGGTTATTTATTGGTCACGTACACCAGTTGGTAGTGAAATGTTTCTTTTCAAGTGCTGCACATAAAAAAAGAATACGGACATAACGATAATAAAGATATTTTAAACACAAAAAACATCCCCCCACAGTGGTTTCCATTATGAGGGAAGGCACAACGTCCAGTCCCCACCCCACGTCCACCCATAGTCGGGCCTATTGAGGCCTCCGCAGTCGCCTTCATGAAGGCCCGATGTTCCAGGCCGTTCTCGCCGGGTGATGGTGCTCCGGCCTCGGGAGAATCCTCTCAGCGGCTTGGGACACCTGGAAAGGCCGCTTCCTTACCAGGCCAATCTTTATCGAGGCCAATTAACATACAACCCTGTAGGTCTTTGGAGTGTGGGAGGAAACTGGAGCACCCGGAGAAAACCCACGTAGTCACAGGGAGAAGGTACAAACTCTGTGCTGGCCTCTTTCACCTTAAATCTATGCCCTCTAGTCTTTGACAATTCCAACCATGGATAAAGGCTCTGGCTGTCTACCCTATCCATGTCTATAATAGTTGTATAAACTTCTCTCGTCTCCCCTCAGCCTCCAAAGCTCCTGAGAAAAAAATCCCAATTGTCCAACCTCTCCCTATAGGTAATATCCTCTAACCCAGACAGCATTCTGTAATAGACCAATCGCTGGAGTACCTCAGCGTCTCAGGCAGCATCACTGGAGATAAAGGACTGGTGATGTTTCGGGTCGGGACCCTTCTTCACCTTTTTTCTCCAGGGACTTGGAAGAACGGTCCCGGCCCGGACCGTCACCCTTTCTGTTTCTCCGGAGATGCTGTCTGACCTGCTGAGTTACTCCAGCAATTTGTGTCCATCTTCGGTATAAACCAGCATCAGCAGTTCCTTCTGTAGCATTCTGGTAACTTCTTCTGCACCCTTTCTAATGACAGAAGCTCAAAAGATGGAAGTTAGCAATTTGGGCCAAGATTGTGTGCTGACACCAGACTTTCAACAGCTGTATCTGCTTAGCACAGCACACGTCCATCGCCTGTTTACAGCCAAAATATGTACCGCATCCCTAATGCATTAATCCCCAGACACTTGCCTACACCAGGTTAAAGAATTCCATGATCATTTTGTGCAAAGGTTTGGAAATTATGCCTTGCACTCTGAAGGAGATGTAGCAGTTGGAGGAGTGGGGAGATTATTTCCTTCAACAATATTCTTTTTCCTTAATTGAAAATAAATACAAAACAATAATATTCAATATTGCTAGTGTTATACACAGTAGTTTACATTGAACATAGAACAGCAAAGATGCTGCCAGTCCCGCTGAGTTACTCCAGCATTTTATTTTTTTCTTCGGTTTAAACCAACATCTGTAGTTCTGTAGTTTAAACCAACATCTGCCTGTATATGATCCATTACCCTCTAATTCCCTGCACTTCCATGTGCCTGCCTAAAAGCCTCTTAAACACCATCGTATATGCCTCTACCGCACCCCTGGGTATATGTTCCAGGCCCCCACCACAGAGGGCGGTGGAGGCCGGTTCTCTGGATGCTTTCAAGAGAGAGCTAGATAGGGCTCTTAAAAATAGTGGAGTCAGGGGATATGGGGAGAAGGCAGGAACGGGGTACTGATTGGGGATGATCAGCCATGATCACATTGAATGGTGGTGCTGGCTCGAAGGGCCGAATGGCCTACTCCTGCACCTATTGTCTAGTGTCTGTGTAAAAAACTTGCCCCGCACATCTCCATTACACTTTCCCCCTCTCACCTTGCAGCTGCGACCTCTAGTGGTGGACGTTTCCACCATGGGGAAAAGATTCTGATTGTCTACCCTGTCTATGCCTCTCATAATGTTGTACACCTCTGTCAAGTCTCCCCTCAACCTCGGATGTTGCGAGAAAACTATCCAAGTCTGTCCAACCTCTCCCTGTAGCTGAAACCCTCTAATCCACGCAGCATTCTGGTAAACCTCCTCTGCGCCCTCTCCAAACCCTCCACATCCTTCCTGTAACGGGGCGACCAGAGTGGCACGCAATACTCCAAATGCGGCCTGACCTTAGTCCTATAGATCTGCCTACAGAGTTTAGTTTAGTTTAGTGATACAGCATGGAAATGGGCCCTTCACGTTAATTCTATGCTAGCCCACTTTCCTATCCACTCCCTACACACTGGTGGCAACTTGCCCACTCCGACCAACATGTTCCATCTGCACCAGTCCCACTTGTTTGACCCATATCTCTCTGAACTCTTCCTCTCCATGTACCTGTCTAAATCTATCTTAAGTAAATAAGTAAGTAAGTAAGTTTATTGGCCAAGTATTCCCATACAAGGAATTTGCCTTGGTGCTCCACCCACAAGTAACAACAGTGACAGTTACGAATGACTCTGAAAACACTAACCATTTATAATAATAAAACATTAATGATTAAACACTGTGATAGTCCCAGCCTCAACTACCTCCTTCAGCAGCTTGTTCCATACACCCACCACCCTTTGTGTAAAAAAGTTACCCCTCAAATTCCTATTAAATCAGTCCCCCCTCACCTTAAACCTATATCCTTGGTTCTCGATCCCCCTACTCTGAGCAAGAGACTCTTTGTGCCTATTCCTCATTCTATTCCTCATGATTTTGTACAACTCTATAAGATTACCGCTTGCCCCCCTGCGCTCCAAGGAGTAGGGTCCCAGCCTACTCAGCCTCTCCCTAGAGCACGGGCCCTCTAGTCCTGGCAACACCCTCGTAAATCTTCTCTGCACCCTTTCCAGCTTGTACGTTTCACTGTGTTATGTGTTATGTGTGCAAAGCCTGACTGTGTTAAATGCCACTAATGGACCCCACAGGCAGGAGTTTGAAAATATTCAGACAGAATTAGAAAATTGCCCCCCCCCCTCTCTCACACTCACACTCTCTCTCACTCACTCACTCACCCACGCTCATTTCCTTCCCTCTCCCCCACTCTCTCACTCTCACTCACTCTCACCTCAGTCCAACTCCCTCCCTCTCCCTCTCTCCATCTCCCACTCTCCCTTTCTCACTCTCTTTCTCTCATTGTCACTTTCTCGCTCTCCCACTCACTCACTCTCACTCCTTCCCTCTCTCCCTCTCCCTCTCACACTCACTCTCTCTCTCACACTCACTCTCTCTCTCTCACCCTCTTTCTCTCATTGTCACTTTCTCTCTCTCTGTCCAACCCCCGCTCCCCCTCCTGTGCCCCCAGAGCTCCACTCGCTGCTCGCTGCCCCGGAGCCCACAGTGTGGAGGGAGGGGAGGACGAGGCGAGAGATGAGAGTTGAGGCGGAGAGACTGACGTGTTGCTCGGGGCTGGGTTAACCGCTGGGCTGAGTCTCTGCCGCTCTCTGTGTGGGGAGAGGAGCCGGAGAGAGCGGACCTACTACAGACACCACACTGCGCTGCGCTGGGCTGGACCGTTCTTGCATAGGACGGGAGGATTGCCGAATATATTCCTCGGGACCGTTTGTTTCTGGTAAGTGAGTGAATGGACTTGACAGTGTGTAGAGGAGATGGGAGTAGTGAGAGAGGAGGGGGCAGAGGAGAGAGAGAGGGGTATGAGAGAGGAGAGTATCCGAAGAGAGAGAGAGAGGGTAGCAGAGAAGAGAGATAGGGAGAGAGAGAGAGGGCAGAGAGAGACTGAGGAGGTGAGAGAGAGAGAAGAAGAAGGGGTGAGAGATGAGGGCGGAGAAGGGTTAGGGAGAGAAGGGGGTTCAGAGAGAGGGGAGAGAGAAGAAGGAGAGAGAGGGGGGAGGGAGTGAGATGATGGGAGAGAGAGAGAAGGCAGAGGGGGAGAGAGAGAAGGGGGGGGGAGGAGTTATGAAGGAAGAGAGAGAAGAAGGAGGAGAGAGGGGGGGGGAGAGAGGGGGGGGGAGGTGAGAGAGAATGGGGGAGAGAGATGAGGGGGGGAGAGAGGGGGGGAGAGTGGGGTGGGAGAGGAGAGAGAAGGGGGGAGAAGAGAAGGGGGGAGAGAGAGAAGGGTGGGAGGAGACGAGGGGAGAGAGAGAAAGGGTGGGTGAAGAGTGGGTGTGGTGAAGAGAGGGAGAGAAGGGGTGTGAAAAATGAGAAGGGGGAAGAGAGAAGGGCAGAGGGAGGAGAAGGGTTGGGGGGAGGGGGTAGAGGGGCAAGGGGGATGGGAGAGAGAGAAGGGGAGATAGGGGAGTTAGGAGCTGCTTTCCACTAGGACTATTTTTCCCAACGCTGCTTTGCTAATTGTTACCAGTCGCCTGTTAGCCTGTTGCAACTATTTACTCGCCTCTGCGCTGTCCCTATGGTGTGAGTTTGTCTGGCGGGCTGTTGCTGCTATTGCTGCTGCTGTTGCTGCTGCTGTGTGAATTGACAGCTTGTCCTGTATTTAAGAGTGAGTGATCACCGTGTGAAGAGTGTGACCGGGGCTGAGCCTCGCACCGGCGCCAGTCAAATGCAGCTTCCCCGCCACCAACTTTCTTTTCGTTATTTTGACTTCTGAGATTTCTTTAAGGAAACGTTTGAAACAAAGCAAGAAGCAACACCGTTTTGCAACCGAGCTCCCAATTTATGATCTCAAAAACGGCAATATTTTGCAATGTTCCATTTTTTAAAAAAAAATGTGCACACCAAGTTTCTTTAAAAATTGCAATTTCTGCAGGAGAGGGTTTGGAAGGAGGCCAGGGCGAAATGAAACCTAGCTTGTACATTGAAGGGTTTATGTGACAAGTTCTGTGTTTACAGTGTCATGTTCAGTAATGTGTGTAATAAGAGTCCTTGAGTTATTCTGTTGGGTTTTTTTTTTTGGGGGGGGGGGGGGGAGAGAAAAAGGCTCCAGCATTTTTCTCAAACCCCACAAGTCCAAGAGTTTGACAGCAATCCCGAGTGAGAGAGAGCGGCAGAGAACGGGTTGTGTAGTTAATGATTGTTGTAGCTGGCGCGGCCACAGCGGCGGCTCCAGCCCGTGGCAGTAGGCGGGCAGACCCACTATCGCACTGGCCAGCACTCGTGGTCAGATCTCGCTCATGGCCTCTATATACTACATCTCTCTAGATATTCATATATCATAGATCTCCTCTATATACATCTCACAATACATCACAATCTACATCACTCACACACGTCACACACACTCACACCACACACACTCACATACTCTCACACTCACACACTCACACACACACACACACAACACACACACACTCACACACACACACACACACTCACATCACACACACACACACCACACACACACACACTCACCACACACTCACACACTCACACACACACACACACACACACACACACACACTACACACTCTCACACTCACACACTCACACTCACACACACACACTCACACACTCACACACACACACACACACTCTCACACACACTCACACACACACACACACACACACACACACACACACACACATACCTCACACAACACACACACACTACTTCACACACACACACACACACACACACACACACACACATCACATACACACTCACACACTTACACACCAACCAACCCACCACTCACTCTCATCACACACACACACACACACACACACACACACACACAGACACACACCATCACTCACACACTCACTCAGACAAAAACATGCTGGAGGGAAACTCAGCTCACTCAGACAAAAAAGCTGGAGAAAAACTCTCAGCGGGTGAGGCAGCATCTCGATGGGGTGAAGGAATAGGTGGTTCAAGGACCTCAAAATTGTCCGACCCTGTGAAATGTAGGTGCTTTCCCCTCCTCCCCCTGTCACCAACGTCCAAACCTGGCATTCCTCCCCCCCCTCCCTCTTGTCCCTTCCAACCTCATCCTGTCCCCTTCCTTACCCACATGGCCCTTCCCCCCTCCCCTCCTACCTGTCACCCACCCACTCCCCCTCTTCCCACCCTGGCCCTACCCCCTTCCCCGCCTCCCACCCTCCCTACCCCACCGGCCCTCCCTCCCTAAACGCCACCCTCCCCCCTCCCTACCTCCCCCTCCCTACCTGAGCCCCCCCTTTCCCCCATCCCCCTTCCCTACCCACCTGGCCCCTCTTCCCCCCTTCCTCCTCTACCCACCTACCCCTTCCCCCCTCCTCTGGCCCCTCCTCCCTCCCCTCCCTCCCAACCCACTCTGGCCCTCTCCCACCTCCCCCTCTTCCCTACCCACACTGGCCCCTCCTCCCTCCCCCTCCAATACCCACCTGGCTCCCCACCCTCTCCCCTCACTACCCACCTGCTCAGGTTTGTCTCAGTGGTGCCAGTGCGGGCACCTGCAGTATTCGTGCCACCTCATCGTTGGCTGATTGGATCTGTCGGCATTATCTGGTCCTGCACACAACTAGAAAAGCAAACCGTTTCCGCCAATCCGCCTTGTTAATTAATTGCTGAGAGAGCTGTCACCATAATTCTTTCTGATAGTGTGACAAGGCCCAGGGTGCTGCACCCTTCCCTCTTGTGTGTGTGCTCAGTTCCAGTGCCCAATCTCCGCTGATGTGGACTCCGACCTGCGAGGCCCCGTCCCCGGCTTCTACGCGGCGATCCGGGAAGCATCGTGACCGCGGCGCCCCGATAAAGGCGTCCCGCCCCGTTCCCCGTCCACAGCCGCGGCCCCACCGTCAGGAAGCCTCTGGCCGCGCGGCTTTGGAATTGGAAGTAGTCACGAGTGTTGTATTGTCTTATGTCCCAGATAGAGCAATGAAACGGTTACTGGCAGCAGCGCAAGGACATGTAAACACTGTACTGTATGTCCATGTGTACACACACACACACACACACAATGAACTATGTTTACTTATTCTGTTGTGCTGCTGCCAATAAGACTTTCATATATATATGTTCATAGAAATATATGTTCACACGCGTTGGTTTAATACTGTAGCGTCGACTGAGATGCAGTGAATCACTTTTGTTTGCATGCAATCCATCATCAGACCAGAGTGTACACAAGCAGAGTCTTCTGGGGCAGTGGTAGAGTTGCTGCCAGGCAGCTCCAGGCACCCGGGGTCGATCTGGACTACAGGTGCTGTCTGTACGGACTTTGCCGTTCTCCCCGTGACCACCTGGGTCTCCTCCCGGATACTCCGGTTTCCTCCCACTTCCCTAAGATGTGATGAAGATAGACACAAAGTGCTGGAGCAACTCAGCGGGACAGGCAGCATCTCTGGAGAAAAGCAATAGGTGATAATAGTCAAGTCACGTCACTTTTTATTTCTATTAGCCATTTAAAAAAACAACTCTCGTTGGCCAAATTGCTTTACATTGGTGGAGATACTAACGTTATACAACATTGGTTCATAGATTAAGCACATATATAAATGCATACATACAGCCCTCCCTACTGAGGACATCAAGAAAGGCTTGAGAGTAAAGATGGGGTTTTTAGTCTCGATTAAAGAGTCGATGGAGGGGGGCAGTTCTGATGGGAAGAGGGATGATGTTCACACATGTCTAGGAGCTGCAACCGCAAAGGCCCGCGGTCGCCCCTGAGCTTTATGCCTTAGACCGCGGGATGTTCAGTTACCCAAGGTTGCGATTCTGAGGGGCCTGGGGGTGGTGTGGTGGGTGAGCAGATTGTTGATGTAGGTGGGGGCAAGCCCGTTAAGGGCTTTGTAAACATAAAGAAGGATCTTTAAATTTATTTCAAAGATCATAGACAATGGACAATAGACAATAGGTGCAGGAGTAGGCCATTTGGTCCTTCGAGCCAGCACCGCCATTCAATGTGATCATGGCTGATCATCCACAATCAGTACCCTGTTCCTGTCTTCTCCCCATATCTCTTGTCTCCACTATCTTTAAGAGTCCTATCTAGCTCTCTCTTGAAAGCTTCCAGAGAACCTTCCCTCAACGGCCAGGACTGAATTCCTACGACTCACACACTCTGTGTGAAAAATTATTTCGTCATCTCCGTTCTAAATGCTTTCCTCTTAAACTGTGGCCTGGTTCTGGACCTCCCCCAACAGCTGGGAAAGGTTTCCTGCCTCTAGCGTGTACCAAACCCTTAATAATCTTTATATGTTTCTATTAAGAGTATCCTCCTAATCCTTCTAAAATCCGAGTGTACAAGCCCAAACGCTCCTTTCTCTCAGCATATGACAGTCCCGCCATCCCGGGAATTAAACTTGTAAACCTTTACACTGCACTCCCTCAATAGCAAGAATGTCTTCCTCTTAGCAGACCAAAACTGCACACAATACTCCAAGTGTGTCTCACTAGGGCTTCTGTACAAACTGCCCAGAACTGTATAGGGTCGTGTATGAAGAAGGGTTTTGACCGGGAAATGTCATCTATTCCTTTTCACTAGGGGTGTATGCTGTCTGAACCCCTCGCTGAGTCGCCCTTCTTCAGGATTGTTGGATGGGGTGGGGAGGGAGGGGGGTTGGGGGTGGGGGGGAGGGGGGGGGGCGTATTGTAACTGGAACCAAGGACAAGTCAGGGTCAGCTATAGATGACCTCGGGTAGGGAGGTTCCCTGATAGACTGATTGTTGTTAGGAAGGGTGTGATTCAAGCGGGATGCGTAATGGTGAACTGTGGAACTGGTTAATGGACTTTTAGTTGAGGGGGAAGGTTAAGGGGAGACAAGGAGTGAGGGGCAGTGTATGTAGCAGCTGCTCCAGAGAAGCTGCCTGGCCCGCTGAGTTTCTCCAGCATGTTGTGTCTATCTTAGGTATGGAGTCATAGTCATAGAGTGATACAGTGTGGAAACAGGCCCTTCGGCCAACTGCCTGCACAGCAAACCATAGTCCCAGTACCGAGGTCTCAACTGCTGTGCTGGTCAAATCCACTCAAAGTGTCCTATCCATAGACCTGTCTAGACTGTGTCTGAACGTTGGGATAGTACCCAGCTCTACCAACCTCCTCGGCAGACTTGGTTCCAATACAACACATGTGTGATAAAAGTTACCCCTCAGTTCTATTTAATCTTTTCCTCTTTCTTGAACCTAATGTTCTCTGGTCCTACTCTGAGCAAAAGACTCGAGTCCTCTCGTGACTTTGTACACTCTATAGGATCTCCCCTGCTGGTACACCAAACTCTGCATTGCCTCGTTATTCTGAAGTTTGTGCTGATGAGTGTGCGTAGGTTAAATGGCCTCTGTAAATTGTCGTCTAGTGAGCAGTGGGTAACTGTGTGAGAGCCGTGATCGATTGTTCGAGCAGGACAGGGTTGCGGCTAAGGGCTGTTTCCGCGCTGTATCTCTAAACATATAGTGGCAGGCAAACACGGGAAGCTGTGAGTTTGGTCCCCCCCCCCCCCCCCCCCCCCCCCCACCCCCCCCCCCCCCCCCCCCCCCCCCCCCACCCCCCCCCCCCTGATCTTTGAACCAGCTGTGCTCCATGCAGGAAGTGATAGTCCTTGTGCCCTGCCTCCACTATTGAACCCCTCCTCCTCCCCCGGGGTCCCGGTGGTGGGAGCCCTGTCCACACATAACGCTCAGGGCAAAACGTCATCCCCCCGGGGAGCTGGTGCTGGCCTAAAAGGCCGTGCTGAAGGCCACCCCGTGATCTGGCGTGGGGAGACTTGGGGGGAGGGGACAAAAAGGGGGAGCTGGGCGTGGCTGTTGCGTATACCTTGTAATACTGTCGGCACCTTTATGTGGCACTCTTTGGCATTACCCTTGGGTCGCAGGCAAAGGTCACGTGACTTTCAATGTGACAACAATAAAGTATTTATTCGATAGATGTGACACACACCCGTTGCTACATGGCGCATGGAATGAGCTGCGGAGGATGTAGTTGAGGCAGGTACGGTGCACGGTGGCGCAGCGGTAGAGTTTCTGCCTCACAACGCCAGAGACCCGGGTTCAATCCTGACCACAGGTGCTGTCTGGATGTAGTTTGAAAGTTCTCCCCGTGACCATGTGGCTTTTCTCCGGGTGCTCCGGTTTCCTCCCACACTCCAAACACGTGCAGGTTTGTAGGTTAATTGGTTTGGTATAAATGTGAATTGTACCTAGTGTGTGTAGGTACATGTTAGTGTGCATGGATCGTTGGTCGGCACGGGACAAGGTGGGCCGGGAATTGTTTCGTGCTGATATGTCAACTAAGCAACATAGAAACATTTGGACAGGTACAGTGGATAGGACAGGTTTAGAGGGATAAGGGCAAACGCCTGGCAGGTGGGAACACTGTTGATGGGGCAATTTTGGTCGAAGGGCCTGTTTGCCCACCCTATGATTATGAGGGATCAGTTAAGGGCCAGAAAAGGTCAGTCATACTAATCTTACAGTGTTGAAACAGCCCTTCGGGCCAACTATGCCTCAACAGCCAACTGTCCCACCTGCATTTAAAACAGTTACTGTTATCTACCTCAGTGGGAGACCTCTCAGACTTACTCTCCCTCAATAGCACATGTCGTCGTAGTCATGTGTCGTGTGGGCAGGCTAGAAGATTCAGGCACCAAAGCTGCAGCTCTTTCTCCGCACGGCAGTTGCCAAAATTATCCGCTAAACATCCAATCCTGCAAGGGACGTCGGTGGCCCAGCGGTAGAGTGCTGCCTCACAGCCTAAACGCCAGAGACGGGTTCGATCCTGTCGACAGCAGCTCTTGTTTGAGTTTGTACTTTCTCTCGTGACCTGCGTGGGTTTTCTCGGGTGCTCCGTTTTCCTCCCACACTCCAAAGACGTAAGGTTATGTAGGTTAATTGGCTTCGGTTAAAAATTGGTAAAATTGTCCTAGTGTGCGTGGGATAGTGTAATGTGTGGGGGGTGATTCCTGGTCGGTTGCGGACCCCGTGGGCCGTAGGGTGTTTCTGTATCCTTAAACCTGAACTAACTAAAACAAGAAACAGGCTGTATGCTGAGGCACTGGTCAGATCGCATTTATTGTAGAGTGAGCAGTTTTGGGCCCCATATCTGAGGAAGGATGTGCTGGCTCTGGAGAGGTCAGAGGAGGTTATGTGAAGGAATGATCCCAGGAAAATGAGTGGTTACATATGATGAGCTTTTGACGGCATTGGGTCTGTGCTCGCTGGAGTTGAGAAGGATGAAGGGGAACCTCATCGAAATGTACGGAATAGTGAAAGGTCTAGGTAGAGTGGATGTGGAGAGGATGTTTGCACTAATGGGAGAGTCAGGACCAGAGGCCATAGTTTCAGAATAAAAGAGTGTACCTTTAGAAAGGAGATGAGGAGGAATTTCTTTAGCCAGAGGGTGGATTTCATTGCCACAGACGATGTGGAGGCCACGTCTTTGTGTATTTTTAAGGTGCAACTTTTTTTTCTCATTTATTCTATTGCTCACAGTGTAATTTACATTGTGTCGTGATGTTGCTGCAAGTCAGAATTTCATTCTTTGTCTGGAACATATGACAATAAAACACTTTTGACCCTTGAGATTCTTGATTAGTGCGGGCTATGGGGAGAAGGCAGGAGAATGGGGTTGAGAGGGAGAGATAGATCAGCCATGATTGAATGGCGGAGTAGACTCGATGGGCCGAATGGCCTAATACTGCTCCGTTTATTTGTGAATGCTGATCGGACTGCAGGACCTCGCTCTGAGCTTGGCCAGCTGCCTTCGTGAGTCTCCTTGTGCCCGCGCGTTAGTCTGATGTCTCCAGCGCTATTTTGGAACGGTGTTGAAGGCAAATGCAAGTTGTTTCAGTTAGTAACAAACATGCTGGTGTAACTCAGCGGGGGAACAGGGCGCATCTCTGGAGGAACAGGTCTGTGGAGAGTCTCGACCTGAAACGTCACATTCCTTCTCTCCAGTGGATGTGCCTGTTCCGACGAGTTACTACTGCTTTTTGTGTTCTACCCTCTGTTGTAACAGACTCTGCAGTTCTTTCCTACAACATTGGTTATGTTTAGTTTATGTTTCAGTTTTAGTTCAGTTTATGGTCACGCATGCACTGAGGTACAGTTCGCCCCCCCCATAACGTTACTAACCGTACCTCAGTACCTAAAAGATGAGGCTGGTTAGCACGTTTTTGTTGCGTGCTAACCAGTCCAGCAGAAAAACAACATATGATTCCAATCGATCCATTTCAGTTGTATCGTACACATGATATAGCGAAACGTTTAGTGCAAGGTAAAGCCAGCAGGTCTGGTCAAGGTAGACCGAGGGTCACCAGTCTGAGGTAGATGTGGTCAGCATCTGCTCTCTGGTTGTGTGGGATGGTTTCCGTCTTGGTGAAGGGAGTGGTGTTGATTTATCATCTTCCCAATTTATCAAATATGGAACGAGCGGTGCTGGCTCGAAGGGACTAATGGCCTACTTCTTGACCTATTTGTCTATTGTCTATTGTCACTCTCTGCACATGAGGAACATGTGCAATGGTTGACGCAGCGGTAGAGAGTTGCGCCTCACAGCGATGCAGCGCCGGGACCCTGGGATTCGATCCCTCCCGACTACGGGTGCAGGTCTGTACGGAGTCTGTACGTTCTCCCGTGACCTGCGGTGGGTTTTCTCCAGATCCTTCGGGTTTTATTTCCCACACTCCAAAGACGGCACAGGTTTGTAGGTTAATTGGGTTAGGTAAATGTAGAAAAATATGTCCCTAGTGTGTCGGGATCGTGTGTATGTGCGGGATCGTGGTGGGACGCGGGCCCGTGGGCCAAAAGGGCCCTTGTTTTTTAAGACTAACTTAAATCTAAATGGATTGTTTGTAAAATGAAGTAAATGAAAATTAGACACAAAGGCATCTCTACGGAGCGGAGTAAAGCCAACTACAAAACTAGGAGTCTGAGTAGGGTCCCGACCCTCAAAACGTCACCATTTCTTTTTTTCTAGCGATGTGCCTGACCCGGTGAGTTACTCCAGCACTTTGGGGTCTATCTTCGACCATATAAACAGCACCTGCTGTTCCTTCCTACACATGTAGCTACAAAACTAGTTGCACCTTGTATAAAGAAAGTTCAGGTGTCCCAGCCCCTCGCAGCTTCTACAGAAGCGCTGTTAAATGCATATTCTCGGGACGACTCACCGTTCACAGCATGGGTGTGGGCCGACCTCCACCTAAAACCACGAAGCACAAATGCAGGGAATTGTGGACGGCAGCCCAGACCATCACAAACCGACTTCCCTTCCAATGACTCCATCTACACCTCACGCTGCCTCGGCAAGGCCTGCAGCATCATCCAGGACCAGTCGCACCCCGGTCACTCCCTCTGCTCCCCTCTCCCATCAGGAACGAGGTACAGAGGTGTGAAAACGCACACCTCCAGATTCAGGGGCAGTTTCTTCCCCGCTGTTATCAGGCAACTGAACCGTTCACTCACCAGCTAGAGAGCGGTCCTGGACCTCCCATCCACCCCACTGGAGACGCTCAATCTATTTTTAATCGGACGTTACCAGACTTTATCTTACAGGATACGCTTTTTCCTGTATCAGTACAGTGTGAACATAGACACAAACTGCTGGAGTAACTCAGTGTCTCAGGCAGCAACTATGGAGAAAGGGTATAGATAAGGTTTTGGGTCAAGACCCTTCTTCTGACAGTCAGGCGAGAGGGAAACTAGGGATATGAAAAGGTACAGTTAACAAATTAATGAAAGGGTTGAAAAGAACAAATCAGAGCCAGCAACTGTGATCAAGGAAAGGTGGAGCCCACAATGATCCATTGTTGGCTGTGGGGAAGGTGCTAATGAGTGGATACAAACAGTGAAACTGAGCGGGGCGGCGGCGGCGGCGGGCGACAGCGAAACTAGTACGATGACAAGGGTGGGGGAGGGACGGAGAGAGAGGGGATGCGAGGGTTACTTAAAGTTAGAGAAATCAATATTCATGCCGCTCCACAAGCGAGATATGAGATGCTGTTCCTCCATTTTGCGATTGGGCCGCACTCTGACAGTGGAGGAGGCCCAGGACAGAAAGGGCAGTGTGGGAATGGGAGGGGGAGTTGAAGTGTTTGGCAACTGGGAGATCGAGTAGGTCCACTGTGGGCGGTTTGATAGTAATGATGTATAGTCTTTCAGCTGACTGGATAGCACGCAACAAAAAAGCTTTTCACTATACCTCGGTGCACATGATGATAATAAACTAAACTCGATCTAAATAGCTGGTGAGCTGACCAGTCTGTGGGGCCCTGCTTCAATGAAGGAGTGGGCTGACTGTCTCTAGTGCAGCTAAAAGGATCTATTGAAGGAAATAGCTTGGTGATAAATTAAGAGCGTTTCAAGAGTTATGTAAATATATCTTCCAGCTCACCTACACTTGACAAAAAAGACAAGGAACAAATCCTTTCCTTCCAGTTCCCGCATGTGTTTCAAGCATTAGACTCGCTGGCCTACTTGTGTGCTGAATGGAACAGAGAGAGAGCGAGTTTGGATCAGTTGCCAGATCTCTCTTTCTCTCTCAGCCCGGGACATGATGTAATGTCCTGTTCCCCACACTCCCGACATTCCCATAAATCTAGCTGTCACTGAACGATCCCGTCCATGTGAATGTGCGGAGCTGGGATATGCAACTCCCAGATAGATTCCTGGTTTGTGCAAGAAGTTAGTAGCTACAAGGGCCGGACATTTATGACGTGGGATCCACATTATACTGTGGCCGGCCTGATTGTAATCACATAAACCATCCTATCACCAACTAGAAAGCAGTCCTGAGCTGACATCTACCTCATTGGAGACCCTCGGACTACCTGTAATAAGACTTTACTGGACTTAACTTGCACTGGACGTTATTCCCTTAAAAACGTATCTGTACTCTGCGGACAGCTCGATTATAATCACGTATCGTCTTCCCGCTGTGAAAGTGGGATAACATAGAACTAGTGTGGACGGGTGATCGATGGTCGGCATGGACGTGGTGGGCCGAAGGGCCTGTTTCCGTGCTATATCACTAAACTAAACATGTGAATATAGAATTATAGAGCTGTAAAAATAGTCAAAGTTATACAGTGTGGAAACAGGCCCTTCGGCCCGACTTGCCCACGCAGACCAACATGTCCCATCTACACTAGTCTCACCTGCCCGTGTTTGGCCCATAACCCTCTAAACCTGTCCTGTCTAAATGTTTCTTAAACGTTGCGATAGTCCCTGCCTCAATTACCTCCTCCGGCAACTCGTTCCATACACCCACCACCTTTTGAGTAAAAAAAAAGTTGTCCCTCAGATTCCTATTAAAGCTTAACCCCACCCCCCCCCCTCACCTTAACCCAATGTCCTCCAGTTCTCAATTCCCTCCTCTGAGTACATTTACCGATTCTACTGCAGACAGAGGTACGGGGGCGTTTTGGCCTATTGGATTGGTGCAGGTTCTTTAGTGGAACCTGATAACTCTCTCTTTCTCCTTGTAGCCTGATGCCTTCAGGGATTCATTGCTCAGTCGTGGTGTGTCCGACATATGCAGGGCATTCCCAGTGAGAGAGGGGAGAGAGATCACACAGCGTTTCTGCTCCAACTAGTCTGGAGAAAAGCTTCAGTGGGGATAGAAGGTAGACAAAAATGCTGGAGAAACTCAGCGGGTGAGGCAGCATCTATGGAGCGAAGGAAATAGGCAACGTTTCAGGCTAAAACCCTTCTTCAGACTTGAGGATAGAAATACCTTGGTTTATTATTGTCACGAGGTACAGTGAAAAGCTTTTTTGTTGTGGGCTATCCAGTCAGCGGAAAGACTATACATGATTACAACCCAGCTGCCTACAATGTACAGATGCAGGATATAGGGAATGACGTTTAGTGCAAGGTGAAGTCCGATTAATGATAGTCCGGTTGTCTCCCATGAGGTAGGTGGTAGGTCAGGACCGCTCTCTCGTTGTTGATGGTATTAATATTGACCCTGATAATAACCCCTTGCATTAACTCCATCGACACTTCATGCTGCCTCAGCAAGGCCATCAGCATAATCGAGGACTAGCCTCTAACCTTGCCCACTGGCAATTAACAGAGGGCCAATTAGCCTACAACGCTGAACGTCTTTGGGATGTGGGAGGAAGCTGGAGCACCCGGAGGAAACCCACGCGGTCACAGTGAGAACTGGTATCCTGGCGTGGCTACTGTGTAACTTTATACGCGCTCTTTATCTGGTGACTGTTTGCATACCTCGCGTGCGTAAGCAAAGAATTTCACTGTGACTTGTCACATGTGACAATAAAGTATTCATTCATTCATTTATTCAACGTGCAAACTCCTCCGTGCTCTCTGACTCAATGAAGTTGTGCTTCAACATATAATAGAGAGATCCTCCCATATGTGTGCTCTAGTTATGGACTCATGGATGTGTGGATCCACTGGCAGCAGCTTAACCAACGTTGTGTGGGAAGAGGCATTAGTTTGAAGTCTGGATGGATCGGGAACGGTGGCGCAGCGGTAGAGTTGCTGCCTTACAACACCAGAGACCCGGGTTCGATCCTGACTACGGGTGCTGTCTGTACGGAGTGTGTACGTTCTCCCCGTGACCGGCGTGGGTTTTCTCCAATTTCCTCCCATTACTCCGAAGACCTGTAGGTTTGTGGGTCAATTGGCTTGGTGAAATTGTAAATTGTCCCTAGTGTGTGTGAGATAGTGTTAGTGTGCGGGGATCGCTGGTTGCTATGGACTCGGTGGGCCTAAGTGCCTGCTTCTGCACCGCATTTCTAAAATAAAATGAAACTTGGCTCCGTAACTTTGATCAATCCTTTGGGTGGATTCCCCTGTTGAACGGGGGGGGGGCCTTCTTCTTGAATAAAGACATGAATACGGCCCCTTTCTTGATCCTTGGACATTCCCAAATACTCAACAGACAATGAAATATTAAGTATTAAGTAATAATATATGGAACTTGGCAGCCAGTTTCCACAAGCTCCCAAAAATAGCTGTGAGAAGCCAGGACATCTGTTTCTGTGATTGAGTAAATAGCCAAGACATCCGGGCAAAACCATCCCGCTCCTCAGACTAGTTTTACTGCATCTTGTTTTGGGTGGACGGAGCCAGTTAGCAGATGGCACCTCCCTCAATGCGAATTGAACGCTGGTTTAGTCTGAAGAAGCGCCTCGACCTGAAACGTCGCCCGTTCCTTCTTGCCAGAGATGCTGCCTGCCCTGCTGAGTTACTCCAGCATTTTGTGCCTATCTTTGGTGTAAACCGGCATCTGCAGTTCCTTCCTACACATTTCATCTGGTTTAGTTTAGTCTAGAGATAGTTTCCAGCACGGAAACAGGCCCTTTGGCCCACATTCTGTGCCGACCTGCGATCCCCGCACCCCAGCACTATCGTACGCACACTAGGGACAATTTACAATTTTACCGAGGTCAATTAACCTACAAACCTGTACGTCTTTGGAGTGTGGGCAGAAACCAGATCATCCGGGGCAAACACACGCAGGTCACAGGGAGAACGTGCAAACTCCGAACAGACAGCACCTGTAGTCAGGATCGAACCCTGGTCTGTGGTGCTGTGAGGCAGCATCTCTACCACTGCGCCACCATGCAACCCTTTTCTTGTAGTTCAATGCAAGATTCAAATCTTCTACCTCACGAGTGGCACCAGACCTATCCACAGAACCGTAGCTGCCTTTTGTTCAGTGAGCAGCATGGTGCAGCTCCAGAGACCGGGTTCGATCCTGACTACAGGTGCAGTCAGATAGAAGACAGAATGCTTAATGATACACTAGACTCATGATCCCAGCTTAATCTCAACAACGCAATGCCTCATAGACCAGCATGGTAGCTCACGGTCAATCTACCCAGGATTGACCAGGACAAGGCACAGCGTTAGTTTTTCTGTCGTACAGCGCCAGAGATCCCGGTTCGATCCTGACTACCGGTGCTGTCTGAACGGAGTTTGTACCTTCTCCCTGTGACTGTGTTGATTTTCTCCGGGTGCTCCGGTTTCTTCCCACACTCGAAAGACGTACGGATTTGTAGGTCAATTGGCTTCTGTAAGTTGTAAATTGTCCCTAGCGTGTGTAGGATAGTGCTAGTGTGCGGGGATCGCTGGTCGGTGCCGACTCTGTGGGCTTGTTTCCACGCTGTAGCTCTAAATTCTAAAGCGCATTGCTTTGGTAGTTTGGGCTGTCTTGACTAACTGAAAGCTGTCTGCTTCTAGAACTCCCAGTGAGATCACTTTATAGAAAGCTCAGCTCTTTTTGTTTCAAGTCCCAGACTGAGATTGAGAATGATTTTCCCCCACAACTTTCCAAGTCAGTGTCGAATCGGGCACAGCGGGACTGGATGAACAAGAAAGAAAAGAATAAAAAGTTATTGTGTAATTAATTCCTGCTTTTGATTAAAATGTGAGGGAAGGCCTCTAGATTTTCATGGCCGGGGGGCCTGTATGTAACATGCATCACAAAGAGTCCTTTGACTGACGGAGATTAGACTAGCTGAAGAGGTGAATTTAGTTCATGTCAACTTCACACCAAGTGTCAAGATTCGAGATTCGAGAGAGTTTATTGTCCGGTGTCCCAGATAGGACAATGACTGTGCTTTGCTTCAGCACAACATAAATACAGCATAAACAAATACAGATCAGACCAGTGTCACCATATACCATTGAATATATATGGGCTATTAATGTTCAGAGTTTTTTTGAGTTGAGTTTAATCGCCTGATGGCTGTGGGGAAGTAGCTATTCCTGAACCTGGATGTTGTAGATTTTAGGCTCCTGTACCTTCTACCTGAAGGTAGCGGGGAGATGAGTGTGTGGCCAGGATGGTGTGGGTCCTCGATGATGCTGCCAGCCTTTTTGAGGCAGCGACTGCGATGGATCCCCTCGATGGTAGGGAGATCAGAGCCAATGATGGACTGGGCAGTGGTCACAACTTTTTGCAGTCAAGAGGGTTTCATTGTCATATGTACTCAAAAAGGCAGCCAACATCATCAGAGACTCGCACCACCCTGGCTCACTCTCATTTCACCGTTGCCATCGGGGAGAAGGTACAGGAGCCTGAAAACTGTAAGGTCCAGGTTCAGGAACAGCCTTCTTCCCTACAGCCATCAGGCTATTAAACACGACAACAAATAAGCTCTGAGCTCTGAACTGCAAAAGACTATATTAATATTGCACTATATTTGTTATTTATTGAACTTTTTCTCTTTTTTCTCTTCACCCGTTATGTACTATGTTCTGTTGTGCTGCAGCAAGTAAGGAATTTCATTGTTAATATGCAGACTTGACTCTGACTCGTGAGCCCCTAGGTGATTCTAAAGGACGTTACTCTAGATTAGTACGTGTCAAAATGGATGACAGTATCACTGTCTGAAGAAAGGCCTCAACCTGAAACGTCACCCATTCCTTCTCACTAGAGATGCTGCCTGACCCGCTGAGTTACCCCAGCGTTTTGTGTCAATCTTCAGTATAAGGTGTCAGGGGTTACGGGGAGAAGGCAGGAGAATGGGGTTAGGAGGGGGAGACAGATCAGCCATGGTTGAATGGCGGAGTAGATGGGTCGAATGGCCTATTTCTGCTATCACTTATGAATTTATGAACATGACAAACCTTTAGAAAGGAGACGAGGATTCCTCTCGGAAGCCGTGACCTCTGTTGGTCCGGCAAAACGGATAATCCAGGAAGGCTGGAACTAAGGGGGCCAGAATATCGGTGGTGATCCTGTAATCGGATTCCAAGTCCCATGTGCTCTGGGGATTAAATCTGATGTCTTGCTGTCTAGTTGCTTGTCTGTTACTTTAGACTTTAGACTTTAGCCTTTAGAGATAGCATTGAAACAAGTCTGTGCCGACCAGTAATCACCCTGTACACTAGTTCTATCCTACACACTATGGGTAATTCACACTTTACAGAGACAATTGACCTACAAACCTGCACGTCTTTCGAGTGTGGGAGGAAACCGGAGCATCCGGAGAAAACCCACGCGGTCACAGGGGGAACGTACAAACTCCGTCCAGACAGCACCCGTAGTCAGGATCGAACCGGGGCCTCTGCCGCTGTATGGCAGCAACCCTACCGCTGTGCCTTGTCCTGGTCAATCCTGGGTAGACTGACCGTGAGCTACCATGCCGGTCCATGGAGCCGGCTAATGTGAGGCATTGCTGTAGTGGGGATTAAGCTGGGATCATGAGTCTAGTGTATCATTAAGCATTGGAACGTACTGTCTTCTATCTGACGATGTGCCTGTGTGTGTCGGAATTGTGATCTGTTTGGATGAGGCTTGCCGGTGTTAACATTACTGTCTGGAACATTCAGTTGGCTTCAAGGATCTGGAAACTCAACATATAAATAACTGTTGTTTGGCCTTGTAACAGTTTTCGGTTTTGAGAAATAGCGAAGAAACAGGCCCTTCGGCCCACCGAGTCCATGCCGACCATCGGTCGCCCGCTCACATTGTTTCTACATTATCCCACTTTCTCATCCGCTCCTTACACACCAGGGGCAATTAACCCACAAACCCGCACGTCTTTGAGATGTGGGAGGAAACCGGGGCACCTGGAGGAAACCCACGCGTCACACAGGGAGAACGTACAAACTCCGCACAGACAGCAGCCGTAGACAGGATCGAACCTGGGTCTCTGGCGCTGTGAGGCAGCAACTCTACCGCTGCACCACCAAGCCACCCTCGTACCCGTGTTCTCTGGGTGCTGCTGTTTCCTCCCACCCTCCAAATACATACACTTTTTGTTGATTAATTGACATTAGTTAAATTTGTAAATGATCCCCAGTGTATGGGATGGAACTCGTGTACGGGGCGATCGCTGGTCGGCGCTGAGTTCGTGGGCTAAAGGGCCTGTTTCTAAGTAACTAAAGTCGCTATTTGGGGAAAACACAGCAGGTTTTGCCTTCAAAAGGGCATTGAGATGCTGGGCAGCATCAGCTTTGAAGTAGTATATTGAAAACAAAAATGTAAACTGAATTCAAATGCTTAAAGTGGTATTTGATCTGCCATCCTGCACATTACTATATGAGTCGTGCTGCGAACACCACACTGCCCCAAGCACAGCCAGTTCTTGGAACCCAATCACAGACTCATTTAAACAGAACGTCTAACATTCTGAAGTTGTGATCCAAACAGGACCTTGCTTTCCCGAATAAGGATCTGAGACCTCATTAGAGCATTACGCCTTCAATGAGGTAGATCATTATTACAACACACGCACGCGCACACACACACACACACACACACACACACACACACACACACACACACACACACACACACACACACACACACACACACACACACACACACACACACACACACACACACACACACACACACACACACACACACACACACACACACACACAACACACACACACACACACACACCACACACACACACACACACACACACACACAACACACACACACACACACACACACACACACACACACACACACACACACACACACACACACACACACACACACACACACACACACACACACACACACACACACACACACACACACACACACACACACACACACACACACACACACACACACACACACACACACACACACACACACACACACACACACACACACACACACACACACACACACACACACACACACACACACACACACACACACACACACACACACACACACACACACACACACACACACACACACACACACACACACACACACACACACACACACACACACACACACACACACACCACACTTCAGGGACACAGCTCCTAATGGCAGAGTCACGAGACGAGATGCGTGGTGGGTGTTTAAATGAATGATGAATATCTGCTGCAAGTACACACAGCCTTCAACACAATGCTGCTCTTTTTGGAACTTAACCCTTGGAGGGCTGAAATCCCAGTCATTATTTTAAACGAGTAAACTATTCCCATTTCAGCTAACAAATGGGCCTTGTGCTGCAGCCTTGCAGTTTAAGAGTGCCGGCACAGAGACTTCTCATTCAGCGAGCAGATGAACAGGAACCTCCCGTGAAGTTACCTCACCCCCAAGCCCTACTACCCCCGACAGTGGGGCGACTTCAGCAACAGAATTCACCCCTTCTTCTCCCCTCTCCCCTCAGGCAAGAGGTGCAGAAGTTCAAAATTGCAAAGAGTTTATTTTAGATCGAAGATGGACACAAAAAGCTGCAGTAACTCAGCGGGACGGGCAGCATCTCTGGAGAGAAGGAATGGGTGACGTTTTGGGTCGAGACCCTTCTTCAGTCTCAACCCGAAACGTCACCCATTCCTTCTCTCGACAGATGCTGCCCGTCCCGCTGAGTTACTCCAGCTTTTTGTGTCCATCTTTGATTTAAACCAGCATCCGCAGTTCCTTCCTACACAAGAGTTTAATTTAGTTTAATTTAGAAAACAGGGAGAACGTACAAACTCTGTATGGGTGTTGTCTGTATGGAGTTTGCACGTTCTCCCCGTGACCGTGTGGGTTTTTACTGGGTGCTCCGGTTTCCCCCCACCCTCCAAAGACGTACAGGTTTGTGGGGTAAGTGTTTGTGTGCGGGGATCGCTGGTCGGTGCTGAATCGGTGGCCTGTTTCCGCGCTGTATCTTTAATCTAATCTAATCCAAACTGCCTGTCGCTCTTCAGCGGCCTGGGTTCAATGCTGACCAGTTTGTCAGTGCTGAGTGCTGTCAGTGTGGAGTTTGCACGTTCTCTCTGGGACCACATGGGTGTGCCGCGTCCCTGTGGTGCTCCACCACATCGGTAGTTTTTGATACTTCGGTGCTCAGCATTGACTACAAGGGTTCGTCCTTTATAGGATCCCACACGTGTGATGAAGCCAGTTCAAGATATGGGAGAATTGGAGAGTGTGCAGAGAAGCTTTACCTGAACGATGCCGGGATTAGTGTTGGCTAGGAAGAGTTAACACTTGGTCTGTTCTCTCTGTAGGGGAGAGTTGATAGAAGTATACACAATTATGAGCTAGTTCTATTCGGAACAGTTGGAATTTTTTTCCAGTGGAAAAAATCAATACTAGAGGGTATTGTATTTATAGTGAGAGAGTCAATGATCAAAGGAGATGCGCAGAGGAAGTTTTTTTTTAACACGGGGTCATGGCAGTTACATCAGGGCATTTTAAGACTTTTGGTGGACATGCAGGGAATGGAGGGATAAGGGTTATTTGTAGATAAGTGATGGTCTTGGCAGGTATGTTCGGCACAGGCAAAGGATGGCACGGTTTCTAGAGTTGCTGCCTTGCTGTCGGGTCCATCTGACCTCGGGTGTTGTCTGTGTGGAGTTTGCAAACCATACACAAAAGACGTCAGGTTTTGTAGGTTAATTGGCTAAATTGGCCTTATCGGTCCCACATGGAACTATGTGAGCACCGTGTGAAACTGTAAATATAAGAAAGCAAAGTCCTTCGCTGTATTAGACAGCCTTGCTTTTAATCAGTTTATCTATGCTGTTTCTGTGTTGTATCTTGAAACTAAAGGGCCAGTTCATCGCTGTACTGTTCTATGTTCTCGTGCAAAAAGGTCGTTAGGATAATTAGCTGCTAATGACAACCGCTGGTGTGTTGGGTGTGGGGACCATCTCAGGGCTACTGTTGCCCGAGTTATCTCTCCTACCTCTGCCTCTGTCACCTCCTCCATCCCGTGACGCTCCTGTAGGGTTGCCAACTGTCCCGTATTAGCCGGGACATCCCGTATATTGGTTTGTTCCGTACGGGACCGTCCTTGCCCCGTATTTGACTGCTACCACTCGGGTCGAGGGGACTGTCGGGTTGGAGCGCCGCGTCCGGCCCCGCCTCACCCGTCCCGACGTAGTGCAGCCCATGGAGTGCAGCAGCAGCAGCGGCGCCTCGCCCGTGGCCCCGTCGGTCGGTCGGCAGCCCGGCCAGCTGCCCGACCTTCAGACCTTCGCTTACCGCCAACACCAGCACCCCTCCCTCTCATGGCCGATCATCGCCTGGGCCAAAACTCCTCAGCTGGGCCCGCTGGCTGGGCTTTGTGTGCAGTCCAGCACCTGGGCCAACTCATCATTCCCCAGCTGAGTCGGCCAACGAATTACCGTCGGGAGTTTGTCCCTTATTTTGACCTTTTGTCCCTTATTTGGGAGTGAGAAAGTTGGCAACACTGTGCTTCTGCCACTGTGCTCCCTTCCAATTAGGGCCTTCTGCACAATCCTAATTCAAACTATGTACAGGAAAGAACTGCAGATGCTGGCTTAAACCAAAAAGAGACACAAAACGCTGGAGTAACTCAGCGGGTCAGACAGCATCTCTGGAGAACAGGAACAGGTGACGTTTCTGGTCGAGACCCTTCTTTGTCTATTCCCATCTCTCCAGAGATGCTGTCTGACCCGCTGAGTTACTCCAGCTTTTTGTGTCTATTCCCCAGTTAGAACTAGTCAGCTACTGGGAGCTGTGCAATGAACAGCCTGGGACTTTAGTTTAGTTTAGAGACACTGCGTGGAAACAGTCCCTTCGGCCCACCGAGTCCAGTGCTGACCAGCAATGTCCGTACACTAACACTATCCTACTACACACACTAGGGGCAATTTACAGTGCTCTTCTCCGCTTGAATCCTGGTAATTCTCTCTCTCGATTAAAAGTGCTGCTTTGGTGATCTGCTGCTATAGATATTAATAGAGTCTGTTTCATAACTTCCTTTTGAAGTGATGTCAGTTCTTTGTGCTAAATGAGCTGCATAATTACAAGTTTTTAATGCTGGCCCACAAGAGATGAAATGGTACTCATCTCGTTGGTCGGCTATCATTAGAGCAGAGAGGTCTGGGGGAAGCGAATAACTCACAGCCTTATGCTCTCCCTCCCAACACTTTGTTTTAGGGGTACAGCGTGGAAACATGGGGAGAAGGCAGGAGAATGCGTTTAGGAGGGAGAGATAGATCAGCTTTAATTGAATGGCAGAGTAGGCGATGGGCTGAATGGCCTAATTCTGCTCCTATCACATATAACCTTATGAACAGGCCCCTTGGCCCACCAAGACCGTGCCGACCAGTGATCCCCGCACATTAACACTATCCTACGCACACATTAGGGACAATTTTACAATTTTACCAAGCCAATTAACTAACAAACCTGTATGTCTTTGAAGTGTGGGAGGAAACCGGAGCACCCGGAGAAAACCCATAAGGTCACAGGGAGAACGTACAAACTCTATACAGACAGCACCCGTAGTCAGGATTGAACCCGGGTCTCTGGCGCTGTGAGGCAGCAACTCTACCGCTACACCACCGTGCTGTCTTTGGTCGTATAGATCTTGCCTATTATGGACCTTAACATCATTGCTGCTCAAACAGCCAAAAGTAAACATGCCCGGCAAACCTCCCCTTGGGATATTTTCCTTATTCCCAAAGATAAAAGAGTCAAATTCCAGGCCATTAAAATTCCAGCCCTCTCTTGCTTATAATCAGATGGCCTCTATTTTATAAATTTGAACACGTGCCAAGGTATCGACATTTCCTACGTTACAATTGTAATAACATTTTAAAAGTGCTTAATCATCGGTGAAGTACGGGTCCACCACTGATTTTCCGGAGCCCTTGGTTCGAGAGCCCTGCCGTATTATCCGTTTTGCCGGACCAACAGAGGGCACGGATTTGGGGGAAGCCGGCATTGGGAACGGATCTGCCAGCTCTGCCCGGCCAATCTAAGCGCCACATTCACGGGGGGACTTCCAGTAGGGGGGGAAGGGTGAGATTTCAAGTGCACTCTCGGAATTTTGTCCGGATTAAAGGAGGTTCCGGACCACCAGTTGCTCGAAGATCGGTGGTGGGCCCGCATATTGAAGTTGCCCTTGGTGCTGGTCTAATTGAAGCTGTCTTTTACAAGCTGGGGTCTCATTCAGTGGCGGAGTGCAGAGGTCTGTCGAGGCCACAGTCCTGGCACGTTCGTTCGCACGGCAACAAGTTCTGGTATCTCTTCGTTCCAAATGAGGAGACAAAATGCTGGAGTAACTCAGCGGGTCAGGAAAGGAATGGGTGACGTTCTGGGTCGAGACCTTTCTTCAGATCCCAAAAGATCCAGAGATGCTGCCTAAGTTACTCCAGCATTTTGTGTCTACCTTCGGTTTAAACCAGCATCTGCAGATCCTTCCAGCACAACCCAGTTAGTCGTGTTATTTTCCCTTCCCACGCAGAGACGCACCGCTGATCAAAATATTTGTTCAAAGTAAAGTAAACCCTGACTAAACTCATAAGTTTTCAAAGTATTTGGGGGGGGGGGGGGGGGCACCGTGGTGCGTCTGGCCGGTCTGCACTGACTTGTCACCCTCTTTTGCTTCAGTGGTGCTTTATGTTCACATGTGCACAATTATCCTTTGCGTCGCCAAGTTTGGCGCCACTTTCAAAGTCAAGTCCACGCTCTAGGCCTTCTGCAGCAGTTCCCCCCCCAGGCGAGGCCCAGGCTGCTGTTGGGCCTCCAGCCGTTGTCTTCAACTCCGTCCAGCGAACCGTCGCCCCTCTCTACCCGGCGAGACCCGGGTTCGATCCTGGCTACGGGCGCTGTCTGTGCAGGGTATGTTCTCCCTGTGACCATGTGGGTTTTCTCCGGTGCTCCGGTCTCCTCCCAAATTCCAAAGGTACAGGTTTGTAGGTTAATTCCCCCCTGTGAATTGTAATTTGTCCCCAGTGTGTAGGATAATGCTTGTTTATGGGGTGACCGTTGGTCAGTGTGGATTCAGTGCACCCAAGGGTCTGTTTCGCCGCTGTATTTTTAAAGTTTAAATTGGAGTTGAGGACTCACTGGAGTTCAGAAGGCTGAGGAGGGACCTTATTGAAACACCAACTAGCGAAAAGCCTGGATAGAGTGGATGTGGAGAGGATGTTTCCACTGGTGGGAGAATCTAGGAACAGAGGCCATAGTCTCAGAATAAAAGGACGCACCTTTAGAAAGGAGATGAGGAGGAATTTCTTTAGTCAGAGGGTGGTGAATCTGTGGAATTCATTGCCACAGATGGCTGTGGAGGCCAAGCCAATGGATGTTTTTAAGGCTGAGATTGGCAGATTCTTGGTCAGTGTGGGTGTCAGGGGTTATGGGGAGAGGCAGGAGAATGGGGTCGAGAGGGAGAGATAGATCAGCCATGGCAGAGTAGACTTGATGGGCCGAATGGCCTAATTCTGCTCCTATCACTTATGAACTTGCGTGGGGAGTTTGGGAAGCTGAGAGGCAGCGGATTGGAGCTTTGGGCTTTCCCTGCAATGCTGGAAGGTGAGATTCTAGTGTCCCAGCCCCAGCATGGTAACTACATGAAGTTATGGATGGTGGCGCAGCGGTAGAGCTCCTGTCTCACAACGCCAGAGACCCGGCTTTGACCCTGGCTACGGCTAGTGTCTATATGGAGTTTGTACGTTCTCCCCTTGACCTGCATGGATTTTTCACCAAGATCTTCGGTTTCCTCCCGCACTCCAAATATGTCCCTAGTGTAGGATAGCTTTAATGTGCGGGGATCGCTGGTTGGCGCGGACTTGATGGGCCAAATGGCCTGCTGCCACACTGTATCTCAAATCCAAACTAAACTAAACTAAGTGAATGTATGTAGGCAGTTTCTACCATATAGATGTGCCATGGGAATTCATTGTGAGTTGCGGACAAATGTACAATTGAAGATATCAATCCCACCGTTTATTTGATCCTGTCTCGAACAATAGATGGTGGAAAAGGTCATTGTTCACAACAAGGGTTCCCCGGGAAGGGCGTTACTTCAGGTTGATCAGTCGACCTTGTTGCAAATATCGTGCCGAAAGGAACTGCAGAGAGAGACACAATAGCTCAGCGGGACAGGCAGCATCTCTGGAGAGAAGGAATGGGTGACGTTCTGGGTTGAGACCCTTATACAGACCAAATATTATATTTACAAATACTGATGTGTATATGCCCCATGGGAGCTGGGATAGTTCCAGCACCTTTATCATGCCTCTGCCTTGTTGCTGATCAGCTACAGGATTACAGCAAGTCTTGTGTCTGGGCATAACTGAACCATCCCACAAACAACTAGAGAGCAGTCTCGGCAGTACTATCTATCTTATTGGAGACCTTCGAACAACTATCTTTGATCAGACTTTACTGGACTTTATCTTGCACTAAACATTAATCACATTACTCCCCTTATCATGTATCTGTACACTGTGACTGGACATCCCTGAACTGGACTTCACTGGACCGGACATCCTTGGACCATGACTTCCCTGGACCGGACTTCACTGGACCGGACTTCGCTGGACCGGACTTCACTGGGGACCGGACTTCACTGGGGATCGGAGTTCCGTGGACCGGACTTCACTGGGGACCGGACTTCACTGGACCGGACTTCACTGGGGACCGGACTTCACTGGACCGGACTTCACTGGGGACCGGACTTCACTGGACCGGACTTCACTGGGGATCGGACTTCCCTGGACCGGACTTCACTGGACCGGACTTCCCTGGACCGGACTTCACTGGGGACCGGACTTCACTGGACCGGACTTCACTGGACCGGACTTCACTGGGGACCGGACTTCACTGGACCGGACTTCACTGGGGATCGGACTTCCCTGGACCGGACTTCACTGGGGACCGGACTTCACTGGGGACCGGACTTCACTGGACTTCCCTGGACCGGACTTCACTGGACCGGACTTCACTGGACCGGACTTCACTGGACCGGACTTCACTGGACCGGACTTCACTGGGGACCGGACTTCCCTGGACCGGACTTCCCTGGACCGGACTTCACTGGGGATCGGACTTCACTGGACCGGACTTCACTGGGGACCGGACTTCACTGGACCGGACTTCACTGGACCGGACTTCACTGGACCGGACTTCACCTGGACCGGACTTCACTGGACCGGACTTCACTGGACTTCACTGGACCGGACTTCACTGGGGAACGGACTTCACTGGACCGGACTTCACTGGACCGGACTTCACTGGACCGGACTTCACTGGGGATCGGACTTCCCTGGACCGGACTTCACTGGGGACCGGACTTCACTGGGGACCGGACTTCCCTGGACCGGACTTCACTGGGGACCGGACTTCCCTGGATCGGACTTCACTGGGGACCGGACTTCCCTGGACCGGACTTCACTGGGGACCGGACTTCACAGGTCCGGACTTCACTGGGGACCGGACTTCCCTGGACCGGACTTCACTGGACTGGACTTCACTGGACCGGACCTCAGTGGAGTGGAGTGAAGCGATGCATATGCATGGAATGGAGAGATATGGATGAAGTGCAGGCAGATGAGATCAGTTTAACGGCATCATGTTCGGCACAGACTTTGTGGGCTGAAGGGCCTGTTCCTGTGCTGTACTGTTCTATGTGTAAGGACGGACAGAGTGGGGTGCTGGATTAGCATCATTGCTACTGAGCTGCTGTCATTTCTTCTGATCCTGGGCTCTGCTGCTCTCTTGATGGCTGCACAGGAAGAGGCCATTTGTCCCGTCAACTTATGTACTCGGAGGGTGGTGAATCTGTGGGAGTCATTGCTGCAAAAGACTGTGGAGGCCAAATCAATGGATAATTTTAAGGCAGAGATTGACAGATTCTTGATTAGTACGGGTGCCAGGGTTTAAGGGGAGAAGACAGAAGAATGGGGTTCAGAGGAAAACATCTCCAAGTTTGCGGATGACACTAAGCTGGGTGGCAGTGTGAGCTGCAAGGAGGATGCTATGAGGCTGCAGGGTGACTTGGATAGGTTGGGTGAGAGGGCAGATGCATGGCAGATGCAGTATAATGTGGATAAATGTGAGGTTATCCACTTTGGTGGCAAGAACAGGAAGGCAGATTTTTATCTGAATGGTGTAGGAAAGAATTGCAGATGCTGGTTTCAATCGAAGGTAGACACAAAATGCTGGAGTAACTCAGCGGGACAGGCAGCATCTCTTGAGAATCTCCAGTTACTCCAGCATTGGCGTCAGATTAGGAAAGAGGAGGTGCAATGAGACCTGGGTGTCCTTGTACATCAGTCACTGAATGTAAGCATGCAGGTACAGCAGGCAGTGAAGAAAGCTAGTGGCATGTTGGCCTTCATTGCAAGAGGATTTGAGTTTAGGAGCAAGGAGGTCCTGCTGCAGTTGTACAGGGCTCTGGTGAGACCGCACCTAGAATATTGGGTGCAATTTTGGTCTTCTAATTTGAGGAAGGACATTCTTGCTATTGCGTAGGTTCACGAGGTTAATTCCCTAGATGGCTGGACTGACATATGATGAAAGAATGGGTCGCCTGGGCTTGTATTCACTGGAATTTAGAAGGATGAGAGGTTATCTTATTGAAACATATAAAATCTGGTGTGGTCTCACCAGAGCCCTTGAAGGATTGGACAGGCGAGATGCAGGAAAAATGTTCCCGATGTTGGGTGAGTCCAGAACCAGGGGTCACAATTTTTAGAATAAGGGGTGGGCCATTTAGGACTGAGATGAGGAAAAACCTTTTCACCCAGAGAGTTGTGAATCTGTGGAATTCTCTGCCACAGAGGGCAGTGGAGATGTTTTCAAGAGAGAGTTAGATTTAGCTCTTGGGGCCAAAGGAATCAAGGGATATGGGGAGAAAGCAGGAACGGGGTACAGATTTTAGATGATCGGCCATGATCATATTGATGGCGGTGCTGGCTCGAAGGGCCGAGTGGCCTACTCCTGCACCTATTTTTCAATGTTTTCTACCATGATCAGCCGTGATTGAATGGCAGAGTAGACTTGATACTAAATGACCTAATTCTACTCCTAGAACTTATGAACCTGCCATTACTGGTGCTTGTTCTTTATCAGAGCTGCCATTATATATCCCTCCCTGCTGTATGCTTTATTTGATAAGAGATACAGCATGGAAACAGGCCCTTCAGCCCATTGATCGGGCATTCACACTAGTTCTATGTTATCCCACTTTCTCATCCACTCCCCACATACAGGGGGCCAATTAACCTACAAACCCTCACGTCTTTGGGATGTGAGAGGAAACCCATATAGTCACAGGGAGAACTTACCAACTCTACACACAGGCAGCACCTGAAGTCAGGATCGAACCTCATAATTTAATGGCTGATGTATCTTTCCCTCTCAACCCCATCCTCCTAGCTTTGCTCCATAACCGCAGACACCCTCCATGTGGCCCTGCTAAGGGGATCAGAGGGTATGGAGAGAGGGCAGGTACGGATACTGAGATGGTGCAGGGAAGGGCTGAATGGCACCTAATTTCTATGTTTCTATGTTTCTATGCTATGAGCACTGCACCACTGCTGTCCTAAATGCCACGACGACACAGCAGTAAGTTGTTGCCTCACAGCGCCAGAGACCCGGGTTCGATCCTGACTACGGGCGCTGTCTGCACGGAGTTTGGACGTTCTCCCCGTGACCTGCGTGGGTTTTCTCCGAGATCTTCGGTTTCCACCCACACTCCAAAGACGTACAGATTTGTAGGTTAATTGGCTTTGGTAAGATTGTAAATTGTCCCTAGTGTGTGTACGGTCATGTTACTGTGCGGGGATCGCTGGTCGGTGCAGACTCGGTGGGCCGAAGGGCCTGTTTCCGCGCTGTATCTCTAAACGAAACAAAACTAAATACACAATGTCTTAAAAACATAATGGCAGTCCCTTTTAATTCATGCAGTATTGCCTACATGAAGAAGCATTTGCAAATTCCATACTTCTGTCCAATATTTTGGACTGTATAACGTTTGCAGGAGAACAAGTGGGAAGTTGACTGTAATAAAATAGTGCTTGAAGCATCACCCAGCCCGTTCCAAAGTTTATATTTAATATAGAATAATATAGGCACCTTTACCATGCCTCTGCGCTGTTCCCGATGGGCTACGGGATTAGAGCAAGTCTTATCTCTGGACGTTTGTGGGTCATTCTCTCACAACTGAACCATCCTACCAACAACTAGAGAGCAGTCCTGAACTGTGATCTACATATTGACTTCCATAACGTCAAGTAACCCTGGGTTTCTCTCTCTCTCCACCCCCCCCCCCCCCCCCCACCCCCCGCCCCCTTCCCAGTTCCCCGACCAGTCAGACTGTCCCCGATGACATTTTATCTGTTACGTTTTCCTCGCTAAAAATGATTCTACATTTTCCTTGATCTCCACCCCCATTGATCTCACACCTCACACTTCCTTATCTCTGTAACCCCCCTCTCCCCTGATTCTCACTCTGAAGAAGGGTCTCGACCCGAAACGTCACCCATTCCTTCTCTCCAGAGATGCTGCCTATGTCCCGTTGAGTTACTCCAGCATTTTGTATCTATCTCCAGCATCTGCAGTTCCTTCCTACACAACTATATGCATCATTGGAGACCCTCGGATGACTATCTTTGATCGGACTTTACTAAGTCTTGCACTAAGCGTCATTCACATTATTCCTTTTATCATTCCCTTTTTGCGAGGGTGTTGACAGAACTCGAGGGCCTGAGCTATAGGGAGAGCTTAAGTAAGCTGGGATTCCATTCCTTGGAGCGCAGGAGGATGAGGGGTGGTCTTATAGAGGTGTACAATTTCATGAGAGAAATAGATCGGGTAGATGCACAGAATCTCTTGCCCAGAGTAGGGGAATCGAGGACCAGAGGACATAGGTTCAAGTGAAGGGGAAAAGATTTAATAGGAATCTGAGGGGTATCTTTTTCACACAAAGGGTGGTGGGTGTATGGAACGAGCTGCCGGAGGAGGTAGTTTAGGCTGGGACTATCCCAACATTTAAGAAACAGTTATACAGGTAACATAGAAACATAGAAAATAGGTGCAGGAGTAGGCCATTCGGCCCTTCGAGCCTGCACCGTCATTCAATATGATCATGGCTGATCATCCAACTCAGTATCCTGTACCTACCTTCTCTCCATACCCCCTGATCCCTTTAGCCACAAGGGCCACATCTAACTCCCTCTTAAATATAGCCAATGAACTGGCCTCGACTACCTTCTGTGGCAGAGAATTCCACAGATTCACCACTGTGGCTCCACTGTGGCAGAGAATTCCACAGATTGTGTGAAAAATGATTTCCTCATCTCGGTCCTAAAAGACTACCCCCTTATCCTTAAACTGTGACCCCTTGTTCTGGACTTCCCCAACATCGGGAACAATCTTCCTGCATCTAGCCTGTCCAACCCCTTAAGAATTTTGTAAGTTTCTATAAGATCCCCCCTCAATCTTCTAAATTCTAGCGAGTACAAGCCGAGTCTATCCAGTCTTTCTTCATATGAAAGTCCTAACATCCCACAGGGGTACAGGGATAGGACAAGTTTGGAGGGATATGGACCAACTGCGGGCATGTGAGACTAGTGTAGCTGGCACATGTCGGCCCATGTGGGCGAGTTGGGCCGAAGGGCCTGTTTCCTCACTGTATCACTCTATGACTCTATGTATCTGATCCATGCCTTTCATTTGCCCTCGTGCAGCAGTGCAGAGGTGTTCTGCGTCCAGCCTGCGATTTCTCCCGTGCTTGGCGTTTCGTTGTGGTGCCAATGTTTGCGTAGTTCGTGAGTTAAATCCTTAACAAAGAGTTCTCGCTTCACTCTCGCACTGAGTGATGTGTGTGCCCGAGGGGGGGGGACAAGTAGCTTTGATGCTTCCTGAAGTAGATAGTGGGTTTCCTGTGCATTAACCCTGGTGCTGACTGTGGGAGTAGTTCGATAAGGATGCATTATTCATTAATCACTTTGACCTTCATTTTGCATCGCTCGTTTATCAACCACGTTAGCTCCACTGTTATTATTTTTTTAACCCTTAGAAGCACAGGCAGCCATAGAGGCCAAGTCAACGGATATTTTTAAGGCAGAAATTGATAGATTCTTGATTAGTGCGGGTGTCAGGAGTTACGGGGAGAAGGCAGGAGAATGGGGTTGAGAGGGAGAGATAGATCAGGCATGATTGAATGGCAGAGTAGACTAGATGGGCCGAATGGCCTAATTCTGCCATTAAGCCATATAGAACGGAGACGAGGAAGTGCTTTTTCTCACAGAGAGTGGCGAGTCTGTGGAATTCTCTGCCTCATAGGGCAGTGGAGGCAGGTTCTCTGGATGCTTTCAAGAGAGAGCTAGATAGGGCTCTTAAAAATAGTGGAATAAGGGGATATGGGGAGAAGGCAGGAACGGGGTACTGATTGGGGATGATCAGCCATGATCACATTGAATGGCGGTGCTGGCTCAAAGGGCCGAATAGCCTACTCCTGCACCTATTGTCTGTTGTCTATTGCTCCTATCACTTATGACATTATGACTGACTCCATTTGCAAGAGTCGCCAGGAATTGGCACCATTTTCAAAGTCCCAACTACAGCTGGCCATAAAGGCAGAGTAGACTCGATAGGCCACAGTGGCCTAATTCTGCTCCTATAACTTATGCACTTATGAAGAACCTCTAATAATTTACTTCACGTACCTCACATGCACAGGGCACTTATTTCTCTGTGTAGGAAAGAACTGCAGATGCTGGTTTAAATCGAAAATAGACACAAAATGCTTGAGAATCTCAGCATCCATACACCCACCACAAGCAGCATCTCTGGAGAGAAGGACTGGGCGACGTTTTGGGTCGAGACCCTTCTTCAGACTGACGTCAGGGGAGTGGGCGGTACAGAGACAGAATGTAGTCGGAGAGTAAGACAGGTGGGAGAACGAGGGGGGCTGGGGGAGGGGGATGGAGCTGGTGGCAGCTATAAGCGACCATTTTGTTTGCGGTGAGGAAGCGCAGTTGAAGACGCCATTTTGTGCCAGAGGCTCGAACAGAGTGTCAGTGGGAAGTCAATTGTTATCAGGCAACTGAACCATCCTATCACCAACTATAGATCATCCCTGACCTCCCCTCTACCTCATTGGAGACCCTCAGTCTCATAAAGAGAGAGAGGGGGAGAGGGGGAGAGGGGGAGAGAGAGGGGGAGAGGGTTGGAGAGAAAGATGGGTAGAGGGGGAGAGAGAGAGAGGGGGAAGGGGAGGAGAGAGAGAGGGGGAGGAGGAGAGAGGAGAGAGAAAGAGAGGGGGAAGAGAGGGGAGAGAGAGGGGGAGAGGGGGGAGAGAGAGGGGGGTAACGGGAGCGGGGGAGGGAGGCAGAGAGAGGGGGGGGAGAGAGAGAGGGGGAAACTTTATAGTCAAGGGGACATACAGCGTGGAAACAGGCCTTTCGGCCTAACGACCATGCCAACCAACATGCCGCATCTACACTAGTCCCACTTGTCTGCATTAGGCCCATATTTTACAGGCCCCTATCCTATCCGTGTAGCTGTCTAAATGTTTCTTAAGCATTGCAACAGTACTTGCCTCAATTACCTTCTCTGGCAGCTCGATCCTTACACCCACCACTCTTTGTGTGTAAAAAAAAGTTACCACACAGGTCTGTATTAAATCTTTTCCTCCCTCACCTTAAACCTATTTCCTTTGATTCTTGATTCCCCAACTCTGGGCAAAAAGACTCTGTGCATTTGCTCTATCTATTCCCCTCATGAATTTATACACCTCTATAAAATCAACCCTCATTCTCCTGCGCTCCAGGGAATAAAGTCCTAGCCTGCTCAACCTCCACCCATAGCTCAGGCCCTCGAGTCCTGGTAACATCCTCATAAGATGCAGGATAAAGAGAGTAACGTTTTGTGTGATATATTTTGACTCACAGGCCTTCACCAGTCAGAGCATTGAGTCTAGTAGTCGTGTGGTCATGTTGCAGTTCGACAAGGCGTTGGTGAGACCACATTTAGAGTATTGTGTTCAGTTTTTGTCACCATGTTACAAGAAAGATGTTGTCATCTCTGCAAATGATTTGCAGAGTTGATTTATGAGGAATATTTCATGCAAAATATTTCACACTATCTTGATACATGACGATAATATACTAACACCAGATGTAGCATGAAAACAGTCCCAGCCAGCCACCCATTAACACTCTGGATGTAAGTTTTCCCTCTTCAAATCCTGCTGTTTGATTAAAAATTGGCACAGCATAAGCGGGCCCCATATCTGAGGAGGGATGTGCTGGCGTTGGAGAGGGTTCAGGAGACGTTTACGAGGATGATCCCAGGAATGAGTGGGTTAACGTACGATGAGCGTTTGACGGCGCTGGGCCTGTACACGCTGGAGTTTAGCGGTATGAGAGGGGGACCTCATTGAAACTTGCCGAATAGTGAAAGGCTTGGATAGAGTGGATGCGGAGAGGATGTTTCCACTAGTGGAATTTCTTTGGTCACAAGGTGGTGAATCTGTGGAATTCATTACCACAGAAGGCTGTGGAGGCCAAGTCAATGGATATTTTCAAGGCAGAGATAGACAGATTCTTGATTAGTACGGGTGTCAGGGGTTATGGGGAGAAGGCAGGAGAATGGGGTTAAGAGGGAAAGATAGATCAGCCATGATTGAATGGCGGAGTAGACATGATGGGCTGAATGGCCTAATTCTGCTCCTATCACATGAACTGATGAACGTACAAACCTTTTCACAAACCCCATTCTATTCACGATACCTCGAGATGCACATAATCCTGCCTTTTATTGTGAGAAGTGTCGGAAGGAACTGTACTCGAAACATCACCTATCCTTTCTCCCCAGAGATGCTGCCTGACCCGCTGAGTTACTCCAGCTTTTTGTGTCTCCCTTGTGTAGATCAGCCATGATTGAATGGCACAGTAGATCTGATGGGCCGAATGGTCTAATTCTACTCATATCATTATGAACTAATGAACTTAAACTAAACACTTCACCTGGTGCTCAGCTGACGGTTTGCACATGGTTTCAGAACATTCATGGAACTGTATAGTGTAGGAACAGGCCCTTCGGCCCACAATACCCCTGCCGATCATGATGCCGTTATACTAGCCTCACTTTCCTGCAGAAGGTTCAGAATCGCCAACCTCTGACTACAGAAATTCCTCCCCTTTAATTCTTTGACGTTCTTTAATTCTGAGCCTGTGACCTGTGGTCCTAGACTCTCCCACTAGTGGAAACATCCTCTCCACATCCACTCTACCCAGGTATTCTCTGCTTGTGGTCAGTGTGTAGTGGGTGGGAAGTGGAGGATCTGAGAGCCTGGGGCAGTCATCGTCTGTGCTCGTGGCCAAACACGCAGGCTGAGTCCAGCACCCTGCACGATCGAGCGCTGCGTTTACCAACTGCAGCTGTCAACGGTGTAATAGGATCGGGTTTTATTTCGAGCTTGTTTTCCGCCTGATGAGGACACAATGGTCCAGGGTTTGCTAATTGAGGGACATCTTGTGATGTGTTCTGTTGGCCCGCCATCATCCTTCCCTCCTGGCGAAGGCACCATGTTATCGGACACCTTGGTGAACGATAGTGGTGACCTTCCATTCCCCTCCCTCTAGTTGCACTTTGTACTTCAATCCCAGGACAGAGGACCTGAGTAGCGCGAATGTAGCGCTGGAGGCCCGGGTTCGATCCTGACTACGGGTGCCGTCTGTACGGAGTTTGTACGTTCTCCCCGTGAGCTGCGTGGGGTTTCTCCAAAGACGTTCAGGTTTGTAGGTTTATTGGTAAATGTAAAAATGGTCCCTAGTGGGTGTAGGATAGTGTTAACGTGCGGTGGTCGCTGGCCGACACGAACCCGGTGGGCCGAAGGGCCTGTTTCCACGCTGAATCTCTAAACCTTCCCCTAAATTGTTCATCAAAGACTTGCGTTACTGACTTAGTTTGAATGACTCAGTATAGGTCAGTTGAAGATTGCAAATAGATGCCTTTCCGAACATTATTCCCTTCACCCTGCGGACTGCTTGATTGTTGGACAGAGAAAGGAACGGAACAGCGATGGGGGTAGAGTATCTCAGTGGCTGACGGTTGGTTATTGTCACAGGTACTGAGGTACAGTGAGAAGCTTTTATGGCTGCGCTTTATCCAGTCAGCGGAAAGACTACACATGCTCACAGTCCAGCTGTCTACAGTGTACGGATACAGGATAAAGGGAATAGTGATTAGAAAGGCATCTTGATCCGAGCTACACTGTGGCATAGAACAGTCATTCACACTAAGTCGGTAAGCCAAGTGTTTGATCAACATTTTCGAGGAAGGTAATTTTTCTGAGTGGTCGGTGATTGTTTATTTGAATCTGAGCTACCTTATCACCATCTACTATTTACACAATTTACAAATTTTACCGAAGCTAATTGACCTACAAACCTGTACGTCTTTGGAATGTGGGACAAAATCGGAGCACACGGAGAAAACATACGGGGTCACGGGGAGAACGTACAAACTCCACACAGACAGCACCCGTAGTCAGGATTGAACCTGGGTCTCTGCTGGTGTAAGGGCAGCAACTCTACTGAGCCATCGTGCCGCACACAAATGGTTATGAACAGGTTCTTTTTGTTACAGATATCCATGTTGGATAATACACAGGAATCACTCTGGTCACTGTGCGTTTTACAGTGTTGCAACGAGTGGTGTTTATCACGGTCAATTAACAAGTACATTTATTTATAGGGTGTGTAAGAATGAACTGCGGATGCTGGTTTAAACCGAAGATAGACACAAAGAGCTGGAGTAACTCAGCGGGACAGGCAGCATCTCTGGAGAGAAGGAATGGGTGACGTTTCGGGTCGAGACCTTTCTTCAGACTGCTGTCAGGGGAGAGGGAGATACATAGATAGGGAAGAGTAAGGCGTGAAAACAGGACAGAGGGAATGGAGATCAAAGATCACACCCTACACTTCCTTATCTATGTATCTCCCTCTCCCCTGACATCTGTCTGAAGAAGGGTCTCAACCCGGAGCGTCACCCATTCCTTCTCTCCAGAGATGCTGCCTGTCCCGCAGAGTTACTCCAGCTTTATTTATAGTCTTCCCCCGCCTGGTTACAATGGTACAGAATTAGGATTCCCTGTACTCGATGGCCGGCTTCAATGGGCTTGAAGTACCAGTGGCTGTTACATTGTTTAATACTGTATGGTTGCATAAGTAACAGTGGAAGCAATCTAAAGAAGGGTTCCGACGCGAAACATCACCTATCTATGTTCTCTAGAGATGCTGCCTGAGCCGCTGAGTTACTCCTGCACTTTGTATTTTACTCAAGATTCCATCGTCTGCAGTTCCTTGTGCCTCGATCCATAGAAGCAGTTCCTTGTCCATTTACAATAGCAACTCTCTTGAGCAAAGATCCTACAGCGGAGCAAGATAGGCCACTCCTGCTAAATGCAACGGGCTGACGTGTAGTACGCAACGGAGCGGAACGCGGGCCTTTTTTTCATCCATTTCAGTAACCCGACCCGACCCGACCCGACTCGCAGTGTAATCAACTTTGCGGGGGAACAGTTTGTGTTAATAAATTTAAATTCTGAAAATGAGATTTTTAGCAACTAAATTTTATTTTTACGAGGATGTTTCCGTGACCGGCTTCCGTCTCCACACTAGTATCCTATGGGATCTTTGGTGCGGAGACGGAAGCCGGTTACGGAAATGGGGCCGAAAATTTCCCATGAATCTGCCCATGGCCGTACTACGCCTTTTTCATCGAGTGATCTATCTTGCTCGCTGTAGGATCTTTGGTCTTGAGTGGCTCCGCGCAGTGGAACCACCAGCCTCTGATTTGAAGAGATGAAAGCGTCCGATGACAGCAGGGGAGATTACGTGGAAACAGATTTTTTTGTCTCATGATTGCCGCAGATATGAGGAGTTTTTTGCAGGTTCTGGGCCTGCACCCACTGGTTGGGGGGACTTCATTGAGAGCTACCTGATAACACCTGGACAGAGGGAATGCTTTCAGTAATGGCCGCATCTAGAACAAGCGTTCCCAACATGGGTAAATTTACCCCCAGGAATTAAATTTCATCTACCCAGGGAGCAAATTTGTCGATTCTGGATTTGTACATATTTTTCCTCATTTTCTCTGACTGTGTTTGGTTCTGGTATACCTGTATCTGTTCATCATTAGTTGTTCATAAATAAGTGAAATAGCATAGTTATAGACAATAGACAAATATAGAAACATAGAAACATAGAAAATAGGTGCAGGAGTAGGCCATTCGGCCCTTCGAGGCAGAATGATCATGGCTGTTGAGAGAGACAAGATAGAAAAATTAAAGCCAGGGTGTATGTGGAACCCCTGACCTAGAACCAGAGGGCACAGCCCTTAAAAGGGACTCGAAAGGAGATGAGGAGGATTTTCTCAGAGGTGGTGAATCTGCCCGCAGATTCCAAGACATTCTTTAAAGTGCAAATTGTTGACCAGTAAGGGTGTCAAAGGTGAGCCTGATCGAATTCTCCTCATCGCCATTCTAAAGGCACGTATTTTGAGCCTGTACTGTACCTCAGTACACGCGGCAATAATGAAGCTGAGCCTAAAGCTGTGTTTGACGCCTCTCGGTAGAGAGGACTTGACATGAACACTGCGTGCACTGGATGGAGCGCTGATTACGTTAAAAGCAAGGCTAAGTGTCTAATATTGTGAATAATGCTTTCTTGCTTTTGTATGGCGGCACGGTGGCACTGCGGTAGAGTTGCTGCCTCACAGCGCTTACAGCGCCAGAGACCCAGGTTCGATCCTGACTACGGGTGCTGTCTGTACGGAGTTTGTACGTTCTCCCCATGACCTGCGTGGGTTTTCTCCGAGAACCGGTTTCTTCCCACACTCCAAAGACGTACAGATTCATAGGTTAATTGGCTTGGTATAAATGTAAAAATGGTGTATAGGATAGTGTTAATGTGCGGGGATCGCTGGTTGGTGTGGACTCGGTCGGCCAATAGACAATAGGTGCAGGAGTAGGCCATTTGGCCCTTCGAGCCAGCACCGCCATTCAATGTGATCATGGCTGATCATCCCCAATCAGTACCCCGTTCCTGCCTTCTCCCCATATCCCCTGACTCCGCTATTTTAAGAGCCCTATCTAGCTCTCTCTTGAATGCATCCAGAGAACCTGCCTCCACCGCCGTCTGAGGCAGAGAATTCCACAGACTCGCCACTCTCTGTGAAAAAAAGTTTTTCCTCATCTCCGTTCTAAATGGCTTACTCCTTATTCTTAAAACAGGCCGAAAGGTCTGTTTCCACACTGGATCTCTAAACTAAACTGGAGAGTTTTGTTTTATTTGTAGTTTCGCACAGTGCTCGCGTTGTTCCCTGCGAGCACTGATAACTGGTTGGTTTGGCTATTCCTTTAACACGCCAGTCATTTAACAGCCAAACCCTTTGACGTAAAGGATGTCATCTGACTGACTGGGCTGCTCACAAGATGCCCCAATTTCAGACATTGTATCGCCATCATCTGGAAAACAAAGCTGTGATTATTGTTTCATCACCCAGAGATCATTCACTGAAGGTGAAGGTGCGGGAGGAATTATAGATACAAGGAACTGCAGATGCTGGTTTTCAAAAAAGGACACAGTGCTGGAGTGACTCAATAGGTCAGGCGGCATCTCTGAAGAACAGCGGTAGGTGGTAGAGTCGTTCTGTGTAGAAAGAGGCCCTTCGGCCCAACTTGCCCACACAGGCCAACATGTTGCAGCTACACTAGTCCCACATGCCCGCGTTTGGTCCAGATCCTCGTATGTTGCAAAACATACTTGCCAAATAAATTATGATTATTATCCCTCCAAACCTGTCCTATCCATGTTCCTGCTAACTGTTTCTTAAACATTGGGATAGTCCCAGCCTCAACTACCTCCTCCGGCAGCTCGTTCCATACACCCATCACCCTTTGTGTGAAAAAGTTACCCCTCAGGTTCCTATTAAATCTTTCCCCCCTCACCTTAAACCTATGTCTTGTGATTCTCGATTCTGGGCAAGAGATCTATTCCTCTCATGGAATGTGATGTTTTGGGTCGGGACTGAAGAAGGGTCCTCACCTATCCATGTTCCCCAGCGAAGCGGCCTGACCCGCTGAGTTACTCAAGCACTCTGTGTCTTTTCTTTCCGCGAGGATATTTTTCTTTTGCGCGTTGGTTAGAATGTAGACTGCGCTGCCTAGTGTAGATTCAACGAGAAGCTGGAGAAATATTACAGGCAAAGAGCGGATTGTGGCGAACAGGTTTGTTGTCTTTAAGGTGAGAGGGCCAGGGAAAGGTTTTTACACCAAGGGTGATGGATGCCCAGAATGGGCTGCCAGCAGCAGTGGAGGCCAATAGACAATAGACAATAGGTGCAGGAGTAGGCCGTTTGGCCCTTCGAGCCAGCACCGCCATTTAATGTGATCACGGCAAATACTCTAGTGGGGTTTTAAATACTTCTGGATAGGCACTTGGTTGTGCAGGGAATGAAGGGATTATGGGGTATGTACAGGTAGATAGGTGATTGTTTTAGCATCAGGTTTGGCACAGATATTGTGGGCAGAAGGGCCTGTTCTTGTGCTGGGCTGTACTGCCCTGTTCTACTAGATGGGCGGCTCAGCGGCACAGCAGGTAAAGCTGCTGCCTCACAGCTCTAGAGGCCCCGATCCAATCCTGACCTCGGCTGCTGTTCTCCTTGCGATGGTGTGGGTTTCTCACAGGTGCTCCGGTTTCCCCCCACATCCTAATTTAGAAAGTTGTGCGAGTTCGCAGGTTAATTGGCCTCTGTAAATTGTCACGAGGGAGCAGAGAGTGGATGAGAAAGGGGGATAATGGAGAACTCGAGGGAATGGTTGATCGATGGTCGGTGTGGGCCCGGTGGGCCGAAGGGCCTGTTTCCATGCTGTATTTCTACAACTAAAACTAAGCGTCATTGTCAAAAACAGATGTAATTATCGCTGCCTAAAGAGAAGGGTCTCGACCCAGAACCAGGGGCCACAGTTTAAGAATAAGGAGTAAACCATTTAGAACGGAGACGAGGAAACACTTTTCTTTAGTTGGTTGTGAGTCTGTGGAATTCCCTGCCACAGAGGGCGGTGGAGGCCAAATCACTGGATGGATTTAAGAGAGAGTTAGATAGAGCTCTAGGGGCTAGTGGAGTCAAGGGATATGGGGAGAAGGCAGGCACGGGTTATTGATAGCGGTCAATCAGCCATGATCACAATGAATGGCGGTGTTGGCTCGAAGGCCGAATGGCCTCCTCCTGCACCTATGTTCTATGTTTCTATGTTTCTATGCCTCAGAGGGCGGTGGGGGCAGTTTCTCTGGATGCTTTGAAGAGAGAACTGGATAGGGCTCTTAAAAATAGCGGAGTCAGGGGATGTGGGGAGAAGGCAGGAACGGGGTACTGATTGTGGATGATCAGCCATGGTCACATTGAATGGCGGTGCTGGCTCGAAGGGCCGAATGGCCTACTCCTGCACCTAGTGCCTATTGTCTATTGACCCGTAACGTCACCCATTCCTTCCCTCCAGAGATGCTGCCTGACCCACTCTGAGTTACTCCAGCATTTTACGCTTATCTTCAGTAGGAACCAGCACCTGCAGTTGCTTCCTGACATCATCACTGCCCTCTGTGGGATCTTGCTGTGTAAAGACTGGCTGACACATGACCGGCTGCCTATTGTGCAGAGTCCAGGGGGCAATGGCCATGGGTGCTCACCTGCTCCCTCTGCTGGCCACCAGCTCCTCATGCCCGAGCAACCCTCCAGGCTCAACACAGCAACATTCAGAATAGGAAGGAACGACAGACGCCAGTTTAAACCGAAGATAGACACAAAAAAGCTGGAATAACTCAGTGGGACAGGCAGCATCTCTGGAGAGAGAAGGAATGGGTGACGTTTTGGGTTGAGACCCTTCAGTCTGAAGAAGGGTCTCAACCCGAAACGTCACCAATTCCTTCTCCCCAGAGATGCTGCCTGTCCCGCAGAGTTATTCCAGCTTTTTTTGTGTCTAACTTAGAATAGAGGAACAAGTTCCTGAGATGGAGAGATCACACCTCCAGGATTTTGGACGGGCTCTCTGAAGTGCCTCTTTTTAGGCTGCAAAGGCATTCATGTTCTCTCTGAAGTTACTGGACACTCGCCAAAACAATGAAGCCATTAGTAAACGTCATTTTATTTGAACAAGCTGCAAGAATTAGCTGCTGTATAACATCATAAACGCCACAGAAGTGTGTGCACTTTGTGTTGACTTTCCAGGGCACGTATGTTGTACTTAGATACACGTTGGTACATTTCCTGTGTTGCTGACTGGTTATCGTAGAAGTACCTAGTGAGGAGCCCACGTAACCTTCGAAGGTTATACAACTTGGAGACTACAAGGAATTGTGGATGCTGGAATCTTCTGTACACCACACTGGAGAGGTGGTACGATGGCACAGCGGTAGAGTTGCAGCCTTTTGGGCCTGTCCCACTTGCCGATTTTTTATGCAACTGCCGGTGACTGCCGATTTTTTATGCAACTGCCGGTGACTGCCGAACAACTGCCGACAACCTTGGAAGGATTGAGGCAGTGCAGCGTAGGTTCACGAGACTGATCCCTGGGATGGCGGGACTGTCATATGAGGAAAGATTGAAAAGACTAGGCTTGTATTCACTGGAGTTTAGAAGGATGAGGGGGGATTTTTTGGAAACATGTAAACTTATAAAAGGACTGGACAAGCTAGATGCTGGAAAAATGTTCCCAATGTTGGGCGAGTCCAGAACCAGGGGCCACAGTCTTAGAATAAAGGGGAGGTCATTTAAGACTGAGGTGAGAAAAAACTTTTTCACCCAGAGAGTAGTGGAATTCCCTGCCACAGAGAGTAGTGGAGGCCCAATCACTGGATGGATTTAAGAGAGAGTTGGATAGAGCTCTAGGGGCTAGTGGAGTCAAGGGATATGGGGAGAAGGCAGGCACGGGTTATTGATAGGGGACGATCAGCCATGATCACAATGAATGGCGGTGCTGGCTCGAAGGGCTGAATGGCCTCCCCCTGCACCTATTTTCTATGGTTCTATGTAACCTACGTCATCCTGGCGACAACCTACAACAGCATCTACGTCAGGAGAAGTCAAGCGACGCTCATTTGCATCAACCCCACTGACACCAAAGAAGGGTCTCAACCCGAAATGTCACCAATTCCTTCTCTCCAGAGATGCTACCTGTCCCGCAGAGTTATTCCAGCTTTTTTTGTGTCTAACTTAGAATAGAGGAACAAGTTCCTGAGATGGAGAGATCACACCTCCAGGATTTTGGACGGGCTCTCTGAAGTGCCTCTTTTTAGGCTGCAAAGGCATTCATGTTCTCTCTGAAGTTACTGGACACTCGCCAAAACAATGAAGCCATTAGTAAACGTCATTTTATTTGAACAAGCTGCAAGAATTAGCTGCTGTATAACATCATAAACTCCAGAAAGGTAACCAGAAAGACACTACGACTTTTTGCGCGACTGAGGAGATGACTCGCAGCGAGCACCGGCGAACATGTGGCGACAAACTAGTCGCCTGTGGTTGCCTAAAAAATCGCCTAAGTGGGACAGGCCCGTTACAGCACCAGAGACCCAGGTCCTGACTACGGGTGCTGTCTGTATGGAGTTTGCACGTTCTCACCGTGACCCTGTGTCATTCAGCGTGGAAACAGGCCCTTTGGCCCCAACTTGCCCACATCGGCATTTAGCCCATATCCCTCTAAACCTGTCCTATCCATGTTCCTGTCTAAATGTTTCTTAAACATTGCGATAGTACCTGCCTCAACTACTATGGAGCATCTATGGAGCGGGGGAAATAGGCAACGTTTCGGGTCGAAACCCTTCTTCAGACGTGTTGGGTTGTTCTAGCGTGCGGGGATCGCTGGTCGGCACAGACTCGGTGGGCCGAAGGGCCTATTTCCATGCTGTATCTCTAAACTAAACTAAACACACATCGTGCGCAGTTTGGGACCCCGTCTCTGAGGAAGGATGTGCTGGCGTTGGAGAGGGTCTAGAGGAGGTTTACGAGAACGATCCCAGGAATGAGTGGGTTAACACATGATGAGCGCTTGTCGGCGCTGGGCCTGTACTCGCTGGAGTTTAGAAGGATGAGGGGCACCTCATTGAAACTTACCGAGCAGTGAAAGGCCTGGAGAGAGTGGATGTGGAGAGGATGTTTCCACTGGTGGGATAATCTAGAACTAGAGGCACAGCTTTAGAATAAAAGGGGGTTATTTTAGAAAAGAGATGAGACGGAATTTCTTTAGCCAGGAGGTGGTGAATCGGTGGAATTTATTGCCTCAGACAGCAGTGGAGGCTGTCATTGGGTATTGTTAAAGTGGTGTTGCCCCTCAAATTCCTGTTAAATCTTTCCCACCTCACCTTAAACCTACATCCTCTGACTCTTGATTTCCCTACTCTGGGTAAAAGATTGTATTTAACTTATTTATTCCTCTCATGATCTTACATGCTTCACCCCTCATCTTCTTGCGCTCCAAGGGACAAGGTCCTCGTCTGCCCAACTTCTCCCTATGGGTCAGTCCTGGCAACATCCTCATGAATCTTCCCTGCATTAAGGTTTTTTCAGCTTAACAACATATTTCCTATAACAGTGTGACCAAAATGCACCAATGTCTTGGGCAATTGTAACGTGATTTCCCAGCTTCTCCACTCAATACCCTGAGTAATGAAGGCCATCTACCTGTGATGCTACTTTCAAGGAACTGTGTACCTGCACTCCTAGATCCCTCTGCTCTACAACGCCCCAGAGCCCTTCCATTCACTGTGTAGGTCCCGCCATGGTTAGGCTTCCCAAGATGTTTGTCTAGTTTGGAAATGAAACGGCAGCTTGTTGAACACACTGGGATTAATGACCTTGTTTCTGTGAGTTACGGAAAGGCATTACATTGTCTCTCAAGTTAAGGTCTTGAATAAAGGAGAGGTTGATTTCAAAAGGATGAGAGAAGACTTTGTGGGATTAGATTGGGAGCTAACGGGTTAAAAACAATAGATAAAGCGGCGGCTCGGTGGCGCAGCGGTAGAGTGGCCGCCTCACAGCGCCAGAGACGGTGGTTCCATCCTGACTACGGGTGCTGTGTGTATGGAGTTAGTACGTTCTCCGCATGGCGGAGGTGAACTTTTAAATTTTATTTTATGGCTGTTTTACTTTACCTTAGTACTTTACTTTAGACCTACAGTCCCTTCGGCCCATCGAGTACGCCCCGACCAGGGATCACCTCACACACTGGCACTATCCTACACACTAGTTTGATTACCATGACAATGCATCTGGCCCATACTGCCTATAGACTGTAGGCATACAGTGCAGAAACAGGCCCTTCGGCCCACCGAATCCTTGCCCACCAGCGACACCCCCGTACCAAAGCCAATTAAACTATACACCTGTGGGTGTGGGAGGAAACTGGAGCAGCCAGAGAAAACCCACGCGGTCACAGAGAGAACGTGCAAACTCTGCACGGGCAGCGCCTGTAGTCAGGATCGAAGTCTCTGGCGCTGAGAGGCAGCAACTCTACCGCTGTGCCACTGTACCACTCTGTTTTACTTCCTGATTTTCTTTCTTTAGCCAATTTGGAATTCTATCCTTGAAGGACTATTCTACCTCTAGGCGTTCAGTTATTGATGGGGCCTGTCAGTTTGGTACAAACTCCTCCTGGTAATGTACATTCTACCCTTGCTTGACTTTCTATAGAAGAGAACGCTTGCCGGCACCACACTTTGTTGTCCCGCCTCTGATGGGGCAGAGTGGGATGGAAACATAGAAACATAGAAATTATGATCATGGCTGATGGATGGGTGCTTTACCAAGGGTATCCACCAGTGGCCCAGCGGCAGAGTTGCTGCCTCATGGCGCCAGAGACCCAGGTTCGATCCTGACTACGGGTGCTGTCTGTACAGAGTTTGCACAATCTCCTCATGACCTCGTGGGTTTTCACCGGGTGCTCTGGGTTCCTCCGACATTCCAAAGACGTAGGATAGAATTAGTGTATGGGGGATCATTGGTCGGCGTGGGCCAAAGGAGATGTTTCCACGCAGTATCTCTAAACCAAACTAAACTGAACACCGATGGGATGGGTGCATTACAATGAGTGTACAATGCAGTTGAACTATGCCCAATCTGTAGTTGATGTCTAACACCAGCTCTCACCACCTGAGATCTCATGAAGGGTCCCAACCCAAAACGTAGGGTGCCCATTCCCTTTGTGGAAGCTGCCTGTTCTGCAGAGTTATTACTTGGAGATAAGCACGGAAACAGGCCCTTCAGCCCACCAAGCCCATGCCGGCCATCGATCAACCGCTCACACCAGTTCTGTTATTCCACTTTCTCATCCACTCCCTACACACTAGGGGCATTTTACAGAGGGCCAATTAATGTACAATCCCACACGTTTAGTTTAGAGAGGCAGCACGGAAACAGGCCCTTCGGCCCACCGGGTCCGTGCCGACCAGCGATCCCCGCACACTAACACTATCCTGCACACACTAGGGACAATTTTTACATTTACCGAGCCAATTAACCTACAAACCTGTACGTCTTTGGAGTGCGGGAGGAAACTAAAGATCTCGGCGAAAATCCACGCAGGTCACGGGGAGAACGTGCAAACTCCGTACAGACAGCACCCGTAGTCGGGATCAAACCCGGGTCTCCGGCGCTGCATCCGCTGCTCTACTGTGCCGCCCTTCGTCTTTCGGATGTGGGAGGAAACCGGAGCACCCAGAGGAAACCCACGCGGTCACGTGGAGAACGTGGAAACTCCACACAGACAGCACCTGGTCGGGATCGAATCCAGGTCTCTGCCGCTTTGAGGCAGCAACTCTACCAGCACCTGGGGCAGTGTGGAGTTCCTCCGGCACTTTGTATTTTGCTCTAGATGCCAGCATCTGCGGTTTGTTGTGTCTCCGTTCACCAGCTGAGGGTGTGTTGAGGAACAGTCAGGATTGTGAACCAGCACTGCTGGGCTCCCCTGCTCCTCCTGGGTTAACATGCAGAGCGACATTAATCAGATCCAGGCCACACTATTGACATGAGGTTGGCAAATTGAACCTGGATTCCCAGGAATGTGCATTCCTGACACAGGGAAGGGAAGTGCTGGAACAATGCACAGCTTGTTAACTTTTGCTGCCTGAGCTCTGGGTCCAGGGAAAAGATTATGTTTCCTGAAAAATATCACCGTGAGCAGCTGCGGGCAATACAACTCGATCCCATCTTCTCCAAATAAAAATATCCATGAAAAATTCCAGCAGGTTGTTTTTGTCCTTGGCACGAGAGACGGGAGGAAATGACATGGAGACGATCTCGGGCAAGGGAAACCGCAGCAGCACAGCGGCAGAGTTGCTGCCTCACAGCGCCAGAGTCCCGGGTTCGATCCTGACCTCGGGTGCTGTCTGTGAGTGTGGAGTCAGCAAATGTTTCAGTAATGAATGGCCGGAAACGCAGGGGGTGGGGGTAAGAGAAACTCTCGTTGTTACAGGGGAAGTGGGGAAGGGGGGTGGGGGGTGGATTAATAATATTCACAATCAGAAAGGATTTTGATACATTACAGACAAATAAATAGTTTCCATTTCCGGGGTGGGGGGGGGCTGGACTAACTGTTAAAATACTCCAGAGGCAACTTTGGGAAGCAGTTCCACAGCAACTTGTTCTGAACAGGAGGTGCCAAGCTGACACTCTGGCTAAGAGACTTCAACACTTCCTGGTGTTGGAAAAGAGAGACCTGCAGGGATGTGGGATTAACGGACACCATTCCCACAGAGCTAGCACTGGTCAATGGGCCAAATGGCCTTAAATGAACAATTCTAGTAAATGGCATTTAGAGTCATAGAGTCATACAGCAAGGAAACAGGCCATTCAGCCCAACCTTCTCATTCCAATCAAGTTGCCCCATCTATACTTAGTTTAGTTTAGGCCGGGGATACAATAAGGAAACAGGCCCTTCGGCCCACTGAGTCCGCGCCTACTAGCGAACTCCGGACACTAGCACTATCCTACACACTGGAGACAATTTGCAATTTTATCGAAGCCACTTAACCTACAAAATTCTATGTCTTTGGAGTGTGAGAGGAAACCCAAGATCTCGGAGAAAACCCACGCAGTCACAGGGAGAACGTACAAACTCCATACAGGCAGCACCCGTAGTCAGGATCGAACCCGGGTCTCTGGTGCAGTGAGGCAGCAACTCTACCCCTGCATCACCCTCTGTGAGGAAAAAGTTGCTGCTCAGGCTCCTATTAAATCTCTCCCCTCTGGCCTTCAATCCATGTACCCTGGTGCTCGATTCCCCTACTCTGGGTACAATGTATATTCACCCTGTCTATTCCCTTGTGATCTTACACACATGATCCAATGGGGTTGCATGGAGCTGAACTGTTCAGTTCAGTTTATTGTCACTTGTAGCGAGGTACAGTGAACAGCTTTTGTTGTGAGCTAACCAGCCAGAGGAAATACAGCACATGTTTAAATCGAGCCATTCGCAGTGCACAGTTATAGGATAAAGGGAAAAACGCTTTGTGCAAGGAAAAGCCAGTGAAGTCCGATCAAAGATTGTCCGAGGGCCCTCGATGAGGTGGAGAGTAGTTCAGGACTGCTCTCTGGTTACGGTAGGATGGCACTGAACTGTGTGGTCTGACATTGGGATGAAGGCGACAGGAACAGCGGGGGGGGGGGGTGAGACGGTGAGAGAGTAGGCGGAACGAGGTGGGTCGGAGACATTGGACCTGTCACCTACTGACAGCAGCCGTTGCTGTCCAGAGACTGGGGTCAGGACCTCCAAGTATCAGTTACAGCCCATTACTGGGGGAAGAGCTTGGGAAAAGGCAAGGAACTGTCCTCCAAAATACTAAATAACGCGAGTGAAGGCGTGAGAGAGCAGATCACAGTCAGTGGGTGGATGGTTTTATGGCGGGGATAGATTATTTCCTCATTAGTAAACGTGTCAGGTGTCGTGCGTGTACGGTGAAGAGAGGTGTGAGGCTGTACGGAGGTATGGTCCGTGCCGCTGAGGTGAATAATGAAAGGCCTGGGTAGAGGGGATGTGGAGAGGATGTTTCCACTGGTGGGAGAGTCTAGGACCAGAGGTCACAGCCTCAGAATAAAGTGACGTTCCTTCAGAAAGGAGATGAGGAGGAATTCCTTTAGTCAGAGGGTGGCGAATCTGTGGAATTCTTTGCCACAGACGGCTGTGGAGGCCAAGTCAACGGATATTTTTAAGGAAAAGATAGATAGATTCTTGATTAGTACGGGTGTCAGGGGTTATGGGGAGAAGGCAGGAGAATGGGGTTAGGAGGGAGAGTTAGATCGCTGCCAAAGGTGCCTCAACAAAGTGCTGAGTAAAGGGTCTGAATACTTATGTAAATGTGATATTTCAGTTATTTCTTTTTAATTACTTTGCAAACATTTCTAAACCTGTTTTCGCTTCTTCATTCTGAGGTATTGTGTGTAGATTGATGATAAAAAATAATGAATCTAATCCATTTTAGAACAAGGCTGTAACGCAACGAAATGTGGAAAAAGTGAAGGGATCTGAACACTTTCTGAATGCACTGTAGGTGTGGCAATAATCTTATGATCTTAGTTCAGTTGATGGATATAGTACAGAAACAGGCCATTCAGCCCAGCGAGTCCTTGCCGACCAGTGATCCCCACACACTAGCACTATCCTACCCACTAGGGACAATTTATAAACTTTACCGAAGCCACAATTAACCTGCAAACCTGTCCGTCTTTGTAGTGTGGGAGGAAACTGGAGCACCCGGAGAAAACCCACACAGTCATGGGGAGATCGTACAAACTCCGTAGACACAACACTTGTGGTCAGGATCGAACCCAAGTCTCTGGCGTCGTAAGGCGGCAAATCTACAGGGCCTTCCAAAACAAAATGTCTATGAATCTGTAAGCAAAAAGAGAATTTCACTGTACCTTAGTACATGTGATAATAACCTATTGAAACGTTACATTGTGTCGCTGGGAGACTTGCAGCAAGCGTGTACACGTGTGTACAGTATGGTCCACCACGCTAACTCCCACAGTCCATGTTCATAAGTGGTAGGAGCAGAATTAGGCCATTCGGCCCATCTAGTCTACTCCACCATTCTATCAATACAGCTGTCTTTTAAAATGTATAATATTTCTGCCTCCGATAAACTTTGGTGAGTGAAAGAGTGCAGTTTGACCAAGCGGCATAAGGTTGTTTCAATAGACAATAGATGCAGGAGTAGGCCATTCGACCCTTCGGGCCAGCACCGCCATTCAAAGTGATCATGGCTGATCATCCCCAATCAGTACCCCGTTCCTGCCTTCTCCCCATATATCCCGACTCCGCTATCTTTAAGTGCCCTATCTAGCTCTCTCTTGAAAGCATCCAGAGAACCGGCCTCCACCGCCCTCTGAGGCAGAGAATTCCACGGACTCTCCACTCTCTGTGAGAAAAAGTGTTTTAACTTAGTTCAAGTGTAGTTGGAAACCAGCAATTAGTTTGGTTTAAAACAGTTGTCAGTTCTACTGCTGAATCAATATCGAAGGGTGTTTGTTGGTTAGCATGGGCTTGGTGGGCTGAAGGACCTGTTTCCACGCTGCATCTCTCTCTGTCTCTGCCTTGAAAACTATCCACACACTGGCCATGATCTGCTCTCTCACGCCTGTACTCGCGTTATTTAGTATTTTGGAGGACGGTTCCCTGCCTTTTCCCAAGCTCTCCCCCAGTAATGGGCTGTAACTGATACTCAGAGGTCCTGACCCCGGTCTCTGGACAGCAACGGCTGCTGTGAGGAGGTGACAGGCCCAACGTCTCAGACCCACCTCGTTCCGCCTGCTCTCCCCCCCCCCCCCCCCCCCCCCCCCCCCCCCCCCCCCCCCCCCCCCCCCCCCCCCCCCCCCCCCCCCCCCCCCCGCTCTTCCTGACGCCTTCCTCCCAATGTCAGATCACACAGTTCAGTACCATCCTACCGTAACCAGAGAGCAGTCCTGAACTACTCTCCACCTCATCGAGGGCCCTCGGACTATCTGTGATCGGACTTCACTGGCTTTATCTTGCACTAAGCGTTTCTCCCTTTATAGACGATAGATAATAGGTGTAGGAGTGGGCCATTCGGATGTATAAGAACACGAGGGAAATTGACAGCGTGAATGTACAGTCTTCTACCCAGAGTAGGGGAATCGAGAACCAGAGGACATAGTTTTAAGGTGAGAGGGGCAAGATTGAATAGGAGAGGGGCAACTTTTACACACAGTGGGTGGTGGGTGTATAGAACAAGCTGCCCGAGGATGTTGTTGAAGAAGGTCCTATAACAAGATTTAAAAGAAATTTGGACAGATACATGGATAGGAAAGTGTTCAGGAGATGTCAAGAGTGAGAGAGCTAGATAGGGCTGTTAAAAATAGCGGAGTCAGGGGATATGGGGAGAAGGCAGGAACGGGGTACTGATTGGGGATGATCAGCCATGATCACATTGAATGGCGGTGCTGGCTGGAAGGGCCGAATGGCCGACTCCTGCACCTATTGCCTATTGTCTATTGTCTGTTGTTTATTGTCTGTTGTTTAAAGGAATATGGGCCAAATGTGGGCAGGTGGCACAAATGTAGATGAGAAATCAATGGGATACCGACGTCAGCATGGGTGAGTTGGGCCGAAGGGCCTGTTTCCGTGCTGTATGACTTTGCAGAATGTGCAGCCTGCAGAATGTGTAAGGCCTAGACCTGTGCTAGCTCTGTGGGGATAGTGTCCATTAATTCCACATCCCTGCAGGTCTCTCCAGTGTCTGAAAGTTTTGGAATCTCCTTGCTACACCTCCTGATGAGAACACGATGCTGTCTAACAGTTTCCCAAAGTAGCCCCTGGGCATTTTACCAGTTATTCCGGCCTCCCGTCATTAGAAACCATTTACTTTTGTTTCATCTACCAGAACCATTTATGATTGCAAAGGAAGCGGAGGGGGGGAATGGATAGTATTCACAATCAGGGGGTGATGAATCTGTGGAAATCGTTGCCACAGACGGCTGCGGAGGCCAAGTCAATGGATATTTTTAAGGTGGAGATAGATACATACTTGATTAGTACGAGGGTCAGGGGTTATGGGGAGAAGGCAGGAGAATGGGTTTGAGAGGGAAAGATAGATCAGCCATGATTGAATGGCGGAGTAGACTCGACGGGCTGAATGGCCTAATTCTGCTCCTTTCACTTATGATGTAGTTTGATTACCCTGATAGTACATCCAGCCAACACTGCCTTTAGGGAAAGAAAATCTATTCACCAGTCGGGTCTGGTTTGTGTGTGGCTTCCAACTTTTGTTGGCTGGTTAGATGAAAACCCAGGGGGGCAATTAAAAGAGACCCCTATCAGCTGGTAGCAACAGTATCATACACATATATATGTCGACTGGGCTTGTATTCACTGGCATTCAGAAGGATGAGAGGGTATGTCATAGAAACATATAAAATCCTTAAAGGAGTGGACAGGCTAGATGCAGGAAAAATGTTCTCGATGTTGGGGGAGTCCAGAGCCAGGTGTCACGGTTTAAGAATCAGGGGGAGGCCATTTAGGACTGAGATGAGGAAAGACTTTTTCACCCAGAGAGTTGTGAATCTGTGGAATTCTCTGCCAATTCACTGGATGTCTTTCCAGAGAGAGTTAGATTTAGCTCTCAGGGCTAAAGGAATCAAGGGATATGGGGAAAAAGCAGGAAAACGAGGTACTGTTTATAGTGAATGGAGGTGCTGGCTCGGAGGGCCGAATGGCCTGGTCCTGCACCTATTTTCCTCTGTTTCTGTATATATTCATGCTCCATTAATTGGACTTGAAGAATTTAAGTATCCAATTATCTCACTGTAGTAAGATTTTAGTAAGTTCTGCAAGATTACAATGGTGACTACGCCCTATAATCACTTCATGGAAAGGGTTGACGCAGTGGGCAGCGGTGGAGATGCTGCCTCACAGCGCCAGAGACCCGGGTTCCATCATGGCTACCATTGCTCCTGCGCAAAGTTTGTGCGTTCTCCCCGTGACCTGAGTGGGTTCTCTCCGAGAACTTTGTTTTCCTACTACACTCCAAAGACGTACAGGTTTGCGGGTCAATTGGCTTGGTATACATGTTAAAACAATTGTCCCTAGTATAGGATGGTGTTAGCGTGCGGGGATCGCTGGTCGGCATGGACTCGGAGGGCCGAAGGGCCTGTTTCCGCGCTGTATCTCTGAACTAACAAAGTGAACTAGTGGAAACATCCTCTACGCATCTCCACACAAGTAACTGCCAGAGCCACATTATAACCTCAGTGTTAAAACCTTCCTGCTGCAGGTTTAGCTGAGATCACAAAATACAGCACAGGCCTGGGATTGATTCTGAAACCTTTCCTAAACGCTCCACACCAGAAGGTGCATTTATTCGTTCTGAAGTTCAGCAAGCTGATTATGTTTTCATGTGAAACAATCAATAACAGCTTGCCATCTCCTTTCAAATGAGCGATGGGAGATGTACTAATGCAGAATGTTTTTGCCGTCTCCAGAGAGGGAGTGAGAGAAGAAACACATTCAACATCTTCTCCGCTGTCTGAAGATGTTGGTGTCTAATGTTGCCATTTCTGTTAAGTGTTACGGATGTTTAATTGGTTGAACTATTTTCTCCTCTTGCTATCCTACCTTCTATAGATTTTGTTTTCAAGTCTGTGAGAGTCTGACTCGTGGACTACTTAAAACATGCACTTAACTCCATGTAATATGTCTGTGGAACGAGTTGCCGGAGGAGGTAGCTATGACAATAACTACATTTAAAAGATGTTCAAACAGGTTGGAAAGATTTAGAGGTGTATACTAGGGACAGCAGGCCTATTTATTTGCAAGTTCGATAAAAAATGCTGGAGTTAAGGGCCTGTCCCACTTTCATGACCTAATTCACGACCTTTTTTAATCGTGGACATTTTTCATCATGTTGAAAAAACGCCCCGACGCCACAAATACAGAGATGCCAAGTGTCCCGGATTCACCGTATTTTGTCCCGGCGAAATAACCTTTTTACGGTGTTCCGGCAGCCAAACATGCTGTTACGGAACACCGCCGCGCCGGTGTTCCTCCCGTGGTGAACGCCGGCGCCATGTGCCCCCGGTTTGCCGGCCCGCGCGATCAGCGGCACTTTGCCGGGCCCTAGTGTCCGCGCCTGCGCAGTGGGGGAGGGTTGCCGGGCCCCAGTGGCCGCGCGTGCGCAGTGGGGGAGGGTTGCCGGGCCCCAGTGGCCGCGCGTGCGCAGTGGGGGAGGGTTGCCGGGCCTGGTGCCATTTCGAGCCACGCCACGCCCGGCCCAGAGCCCGGGCGGCGCCGGCCCGCGCGATCAGCGGCACTTTCTTGCCGCCAGCCAGCCGCTCGCGGCAGCCCCATCACCGGGCCTCCCCCCCACCCCCACCCAATGCGCAGGCGCAGACCGCCGGCAACCTTGCCAAGTGCGCATGTGCCGCACCCGCCCGCCGGCAGTCCGCTGATCTGCACCAGTGCGC
>CM069165.1:10306759-10309259 GCA_035221665.1 Okamejei kenojei
CCTTCTTTAACAACATCCTCGGGCAGCTTGTTCTATACACCCACCACCCACTGTGTGTAAAAGTTGCCCCCCGAGTTCCTTAAAAGTTGCCCCTCTCACCTTAAAACTATGTCCTCTGGTTCTCGATTCCCCTACTCTGGGTAGAAGACTGTACATTCACGCTGTCAATTTCCCTCGTGTTCTTATACATCCGAATGGCCCACTCCTGCACCTATTATCTATCGTCTATAAAGGGAGTAACGCTTAGTGCAAGATAAAGCCAGTGAAGTCCGATCACAGATAGTCCGAGGGCCCTCGATGAGGTGGAGAGTAGTTCAGGACTGCTCTCTGGTTACGGTAGGATGGTACTGAACTGTGTGGTCTGACATTGGGATGAAGGCGTCAGGAAGAGCGGGGGGGGGGGGGGGAGAGCAGGCGGAACGAGGTGGGTCTGAGACGTTGGGCCTGTCACCTCCTCACAGCAGCCGTTGCTGTCCAGAGACTGGGGTCAGGACCTCTGAGTATCAGTTACAGCCCATTACTGGGGGAGAGCTTGGGAAAAGGCAGGGAACCGTCCTACAAAATACTAAATAACGCGAGTACAGGCGTGAGAGAGCAGATCATGGCCAGTGTGTGGATCCCTTATTTGTGAGTGAGAAAGTTGTCAACCCTAATCATCACCAATCCTTTTTCTCCAGAGATCCTGTCTGGCCCGCTGAGTTACTCCAGCACTTTGTGTTGATCCTGGGTATTAAAAAACTCAACTGGGCACATTTTCCTGCTTGGTGATTCAGAATTCGTCTGTGAACTGGGCATGTCCCGAGATACAGTCAAAATCTTCTGTTTCAGTGCCATGCAGTCTAATGAAATCAAATGATACTTGAATATAATCGAGCCATACACAGGTACAACAGGCAGTGGAAAGAAAAATAGACCAGAAAAATACCAGAGAGAAATACCAGGTTCGATCCTGACTACAGCTGCCTGTACGGAGTTTGCACGCTCGCCCCCTGACCGTTGTGTGGGCTTTCTCCCACTTTTCCAAAGACGTGCAGGTTTGTAGGTCGATTGGCTTCTGTAAATTGTCTCTGGCGTATGGGGGGTTATTGTTGGCTGGCACGGACGCAGTGGGACAAAGGGCTTATTTCCACGCTGGATTTCTGAAACTAAAACTAACTCTGACAGGTGTCAGGGGTTATGGGGAGATGGCAGGAGAATGGGGTTAGGAGGGAGAGATAGATCAGCCGTGATTGAATCAGCCAGGAGTAGAGTTGATGGGATGAAAGGCCTAATTCTACTATCCCTTATGGCCTTATGACCCTAAACACTCTTGACTCTTGGCTTGGTCATGCATGTTCCTTGCCTATCCTTGGTTCCCAGCTCTCCGTGACTACCTCCACAGACAGACGACAAGCTTCAACTGCAACCTTAACGGCAAACAGTAATTACCAAGAAAATGGCAACTTTGTCAGCGATGTTAATACCTTGAAAAGCAAGTTGAAGTAAATCCAACTTCCTTCTTGCTTCAAGATGTCTCCTTCAGTCTCCTTCTCATCTCCTTTGTCCAGCCATTTGCCCATCAAGCCCCCCTTCACCTGTATCCACCTATCACTTGTCAGGCTTTGTCATGCCCTACCTGTGATGTTTGGTGGACTGTGTGGGGTGGGAGGACCCGTTGCTCCTCCCATGCAGCAGGTGGCGCTGCACAGGCCAAAGGGAGATGTTTTGTATATAGTTTATCCTGTCGGCAGACAGTATACGGGCAGCCATTGTCACCAGTCTTGCTGCCAGCATTGAGTGAAACATTAAAGACTTCTGATGTAAATTAAAGACTCTCAAGTTTTGTGCAGACCTAGAAAACGAACACGAAACTACCCCACCTCTTTTCCACTCAGGTCCAGGACCTAAGGGTCCAGATCTAAAATGTTGCCTGTCCATTCCCTCCACAGATGCTTCCTAACCCGTTGAGTTACTCCAGCACTTTTTGTTTTACTCAAGATTCCAGCATCTGCAGTTTTTATTGTGTCTCTCTTCCCTCCTTTTTTCATTTTAGTTTTAGTTTTAGAGAGACAGCGTGGAAACAGGCTCTTCGGCCTGCCGAGTTCGCTCAGACCAGCGATCACCCCGCACACTAGTCCCATTCTACACACTAGGGACAATTTACAATTTAGAGACGCCAATTAACCTACTAACGTGTACGTGTTTGAAGTGTGGGAGGGAACCGGAGCACCAGGAGAAAACCCACACAGGTCACGGGGAGAACGTACAAACTCCGTACAGACAGCACCCGTAGTCAGGATCGAACCTGGGTCTCTGGCGCTGTTGAGGCAGCAACTCTACCGCTGCGCCACCCTTGTAGTCCTGCTGAGATTGAGCAGTTTGACCTTTGCCAACGCATCCATCCCTTAGTGTTGCAAATTTCTCTCCTTCCAGTTTAATGCAGATTCTCCACATCGTGTCCGATGCTGATTCAGCTGCTAATGTTTGGCAGAAGATCCAGTGCTAAAAGGTGATGCAGACT
>CM069165.1:10314259-10316759 GCA_035221665.1 Okamejei kenojei
TGTCAACATCCTCTCCAGCTTGACAACATATTTCTTATAACATGGTGGCTAGAACTGAACACAGGACTCTAAATGCGGCCTCGCCAACGTCTTATACAACTACAGAGATTGCCCAGACATGGTGTGACCGTGCTTGTCCAGGCGGTGTGACAGGTACCTCTGGGTGAGGGCGGCGCTTGCGAGGCACTGCACATCTCGCATGCGTATGTGACAGACAAACTTGACTTGACTTGACTGTTTCTGGCTGGTTAGAATAGTGCCGTGTGGCATCTGTTGTGCATCTCTGCAGTAGCACTGGAGCTGCCATTGTTGGGCGGCACGGTGGCGCAGCGGTAGAGTTGCTGCCTCACAGCGCCAGAGACCCGGGTTCCATCCTAACTATGGGTGCTGTCTGTACGGAGTTTGTACGTTCTCCCCTTGACCTGCGTGGGTTTTCTCCGGGTGCTCCAGTTCCCTCCCACACTCCAAAGACGTGCGGGTTTGTAGGTTAATTGGCTTCTGTAAATTGCCCCCTGGTGTACAGGGAGTGGATGGGAAAGTGGGATCACATAGAACCAGTGTGAATGGGTGATCGCTGGTCGGCACGGACTTAGTGTGCCGCTGCTGTATTTCTAAACTAAAGAAGTTCTATTAACCCAATGGAGTAACGGACATCACAGGAAATAAGAGAGTGGCTCGTTATAATAAATTCTCCCTTATTTTGTAAATCAATGAGTTACGAACTTGGAGGGAGTCTGAATTGGCCATCATTGTATCCTGCACTTTGCTCAAAGATAACAAAAACTACTCAGCTCTCTTTTAAAATGTATAATGTTTCTGCATCTGATGAACATGGCTGAGTGAATGAGAGTCGTTGGACCGAGCGGCAGAAGGAAATTTCAACTTAGTTAACAGTAGTTCAAGTTCGTGAATTTATTGTTGTGTGTCCCTGATAGGACAATGACATTCTTGCTTTGCTTCAGCACACAGAACATAGTAGACATGACTACAGAACAGATCAGTGTGTCCATATACCATTATATAAATACATACACACGTGAATAAATAAACTGATAAAGTGCAAATAACAGGTAACAGATAATGGGTTATTAATTATCATAGTTTTGTCTGAGCCAGGTCTAATAGCCTGATGGCTGTGGGGAAGTAGCTATTCCTGAACCTGGTCATTGCAGTTTTAATTTAGTTCGGTTTAGTTTAGAGACGCAGCATTGAAACTGGTCTTTCGACCCCCCGAGTCCGCACCGACCAGCGATCCCCACACACTAACGCTGTCCCCGCATACTAACACTATCCTACATATACACTAGGGACATTTTAGAGCAAGCTGTCTTTGGAGTGTGGGAGGAAACTGAAGATCTCGGAGAAACCCACGTGGATCACGGGGAGAACGTACAAACTCCACCGGTGCACCACAGCGCTGGAAACAACGTTGGAAACGTAATTAGTTTGGTTTAAAACAGTTGTCAGTTCTGGTGGTGAATCAATATGCACGGGTGATCATTGGTCAACACGGACTCGATGGGCCGAAAGGCATGTTCTACACTTTATCTCCAAACTAAATATAAGCGTGTCAGGAGTTATTGGGAGAAGGCCGGACAATGGGGTTGAGAGGGAAAGATAGATCATCCTTGAATGAATGGCGGAGTAGACTCGATGGGCTGAACGGCCTAATTCTGCTCCGATAACTTTTGAACATGGACCTATAAGGGAATGCCCAGCAGATGGTGAGGAGGTAGCTCTGATTAAGTTAAGAAGCAACGAAGGATCTGAAAACTTACTTTCCTCTGAAGAGTTCCATTCAATGCTCAGGTTGCTGATTTAGTGTGAATGGCATAGTACAGCTCAGATCAAGATTGCTAACAGATTGTTTCCTGCAGTTCTGCTCACTGATTCAGATCACCACTTGACACTGAGACTGGAGTGGCTTTGAGCCGTCAGGCCACCGGTAAATGGATGAAGATTCCACAAGTTGGAAGTTGCTTTAAGAACTATGTCCTAAATATTATCATAAGGTCATAAGGAATAGGACCTTTGTGGCCAACTGTAGCTGGGACTTTGAACATTGTGTTAATTCCTGCCGACTCTTGCATATGGACTCAGTCATAGTGTCATGTGATAGGAGCAGAATTAGGCCATTCGGCCCATCAAGTCTACTCTGCCATTCAATCGTGCCTGATCTATCTCCCCCTCCTAACCCCATTCTCCTGCCTTCTCCCCGTAACATCTGCCACCAGTACTAATCAGCAATCTATCTATCTCTGCCTTCTTCACAAAAAGGGGGTGGGTGTATAGAACAAGCTGCCAGAGGAGGTAGTCGAGGCTGAGATTATCCCATAGTTTAAGAAACAGTTAGACAGGGACATGGATAGGACAGGTTTAGAGAGATATGGACCAAACGCAGGCAGGTGGGACTAGTGTAGCTGGAACAATGTTGGCCGCTGTGGGCAAGTTGGGCTGAAGGGCCTGTTTCCACACTGTATCACTCTATGATTCTATGACT
>CM069165.1:10321759-10414259 GCA_035221665.1 Okamejei kenojei
AGGTTTTCCTCATGTCACAGTTCTAAATGGCCTACCCCTTATTCCTAAACTGTGGCCCCTGGTTCTAGACTCCCCCAACATCGGGAACATGTTTCCTGCATCTAGGGTGTCCAATCCCTTAATCATCTTATATATTTCTATGAGATACCCACTCATCCTTCTAAATTCCAGTGAATACAAGACAAGAGACGTTTATTTGTCTCATGCACCAATTGGTACAGTGAAATGTGTGCTTGCCATACAGCCACACAAATAAATAATAAAGAGCACAGAACACGATAGTCTTTAACATAGACTTCCCCACACAGCCGAATCGAAGTTTCCCACTGTGAGGGAAGGCACCAGTTAAGTCGTCTGTTGTCCTCTGTTGTTCACCCGTGGCCAGGCAGTGACTGAGAAACGGTTTCCCCCTTACTTTACCCCCCTTTGCCACATAGAAATACAAAAAAAATCCTCCAAAACATACTTTTAACATGTGTGTATACAAGCCCAGTCGCTCCCGCTCCATTCTTTCATCATATATGACAGTCCCGCCATCACAGGAAGTAACCTGGGGAACCTACGCTGCACTCCCTCAACAGCAAGAAGGTAGACAAAAATGCTGGAGAAACTCGGATAGTACGCAACAAAGAATCTCACTGTGCCTGGTCACATGTGACAATAAGGTATTCCTTCCTTCCTTCCTTCCTACGCCCTCTAGTTTACTTAGTTGAAAGACGCAGCATGGAAACAGGCCCTTCAGCCCACCCAGTCCCCGCTGAACATCGATCACCCGTCCGCACTAGTTCTATGTTGATCCCGCTTTCCCATCCACTCCCTTTGAACACACTAAGGGGGCAATTTTACAGAGGGCCAATTAACCTACAAACCTGCACTCCTTTGGGAGGTGGGAGGAAACTGGAGCACCCACGCGGTCACAGGGGGAACGTGCAAACTCTGCACAGACAGCACCCCGGGTCGGCATCGAACCGCAGACCCTGGCGCTGTGAGGCAGCAGCGCTACTAGCTGCGCCACTCTGCCGCCCACATCGACAGTGCTGCCTCTTATTATCAGTGTTGGCCCATCATCCACTTCCACACTGCCTGCCCTGCCTTTGGTTTGTGGAGGTACAACGTAACTAATTTAACTGAGTTTAGTTTAGAGATACAGTGCGGAAACAGGCCCTTCGGCCCGCCGTGTCCGTGCCGACCCGCGATCCCCGCACACTAACACCATTTGGCACAATTTTTACTGAAGCCAATTGACCTATAAACCTGTACGTCTTTGGAGTGTGGGATGAAACCGGAGCATCCGTTGAAAACCCATGAGGGTCACAGGGAGAAGGTGTCTTAATCTCGACCCGTTCTGTTTAAATTGCATTCCATTCTTCACAAGACATCACACTGTTCATTGTTTGCTCCAGCCCTCACAGGGACGTAATGCTGAGGCTCTATAACGCTCTGGTCAGGCCAAATTTGGAGAATTGTGAGGAAATCTGGACCCCATATCTGAGGAAGGATGTGCCGGCTCTGGAGAGGGTCCAGAGGAGGTTTACAAGAATAATCCCAGGAATGAGTAGGTTTACATATGATGAGCATTTGTCAGCACTGGGCCTGTACTCACTAGAGTTTAGAAGGATGAGGGCATTGAAACTCACTGAATAGTGAATGGCCTGGATAGAGTGAATGTGGAGAGGATGTTTCCACTAGTGGGAGAGTCTAGGACCAGAGGGAACAGCATCAGAATAAAAGGATGTTCCTCTAGGAAGGAGACGAGGAAGGATTTCTTTAATCAGAGGGTGGTGAATCTGTGGGATTCATTGCCACAGACGGCTCTGGAGGCAGTCAAGGGATATTTTTAAGGCAGAGATGGATAGGTCCTTGGTTAGTGCGGGTGTCAGAGGTTGTGGGGAGAAGGCAGCAGAATAGGGTTGAGAGGGGAAGATAGATCAGCTATGATTGAACGGCGGAGTAGACTTGATGGGCCTAATTCTGCTCCTTGAACTTATGAACATATGAAAAGGTAACTCCATTCTTCAGCCAGCTGGGTTGGATCTGAAGGTTGGATTTGTTCCTGACGGGTTAATCTGTGATTGTTCCTGCAGGTTCTATTTTCAGCCTGGCTGTCTATCTTCCCACTGACACTTGTTTACCCTCTGACCTTGAGAGCTGCAAGCCTGGGGTTAAGCCCGTACAACTGTTGTGAGTGCAGGTTGGGATATTTCCGTTCGGCTTGCTTGTAACTCTGGGCAGGATCTCGACCCTGTCTGAAGCCTCCCGCCCAAATCTACAGGGATTCAGTCGTAGCCCCAACACTAATCTCCAGTTGTGCAGGAAGGAACTGCAGATGCTGGTTTAAGCCGACCATTCCCCCTCACCTTAAACCTACGTCCTCTGATGGTATTTAATACGATCTCTTTACATCTCTCTCCACACACAAAACAAAAGACAATTTCACTGTTGAACCAAAACTCACAACAGATGTCATAGAGGCCTTCCCTCAAACTGGCAGCTGGATATTAGGAATAGGTGGCGTTTCGGGTCGAGACCACTCTTCAGTCTGGCACGTCAGTTAAACACTTTTTCACACAGAGAGTGGTGAGTCTGTGGAATTCTCTGGGTGCTGGGTGCTGGGTGCAGGGTGCTGGGTGCTGGGTGCTAGGTGCTAGGTGCTGGGTGCAGGGTGCTGGGTGCTGGGTGTTGGGTGCAGGGTGCAGGGTGCTGGGTGCTGGGTGTTGGGTGCAGGGTGCTGGGTGCTGGGTGCAGGGTGCAGGGTGCAGGGTGCTGGGTGCTGGGCGCAGGATGCTAGGTGCTGGGTGCAGGGTGCTGGGTGCAGGGTGCTGGGTGCTGGGTGCTAGGTGCTGGGTGCAGGGTGCTGGGTGCTGGGTGCAGGGTGCTGGGTGCTGGGTGCAGGGTGCAGGGTGCTGGGTGCAGGGTGCTGGGTGCTGGGTGCTGGGTGCTGGGTGCAGGGTGCTGGGTGCAGGGTGCTGGGTGCTGGGTGCTAGGTGCTGGGTGCTAGGTGCTGGGTGTTGAGTGCTGGGTGCTGGGTGCTGGGTACTAGGTGTTGGATGCTGGGTGCTGGGTGCAGGATGCTGGGTTCTGGGTGCTGGGTACTGGGTGCTGGGTGCTGGGTACTAGGTGTTGGATGCTGGGTGCTGGGTGCAGGATGCTGGGTGCTGGGTGCTAGGTGCTGGATGCAGGGTGCTGGGTGTTGGGTGCTGGGTGCTGGGTACTAGGTGTTGGATGCTGGATGCTGGGTGCTGGGTGCTGGGTGCAGGGTGCTGGGTGCTGGGTACTGGGTGCTGGGTGCTGGGTGCTGGGTGCTGGGTGCTGGGTACTGGGTGCTGGGTGCTGGGTACTAGGTGTTGGATGCTGGGTGCTGGGTGCTGGGTGCTGGGTGCAGGGTGCTGGGTGCTAGGTACTGGGTGCTAGGTGCTGGGTGCTTGGTGCTGGGTGCTGGGTGCAGGATGCTAGGTGCTGGGTGCTAGGTACTGGGTGCTAGGTGCAGGGTGCTGACACCTCCAGTTACTGAATCCGTCTGTTTGCCAGCACAGTGCCCACACATTCCTGCTCCTCCCAGCCTCCTCCTGCCTCCCGGTCTTAGGCAACAGTTTCACATTTTAAAAGCAAAGTGTGACGGCTCGACATGTAGGAAGGAACTGCAGATGCTGGTTCACACTGAAGATAAACACAAGATGCTGGAGTAACTTGGACAGTGTGGACAAGTTGGACCGAAGGGCCTGTTTCCATGCTGTATCACTCTATGACTCAGCGGGACAGGCAGCATCTCTGGAGAATTGGAATAGGTGGCGTTTCGGGTCGAGACCCTTTCTTCAGACTGAGAGTCAGTGAAGAGGGAAACGAGAGATATAGAAGGTACACAGAACAAGTGAATGAAAGATTTGCAAAAAGCAACGATGATCAAGGAAATGTGGAGCCCACAATGGTCCATTGTTGGCTGTGTGCCGGGTGATAACAAGTTATACAGATAGCGGAACTCAACAGGGCGACAGTGAAACTAGTAGATGACTAGGGTGGGGGAGGGATGGAGGGAGAGGGGATGCAAGGGTTACCTGAAGTTAGAGAAGTCAATGTTCATACTGCTGGGGTGTAAAGTGTCCAAGGGGAATATGAGGTGCTGTTCCTCCAGTTTGCATGTGGCCTCACACTGAAAGTGGAAGAGGCCCAGGCCAGAACGGTCAGTGTGGGAATGGGAGGGGGAGTTAAAGTGTTTGGCCGGGAGATGGCAAAGGCAAGATGGACAGAGCATTGCCAGGAATGTTAGCTCCTGCGAATCCTCTGTGATGCCCTGACAGAAACACCTCCAGTTATGACCAAGTGTAGAAACAGGAAACTGCAGATGCTGGTTGATACACAAAAGGTCACAAAATGGCCGGAATAACTCAGCGGGTCAGGTGGCATCTCTGGATGTCCCCAGTGTGCAGGGAATGGATGAGAAAGTGGGATAACGTGGAACTAGAGAGGCAGGGTGGCACAGCGGTAGAGTTGCTGCCTTACAGTGCCAGAGACCCAGGTTCGATCCTGACTCCAGGTATTGTGTGTACGGAGTTAGTTTGTACGTTCTCCCCGTGACCTGCGTGGGTTTTCCCCGGGTAGCTCCGGTTTCCTCCCACGCTCCAAAGACGCACAGGTTTGCAGATTTATTTGGCGTTGTGTGTGTCGAGGATGAAGCTAGTACACGGGGATCGCTGGTCGGCACAGACTCGGTGGGCCGAAGGGCCTTTTTCCGCACAGAATCTCTAAACTAAACTAAACTAGTGAACAGGTTATTGATGGTCACCATGGACGCAGTGGATTGTAGGGTCTGTTTCTCCAGCACTTTGTGTTTTCATCCTCTCAGATCCTCTTGGATTATTGCCTCTGCCGCCTTGTTTTAAGGTGGAGGAACTCTGTGGATCAGGCAGCATCTGTGGATAGAATGGACAGGCGATGTTTCAGGTTGGGACTAGAGTCATAAAGCCATACGGCCCTTTACCCAACTCGCCCACGCCCGCCATCATTCCTCATCTACACTAGTCCCACCCCCGTGTGCTTGCCCCAGATCCCTCTATACCCGCCCTATCCATGTACCTGTCTAAATCTTTCTTAAACATTGCAATAGTCCCTGCCGGAACTAGCTCCTCCGGCAGCTCGTTCCATACACCCACCACCTTTTGCGTGAAAAAGTTAATCCTTAGAATTCTGTAAAATCTTTCCCCCCTCACCTTAAAACTCTGCCCTCTGGTTTTTAATTCCCCAGCTCTGGGCTAAAGATTCTGTGCGTCCACCCGATCTATTCCTCTCATGATTTTGTCCAAATTTATACAACTCGACTACCTCCTCCTGCAGCGCGTTCCATGCACCGACTGCACTTTGTGTAAAAAAAGTTGCCCCTCAGTTTCCTATTAAATCTTCCCCCCCCCCCCCCCCCCCCCCCCCCTCACCTTAAACCTGTGCCCTCTGGTTCTAGATTCCCTACTCTGGGCAAAAACTATGCACCTACTCGCACTTATACTCGCCCATCGCTCCCTGCCCAGATGTGGCCTGACCCACTGAGTTCCTCCAGCACTTTGTGTTCAGGATAGAGGGATGATCCATATCTCTCTGTTCCCTATCTCCTGCCTCGGTCTGAAGAGGGGTCTCGACCCGAAACGTCACCCATTCCTTCTCTCCAGAGATGCCTCCTGCCCCACTGAGTTCCTCCGGCTTCTTGCTTCTACGGAGGGAGGATCAACTGATTAACAGAGAGCAGGGAATTACGAGTCTCAAGATAGACACAAAATGCTGGAGTAACTCAGCGGGACAGGCAGCATCTGTGGATAGAAGGAATGGGTGACGTTTCTGGTCGAGACCCTCCTTCAGAAGTGTCACCCATTCCTTCTCTCCAGAGATGCTGCCTGTCCCGCTGAGTTACTCCAGCATTTTGTGTCTATCTTCGGTGTAAACCAGCATCTGCAGTTCCTCCCTACACATGATGAGTCTCAAGTTGTAAGTAGCATTTAAATGAGTGTCACAGTGATCTGTGCTGTAATCTCAACCACTTGCGATCTGTATTACACATGGTTAATTGCAGACCATATTAGATTATATTACTTACACATGGCTATTTGCTATTTATATTGGACTATTTGCAATCTATATTGCACGCTGCAATGTGCAATTCTCTTATTTGCAATTTAATTTACATGTGACTATTTACAATTCATATTTTAGTGGATGACTTGCTATTTGCAATTTATATTGCTCTGCGGTTATGTGGAAAGTTAATTATTCAATTCTGTGAAGGTACTGAATGGATTCTGGCCAAGGTGCGAGAGCCTGACTGAAGCCTGAATAAAGGAATGGATGAAGAATCAGATATAACAAATCACGGATATATCTCCAATGATGGATAACCTGTTTAATACTCCACTCATTTCTTTTTTTTTGATTTTCTATTTTTACTTTATTTTTCTCTATCTTTTCCTATCTGCAATAAAAAAAAATGTATAGAAATACAAATAAGACATAATTGTTAATATTAATAATATTACGAATGTATGTGAGAAGTATATTCTATTAATATGTACTTACGTCTAATAGAAATATTTAACAAAAAAAAAAGTTTGCAAACAGTACAAACTTAGACAGAAAGGCAGCATAGAGGAGGACGGTAGAGTTGCTGCCTTACAGCATTTGCAGCGCTGGAGACCCAGGTTCGATCCCGACTACGGGCGCTGTCGGTATATCGTTTGTACGTCCTCCCCATGACCGCGTGGGTTTTCTCCGAGATCTTGTGTTTTCTCCCACAATCCAAAGACGTACAGGATTGTTGGTTAATTGGCTTGGTATGTGTGTAAATTGTCCCTAGTGTGTGTCGGATAGTGTTGGTGTGTGGGGATCGCTGGTCAGCACAGACTCGGTGAGCCGAAGGGGCCTGTTTCCGCGCTGTGTCTCTAAACTAAACTAAACCTTAACATTTCTGTGCCTACCTCTATTTTGCCTTTCCGGCTACGATTGTACTGCTTGCAAACTTGGCAGGAATCCATTTACTCCCTTCATTGAAGTCAATAATGGGGAAAAAGCCGGAACGTGGTACTGATTAACCATATAACAATTACAGCACGGAAACAGGCCCTCTCGGCCCTTCCAGTCCGTGCCGACCATTTGTTTTCCCCTAGTCCCATCTACCTGCACTCAGACCATACCCCTCCATTCCCTTCCCGTCCATATACCTATCCACTTTACTTTTAAATGTTAAATCGATCCTGCCTCCACCACTTCTGCTGGAAGCTCATTCCACACAGCCACCACCCTCTGAGTAAAGAAGTTCCCCCTCACGTTACCCCTAAACTTCTGTCCCTTAATTCGCATGTCATGCCCTCTTGTTTGAATCTTCCCTACCCTCAATGGGAAAAGCTTATCCACGTCAACTCTGTCTATCCCTTTCATCATTTTAAAGACCTCAATCAAGTCCCCCCTTAACCTTCTGCGCTCCAAAGAATAAAGACCTAACTTGTTCAACCTTTCTCTGTAACATAGTTGCTGGAACCCTGGCAACATTCTAGTAAATCTCCTCTGTACTCTCTCTATTTTGTTGACATCCTTCCTATAATTAGGCGACCAAAATTGTACACCATACTCCAGAATTGGTCTTACCAATGCCTTGTACAATTTTAACATTACTTCCCTACTCCTAAATTCAATGCTCTGATTTATTAAGGCCAGCACACCAAAGGCTTGCTTTACCACCCTATCTACATGCGATTCCTCCTTCAGGGAATTTGATTGTGGATGATCAGCCATGATCATATTGAATGGTAGTGCTGGCACGAAGGGCCGAATGGCCTACTCCTGCACCTATTGTCTATGTTTCTATAATATACTTACCAATTAACCACATGCAATAGTTTACAGTTTAGAAGGATGAGAGGGTATCTCATTGAAACATATAAGATTGTTAAGGGCTTGGACACACTAGAGGAAGGAAACATGTTTCCGATGTTGGGGGAATCCAGAACCAGGGGCCACAGTTTAAGAATAAGGGGTAAGCCATTTAGAACAGAGACGAGGAAACACTGTTTCTCACAGAGAGTGGTGAGTCTGTGGAATTCTCTGCCTCCGGAGGCTACGGAGGCAGGTTCTCTGGATGCTTTCAAGAGAGAGTTAGATAGGGCTGTTAAAAATAGCGGAGTCAGGGGATATGGGGAGAAGGCAGGAACGGGGTACTGATTGGGGATGATCAGCCATGATCACATTGAATGGCGGTGCTGGCTCGAAGGGCCGAATGGCCTACTCCTGCACCTATTGTCTATTGTCTAATGTAGATTGTGAATAGCAGCATATAATTTGCAAATAGTCAAATATAATATAAACTGTAAATAGCCACATGTAATATAAATTGCAAATAATAGTCTGTAATATAGATTAACAGTTTGATTAACCCCATTAAACGTTCACGGTTATTCATTAGTCTGAAGGTACACACAGTGCTCATAGTTGGTTCCATCAGTCAGTCTAATAGATCCATTTGCGAATGTGGGACAAATGTTTTAATCAAAGTGAGTGGTGGCAGCATTTCCTCCCTTCTGCACACACTGAGAGAAGGCGTTGTGACTGGCTTTGTGCAGCTGTGGGCAAGGTGTGTTCGATCATTCACGGAAAGGTATTCTTCAGCATAGCTAATGTACATGACCTGAAGTGGTTATATCATTAATTTATACTCAGCACTGTAGAATGGAAAACCTTACCCAGGAAAGATAATTTCTTCAGTCTGAAGGAGGGTCTCGATCAGCTTCCATCAAAATGGCTGATCACTGGCCCTTTTAGTTTGTGACCACTTCATTTGGAAATAACAAAATCTAGAAGGCATAGCTTTAGAGGGAGAGAGCTTAAAGGAGATGTGCAGGGCAAGTCTTACACACACACGGTGGGGTGCCTAGAGCACACTGCCAAGCCTGTTAGAGGAAGCAGATACAATAGCGGGATTCAAATGGCTTTCAGGAAAATACGTGGATATTGAAGGAATGGAGTGAGATGGATCTCGTGCCGGCAGAGGAGACTAGTTTAAGTTGGCATCCTGCAGATGTTCTACCAATCGGTGGTGGCCAGTGACATCTTCTTTGCTGCCATGTACCGGGGCAGCAGGGCGAAGACCGCAGACGGCAACAGGATCAACAAACTCATCACGAACGCTGGCTCCGTCCTGGGGGTGGTTGGATAAAATCATAAGTGATAGGATTAGGCCATTCGGCCCATCAAATCTACTCTGCCATTCAATCACGCCTGATCTATCTTTCCCTCTCAACCCCATTCTCCTGCCTTCTCCCCATAACCCCTGGCACCCAGGCCAATAGAGGTGACTGGGCTGCTCTAGCAAGTGACTGGAAGTTGTTTAGTCTGGACAGAGTGGATGTGGAGAGGGTGTTTCCACTTGTGAAAGAGTCTAGAACCAGAGGTCACAGCCTCGGAACTAAAGGGCGTTCCTTCTTTAGTCAGAGGGTGGTGAATCTGTGGAATTCTTTGCCACAGAAGGCTATGGAGGCCACGTCAATGGATATTTTTAAGGCCAAGATAAATAGATTCTTGATTAGTACGGGTGTCAGGGGTTATGGAGAAAAGGCAGGAGAATGGGGTTAAGAGAGAAAGATACCTCAGCCATGATTGAATGGTGGAGTAGACATGATGGGCCGAATGGCCTAATTCTGCTCCTATCACATGAACTGATGAATGTACAAACCTTTTCACAAACCCCCTTCTATTCACGATACCTTGAGATGCATATAATCCTGCCTTTTATTGTGAGAAGTGTCGGAAGGAACTGCACCCGAAACATCACCTATCCTTTTTCTCCAGAGATGCTGCCTGGCCCACTGTGTTACTCCAGCTTTTTGTGTCTATCTTCAGTCTTATTGTGAGAGCTTGGTGTTGTTTTGGATTGTGTCTTTTTGTGTTATGTATTTTGTTTGTTGTAAAATTAACTTGTCGTGAGCACAGCTTCCAGTTATTGATACGCTGGCAAAAGACTCACGTTTGACAAAGGGACAGATTCAGTCGCACTGGGAACCTCTGTAGAGCGAGGAATCCGTATAACTGTTCATGTCAATGATCCTTCAATGAAATCTTTCTGTTGCCGCAGATAATGCAGATCACAGTAAATTAATCTTGTCTGTTAGACTTTAGACTTTAGGCAGAAGATAGACACAAAAAGCTGGAGTAACTCAGCAGGACAGGCAGCATCTCTGGAGAGAAGGAATGGGTGACGTTTTGGGTCGGGTCTGAAGAAGGGTCTCGGCCCGAAACATTACCCATTCCTTCTCTCCAGAGATGCTGCCTGACTCGCTGAGTTACTCCAGCATTTTGTGTCGATATATATAGTGAATGTATGTGTACACACACTGGACTTTTTTTCGCAGTTATTATATTGTTACAGTCTACTATGATTACATATTCTGTTGTGCTGCTACAAGTAAGAACTTCATTGTTCTATCAGGGACATATGACAATAAAACGCTCCAGAGTTGAATTTGACATAGGTTGCCCATGGTACTGATGGAGCCTCAGCACTCGATTTAGATGCCGAACCATATGAGTCAGGCTTTGTTTTGTTTAGTTTAGTTTAGGCCCTTCAGCGTACCGAGACCACGCTGACCAGCGATCCCCGCACTCTAACACTATCCTGCACACACTAGGGACACACTATCCTGCCATCACTCACTCTGCTTATAACCAAGGAACAGGTTTGTGTTTGCTGCAGATCACATGATATTTTATTGACTCTGCATTTCCAAGATGCACAGACAGGACCATAAGGTCCCAATTTTACCGGAGCCAATTAACCCACAAACCTGCACCTCTTTGGAGTGTGGGAGGAAACCGGAGCACCCAGAGAAAACCCACGTGGTCATGGGGAGAACGTACATACTCCGTATCGACAGCACCCGAGGTCAGGATCGAACCCAGGTCTCTAGAGCTGTAAGCCAGCATTCTACCGATGCCACCCCTTTTATGAATAATGTTTGTGCATAACTTTCCTCAGCATTGATGAAAGAAAGTCAGTTGCTGCCTTACAGCGAATGCAGCGCCGGAGACCCGGGTTCGATCCCGACTATGGGCGCTGTCTGTACGGAGTTTGCACGTTCTCCCCGTGACCTGCGTGGGTTTTCTCCGAGATCTTCGGTTTCCTCCCACACTCCAAAGACGTACAGGTTTGTAGGTTAATTGGCTTGGTGAATGTAAAGATTGTCCCTAGTGGGTGTAGGATAGTGTTAATGTGCGGGGATCGCAGGTCGGCACGGACCCGGTGGGCCAAAGGACCTGTTTCCGCAGTGTATCTCCAAACTACACTAAACCCAACCCCTGCAGTTGGAGCTGGTCTCAGTGGAGTCAGAACTGTCAGCACATGAGATCACCCTCCCTCATTAGTCTAACTCTGAACACAGGCCATCAGACACTCGAGATGCCCCGTTAGCATGGAGCAGGGCCTGACAGGCCCTGAATTAGACCAGCCTGCGGGAGGGGCTGAGGTATTTAAAGTAGGCAGCCGTGGGCAGCGACTGTCAAAGTCTCACATGCATGGGATCGTGACAACAGCTCACTAGTGCTGGACAGCTCGTTCCCAGAGCTGGGGGTTGCGGTCACTGGAGAAGAAATGCCTCCTTTAACCGAAAAACTTGAACCAAGGTAACATGGGCTGCCTTTTCTGGTCAGCTTCAGTTGAGTTGAGTTGAGTTTACTTAACCTTTACTTTACTGGACTTTACTCTTGACTTTCCACTTAATATTTTACTTTAATTGACTTTGCTGCGCTCTTTACTTTACTATACTGTACTCTTCAATTTAATTTGCTTTACTTATGTTAGTTTAGCTCTAATCTGTTCTGTACTTTTTCATACGTCTGGTTTTCCTCCCCCCGACTCAGTTTGAGGAAGGGTCTCGACCTGAAACGTCACCTGTTGATTTTGCATTTTATGCCGATCTTTCCTTCACTTTATGTTACATTACGTTACTTTGCTGTCCTTTATTGTCACATGTACTAAAGCTTATTGAAAGGGGTTGGTGTTGGTGCGAGCTATCCCGTCAGTGGATAGACTATACGTTTACAATCAAACCTTTTTTTTTAAATAAAAGCTTAAATTATTCCCTTTGAAGTCACAACTTAAAAAGTATGAGAAGGTAGACAAAAGTACTGGAGAAACTCAGCGGATGCAGCAGCATCTATGGAGCGAAGGAAATAGGCAACGTTTCGGGCCGAAACCCTTCCGGGTTTCGGCCCGAAACGTTGCCTATTTCCTTCAGAGTTTCGGCCCGAAACGTTGCCCATTTCCTTCGCTCCATAGATGCTGCTGCATCTGCTGAGTTTCTCCAGCACTTTTGCCTACCAGCGAGGAAAACAGGCTCTTTGGCCCATCGAGTCCAGTGACCCTTCTTCAGACCAATACACTTGATTTTGGTGAACGGTGAGCAGTGTGATTTTATGGACATGTTTTGGGTTGAGACCCTTCTTCAGTTTGGGTTTATTTTAGCAACTTGGCGTGGAATCAATTAAATGTGAATGCTGCACTATTTACTTGAAAGATCTGTTTGTGATCACCAGGCAGTGTTATTATGTACTTAAGCAACATGGTTTTGTGTGAAAGGTAGACACAAAATGCCGGAGCATCTCAGCGGGTCAGGCTGTATCGCTGGAGAAAAAGGAATAGGTGACGTTTTGGATCAGGACCCTTCTTCAGACCCAAAACGTCACCAATCCATTTTCTCCAGAGATGCAGCCTGACCCGCTGAGTTAATCCAACACTTTGTGCGTTTTTTTTTTTTGCATCTGCAGTTCTTTGTTTCTACTCTATACTAGGAATTGGGCATCTTTACACCAATCTATCTTTGGTATAAACCGAAGATAGACACCAAATGCTGGAGTAACTCAGCGGGACAGACAGCATATCTGGAGAGAAGGAGTGGGTGACGTTTCTGTCGAGACCCTTCCTCAGGTGTGGGCAGATGCGATAGTGTTTTTTAGAGGATAGGCACGTGGATATGCAGGGAATGGAAGGATATGGATATAGCGGCAATTAGTTTAACTCGGCATCATGTTGAGCACAAACATTGTGGGCCGAAGGACCAGTTCCTGTGCTGTACGGTTTTATGTTCTAAGAATCAGTGAACTAGGAATTGGGTAAAATACTCCCATCACCGAGCCATGTTCTCCAGAGATGCAGGTTGTAGAAGAAGGATCTCTACCCCCAGAAACGTCACTCATTCCTTCTCTTCGCAGATGCTGCCCGTCCCGCTGAGTTACTCCAGCATTTTGCGTCTATCTTTGATATAAACCGGCATCTGCAATTCCTTGATAACACCACTTGGTGAGAAAGGTTGAGATCCACCACTGTGTGTCCTTGTTGTTGTTGTAAACCAGCATCTGCAGTTCCGTGTATCCACTCGGGGCGGCTCGGTGGCGCAGTGGTAGAGTTGCTGCCTTACAGCGATCCTGCTGTCTGTACGGAGTTTGTACATTCTCTCTGTGACCTGCATGGGTTTTCTCCGGGTGCTCCGGTTTCTGCAAAGATGCACGGGTTTGTAGGTTAATTGGCTTTGGTAAAATTGTAAATGATCCCTAGTGTGTGTAGGATAGTGTCGATGTGCGGGAGTCGCCGGTTGGCGTGGACTCCGTGGGTTAAATGGCCTATTTCTGCGCTGAATCTCTAAACTAAAGTAAACTAAACGGGCATTCTGTGTTTACATTTTTTAGTTTTAGTTGTGTTGGCCATTTGGTTTCTCTCAATGAAGAGTCCGATGTAAGTTAACGCTTGAGCCAGTAGTTTGTGCGGGGCACAGCAGTGGAAAATGCCCAGCAAAGAGCAGTTTCCTGAATGGGCAACGCTGACATCAGTCGGCTGTCAGGCTGAGGTCAGGCTTCCAAATTAGGCCGCCGGATCAAGTGAGTGGCGTCACGCTGTACGAGGGAGAGTTTAGTTGACATTCCTCTGGCCTTGCGCAAGCAGTCATCCAGTCTTTGAAGGACTAAAATACACGTGAAGCACAACTGTGAAACATTGCTGGCATGTGGGATGTGGCAACTTGTTTACTGTTGAGGCAGGATCACATGGGTCTCAGGAGCCACAGTGACCTGATGACAATGAGACTCTTGTCTCAATGCAATCAAGCCTTGCACCGACTCAAACTGTAAGGAGGCATCGAGTCATACAGTGTGGAAACAGGCCCTTCGTCCCAACTTGCCCACGCCAGCCCACATGTCCCATCTACGCTAGGCCCACCTGCCTGCGTTTGGCCCATATCCCGCTACACCTGCCCTATCCATGTACCTGTCTAAATGTGTCTTAAAAGGCGTGAGCATAATCTTGGCCAGAGGTAGACTTTGAAGGAGAAGGTCTGAAGAATGGTCTCGAACCGAGATGTCACCTATCCATGTTGTCCAGAGATGCTGCCTGACCAGTTGAATTACTCCGGCACTTTGTGTCCTGTTGTGTATGAACCTGTATCTGCAGCTTCCTGTGTCAGTGTTCTGGTAAACCTCCTCTGCACCATCTCCCATGCCTTCCTGCAAAGGGGTGACCAGAACTGCACAGAATACTGCAAATGCGACCTCACCAAGGTCTTATACAACAGCATTATGACTTCCTGAAGAAGGGTTTAGTTTAGTTTAGAGATACAGCGCAGAAACAGGCCCTTCGGCCCACCTAGTCCGCACCGGCTAGCGATCCCCTACATCCTGTACCTGCCCTCTCTCCATACCCCCTGATCCCTTTAGCCACAAGGGCCACATCTAACTCCCTCTTAAATATAGCCAATGAACTGGCCTCAACGACCTTCTGTGGCAGAGAATTCCACAGAATCACCACTCTCTGTGTGAAAAATGTTTTTCTCTTCTCGGTCCTAAAAGACTTCCCCTTATCCTTGAACTGTAACCCCTTGTTCTGGACTTCCCCAACATCGGGAACAATCTTCCTGCATCTAGACTGTCCAACCCCTTAAGAATTTTGTAAGTTTCTATAAGATCCCCCCTCAACCTTCTAAATTCTAGCGAGTACAAGCCGAGTCTATCCAGTCTTTCTTCATATGAAAGTCTTGACATCCCAGGAATCAGTCTGGTGAACCTTCTCTGTACTCCTTCTATGGCAAAAATGTCTTTCCTCAGATTTGGAGACCAAAACTGTACGCAATACTCCAGGTGTGGTCTCACCAAGACCCTGTACAACTGCAGTTGAACCTCCCTGCTCCTATACTCAAATCCTCTTGCTATGAATCTAGTCTGTCTGAAGAAAGGTTTAGTTTAGAGATACAGCGCAGAAACAGGCCCTTCGGCCCACCGAGTCCGCACCGGCCAGCGATCCCCGCACACTAACGCTATCCTACACACACTAGGGACAATTTTACACTTATACCAAGCCAATTAACCTACAAACCTGTACGTCTTTGGAGTGTGGGAGGAAAGCAAAGATCTCGGAGAAAACCCATGCGGTCACGCGAAGAACATGCAAACTCCGTACAGACAGCACCCGTGGTCAGGATCGACCCCAGATCTCCGGAGCTGCAAGCGCTGTAAGGCAGCAACTCCTTCGCTGCACCACCGTGCCACCCTGAGAGGGTGCCGCCCCTACTGATCACCCATCCATGTTCTCCAGAGATGCTGCCTGACCCGCTGCGTTACTCCAGCACTCTGAGTCCTTTTAATGTATTAACCAGTACCTGCAGTTCTTTGTTTCTCGACTTTGTAGAAATGCCTTTAAAAGACGAAAAGGGAGATGGTGGTCAAGAGGGTTAGGGACCTCGAGGCCAAGAATTGGAGGTGGTTTTTGGGATTGAGTGTTCAGAGGGGATGATGGGGACAAGGGGTTCGAGAATGGTATAATAATTTAACATAAGAATTCGAAAATTGGCATGTTAGAACTTAGAACAGCACAGGAACAGACCCTTTCTTTATTTTTAGTTCAGTTGAGTTTATTGTCACGTGCACTGAGGGACAATGAAGAGCATTTTTTGCTGTGTGCTATCCAGTCAGGGGAAAGACTATACATGATTACCATCGAGACACCCACAGTGTGCCGATACAGGATAAAGGGAATGATGTTTAGTGCAAGATAAAGTTCAGTAATATCCTGTCGTCTGAGGATCTCCAACGAGGTAGATGGGAGGTCAGGACTGCTCTCTAGTTGGTGAGAGGATGGTTCAGTTGCCTGATAACAGCTGGGAAGAAACTGTCCCTGAATCTGGAGGTGTGCGTTTTCACACGTCTGTACCTCTTGCCTGATGGGAGAGGGGAGAAGAGGGAGTGACCGGGGTGAGACTGGTCCTTGATGATGCTGCTGGCCTTGCCGAGGCAGCGTGAGGTGTAGTTGGAGTCAATGGAAGGGAGGTTGGTTTGTGTGATGGTCTGGGCTGCGCCCACAATTCTCTGCAAATTCTTGTGATATTGGATGGAGCTGTTCCTAAACCGTGCTGTAAAACATCCTGATAAAATGCTTTCTACGGCACATCTGTTGAAGTTGGTGAGAGTTGTAGGGGACATGCCGAACCTCCTAAGCCTTCTAAGGAAGTGGAGGCGTTGGTGTGCTATCGTGGCCTGTGCTTCGATTGGGCTAGTCCAGGACAAGTTGCTGGCGATATGTACTCCAGGGGACTTGAAACCTTCAGCCATCTTTACTTCATCGCCATCAGTGTATTGATCAATGCGATTGATACGTATATTGCTTCACATCCTTAAGTCGATTACTATCTATATAAGTATGAAAACGCACACCTCCAGATTCAGGGACGGTTTCTTCCCAGCTGTTATCAGGCAACTGAACCATTTCTACCGACAACTAGAGAGGGGTCCTGAACTACTATCTACCTCTTTGGAGAATCTTGGACTATCTTTCCCCAGACTTCAGTGGCTTTATCTTGCACTCAGTGCTATTCACGATATTCCCTTTATCACGTATCTGTACACTGTGGATGGCTCGATTGTAATCATGTATTGTCGTTCCGCTGACTGGTTAGCACGCAGCAAACGCTTTTCACTGCACCTCGATGCATGTGACAATAAGCTCATGACTAATCCTGACGTTGAGAGAAGGGTTGTTGCCCTGACAACAGGTTAGGAAGTCCTCAATCTCCTTCCTGTACTCCGCTTGTGCGGAAGAAGACTAATCTAGTCCCCTCTGCCTCACGCCTGCACATCCATGCACCCATCCAAAAGCCCCTTTCCCACCATATCACCTGCCCCCACGGCCAGGTGTTGCTTCTCCTGCAGCCAGAGTAGTGTAGGTTCACAAGCAGGGGTGAAGTGGATGGTGAGAGTTTGGAGCGAGACCCAACATCTCCAGAGGATTCAGTATCGTCCATGATGATGGCTGTGTGTGCTGGGATGTAGGGACAGAGGCAACAAAGTCAGGAGTAATGTTCCCAGCCACGGATAAGGGAAGTGGATAAAGGGGATCTAGTGTCGGTCGTTGTTCACTCCGGGTATCAGAGAGGCATCAGTGCGTGGCTGTGGAGAGAGACATCGGTGTGGGGAACCTGCACACGGACAAGGCAATGACAGTCCGAGTGTGCCCGCAATATGGCGGGTGAACAGGAAGTGGCACGAGAGGAGGAACCGCTGTGACGGGGGGGATGGGGGGGGGGGGGAGGGGAATAAAGGATGACCTGGTGTGGGGGGAGCGCTGAGAACTAAGGAGGACCTTGAATGGATTGTGTTATAAATTCCAGAACCAGGGGCCTCAGTTTAAGATTAAGGGGTGAGCCATTTAGAACGGAGACGAGGAAACACTTTTTCTCACATAGAGTGGTGAGTCTGTGGAATTCTCTGCCTCAGAGGGCGATGGAGGCAGTTTCTCTGGATGCTTTCAAGAGAGAGCTAGATAGGGCTCTTAAAGATAGCGGAGTCAGGGGATATGTTGAGAAGGCAGGAACGGGGTACTGATTGGGGATGATCAGCCATGATCACATTGAATGGCGGTGCTGGCTCGAAGGGCTGAATGGCCTACTCCTGCACCTATTGTCTATTATCTATAAATGGTTTGTGCTAAAATGGAATATATTTGTAACTTTGCCCTCTGCGTGGCCACTCTTTGCATACCTTGGCTAGGGCAAAACAAAGAACGTCACTGTGACTTGTCACATGTGACAATAAAGTATCGTTCATTCCTTCAGGTAAAGGTCACGGAGACCAATAAACCAGGGCCTGCTGAACGGTGGGAGGGATTACAGCGTCAGGAGTGTGTGGGAAGGAACTGCAGATGCTGGTTCAAACCGAAGACAGACACAAAATGCTGGAGTAACTCAGCGGGACAGGCAGCATCTCTGGAGGGAAGGAATATGTGATGTTTGGGGTCTGAAGAAGGGTCTCGACCTGAAACGTCACCCAATCCTTCTATCCAGAGGCACTGCCTGTCCCGCTGGGTCACTCCAGCTTTGTGTGTGCATGTCCAAGGGGTCAGGACTCTAGTTTCGAGTTCGGGAGGGGGAGGGGGCGGGATTTGTGTGGGATGTTAGGTAATGCCCCTGTCCCACTTAGGAAACCTGAACGGAAACCTCTGAAGACTTTGTGCCCCACCCAAGGTTTCCGTGCGGTTCCCGGAGGTTCCCAGAGGTTTTTGTCAGTCTCCCTAATGGTCGAAAGTAGTTTCCATTTTGAAAATCGGTAATTTTTTAGTCAAAGCCGGTTGCGATGCTAGTTGAAGGTGGTTGCCGGAGGACAAAAACCTCCGGGAACCGCACGGAAACCTTGGGTGGGGCGCAAAGTCTCCAGAGGTTTCCGTTCACGTTTCCTAAGTGGGACAGGGGCATAAGGATGTTGTCAGGGAGACTTGGACTGTGGATGAGTTGTCTTAGATTGGTTCCACTGGGAGTGTAGGGTTCCCAGGCTGTAATAACTCCCTGCCTTGTTTTCATTCCATGGGAATGGTATGCGGAGAATCCGGATCATATCAATGAAGCCGAGACCGGCAGCGTTATTTCTGGGTGTGCAGACCGTAGCCCTCGCCTGATACTCACTGATACTAACACGGCCATCATTTTTGGAAATGATAGCGGGCAATCTAATGCCACTACTGGGCGGCACGCTGGCGCAGCGGTAGAGTTGCTGCCTCACAGCGCCAGAGACCCGGGTTCAATCCTGACTACGGGTGCTGTCTGTACGGAGTTTGTACGTTCGGCCCGTGACCTGCGTGGGTTTCACGCGGGTGCTCCGGTTTCCTCCCACACTCCAAAGACGTGCAGGTTTGTAGATGGAAGGTGGACACAAAAAGCTGGAGTAACTCAGCGGGACGGGCAGCATCTCTGGAGAGGAGGAATGGGTGACATTTCGAGTCGAGGCCCTTCTTCAGACTGGTTAGGGATAAGGGAAATGAGAGATATAGACGGTGATGTGGAGAGATAAAGAAGAATGAATGAAAGATATGCCAAAAAGCAACGATGATACAGGCCATTGTTAGCTGTTTGTTGGGTGAAAACGAGAAGCTGGTGCGACTTGGGTGGGGGAGGGATAGAGAGAGAGGGAATGCCGGGGCTACCTGAAGTGAGAGAAATCAATATTCATACCACTGGGCTGCAAGCGAAATATGAGATGCTGTTCGTCCAATTTGTAAATTGTCTGGGCAGATTTGGATCAGTCTTAGTCATTGACACAGCTGGTAGAGCCAATGTTCCACAGCGCCAGAGACCTGGGTTCAATCCTGACCTTGGGTAATGTTTGTGTGTGGAGTTTGCACGTTCTCCCTGGGTTTCCTCCGGGAGCCCTGCTTTCCTCGCACATCCCAAACACGTGTGGGTTTGTAGATTAATCGGCCTCTGTCAATTGCCCTTAGTTTGTAGCGAGGGGATGAGAAAATGGGACAACATAGAACTAGTGTGAGAAGGTAAACACAAAGTGCTGGAGTCACTCAGTGGGTCAGGCAGCAAAAAAAAGATTTGTGAGTGCTTGGGTCAGACTTGAAGAGGGATTCTTGGCATAGGAAGTTAAGAATAATTGGTCAGCCATTTAGAACGGAAACGAGGAAACACTTTCACACAGAGAGTGGTGAGTCTGTGGAATTCTCTGCCTCAGAGGGTGGTGGAGGCAGGTTCTCTGGATACTTTCAAGAGAGAGCTAGATAGGGCTCTCAAAGATAGTGGAGTCAGGGGATATGGGGTAATGGCAGGAACGGGGTACTGATTGGGGATGATCAGCCATGATCACATTGAATGGCGGTGCTGGCTCGACGGGCCGAATGGCCTCCTCCTGCACCTATTGTCTATTGTATCAGTAAAAGAAAGAGAAAAGTTTCAGTAGAGAGGTGAATTTGTGGGATTGGTGTCTGGGGTAGTCTTGGTAAATTTGTAATTTGTCTGCCAGTGTGTGGGGATCACTGGTCGGTGTGGATCCGATGGCCTCTTTCCTTGCTGTATCTCTAATGTCTAAAACTAAATGTCCTAATGGATGAACAGTAATCTTTGGTGTATCTGGACTATGCCTTGTTGTACAAGACATGAACAAAATGTAATTAAGAATCATTTTAAGGGATACTTGGAAATAAGTATCCGGCTAGCTTTTAGACTTCTTTAGACTTTTGACTTTCGACATAAAGTGCGGAAACGGGCCCTTCGGCCCATCGAGTTCATGCCGACCAGTTCCTACACACTAGGAACAAGTTATAATTTTACAGAAGCCCACAAACCTGTACCTCTTTGGAGTGTGGAGGGAAACCGGAGCTCCCGGAGAAAACCCACTCGGTCACCGGGCGAACATGCAAACTCCGCACAGACAGCACCCGTAGTCAGGATTGAACCCGGGTCCCTACCGCTGTGCCACCGTGTTGCCCCGCGTTATCACAGTTTCTTGCACAGCTACGTCCCTGCAACACTGGGAGAGTTGCTGCTTTATTGCGCCAGAGACCCAGGTTGGTAAAATTGTAAATTGTCCCTAGTGTGTATAGGATAGTGTTAATGTAGTACAGTTTTAAGCTTAGTTTAGCTTAGAGATACAGTGTGGAAACAGGCCCTTTGGCCCACTGAGCCCGCGCTGACCGGTGGCCGCTGGACTGTGCGGGCTCAGTGGGCCGAAGGGCCTGTTTCCGCGCTGTATCTTCAAGCTAAACTAAGCTAAAAACTGAACTGGGTGACCAGAGGGCTGTCTGCGTTTGTGTATATTGGTAACATGACGTCAAGCATGACACCAGAAGTCATTCCACAGAATCTTTGAAGGCTTGATCTCGAGTGACTTGGTGCCCAAAGCCAACTTATCTACATTCTTCACAGAATACTTTATTTGTTCACCCAGTTAAAATCAACCACTACTTTTCCACACCTTTTAAGGAGTTGTCAGGAGCGGAGTGATGCAGTGGAAAAGATGAGTCTTCAGCCACAGCTCTGGAGGCTCGTTTTAATTCGACTCCCATTTAAAGACCAATCTCTCCAGTTCAAAATACCGGGTTACAGGGTATAGTTTGAATACCCTCACCGGGGGATGGGATCCCCCCCCAACCCCGCACCCCTTACACACACACATTGACCCTCACTGGCGTATGGGTCACACACACACACACACACTGACTCGCACATTAAGCCAAGTACTCCAGAGTTTTATGGAGTTGTGACATTTTCTGAATAATTGCAATATTTGTTGGTAGAATGGAATCTTAGAATTGTACGATCTTTCAGCACAGAGAGAGAGAGAGAGAAACATAGAAACATAGAAAATAGGTGCTGGAGTAGGCCATTCGGCCCTTCAAGGCTGCACCGCCATTCAATATGATCATGGCAGATCATCCAACCCAGTATCCCGTATCTGCCTTCTCCCCATACCCCCTGATCCCTATAGCCACAAGGGCCACATCTAATTCCCTCTTAAATATAACCAACAAACTGGCCTCAACTACCTTCTGTGGCAGAGAATTCCACAGATTCACCACTCTCCGTGTGAAAAATTCTCATCTTGGTCCTAAAAGACTTCCCCCTTATCCTTAAACTGTGACCCCTTGTCCTGGAGTTCCCCAACATCAGGAACAATCTAGCCTGTCCAACCCCTTAGGAATTTTGTAAGTCTCTATGAGATCCCACCTCAATCTTCTAAATTCCAGCGAGTACAAGCCGAGTCTATCCAGTCTTTCTTCATATGGAAGTCCTGTCATCCCAGGAATCAGTCTGGTGAACCTTCTCTGTACTCCCTCTATGGCAAGAATGTCTTTCCTCAGATTAGGAGACCAAAACTGTATGCAATACTCCAGGTGTGGCCTCACCAAGACCCTGTACAACTTCAGTAGAACATCCCTGCTCTTGTACTCAAATCTTTTTGCTATGAATGCCAACATACCATTCGCTTTCTTCACAACCTGCTGCACCTGCATGCCTACTTTCAATGACTGGTGTACCATGACACCCAGGTCTCGCTGCATCTCCCCTTTTCCTAATTGGTTACCATTCAAATAATTAGTCTACTTTCCTGTTTTTTTTCTGCCACCAAAGTGGATAACTTCACATTTATCCACATTATACTGCATCTGCCATGCATTTGCCCACTCACCCAGCCTATCCAAGTCACCTTGCAGCCTCCTAGCATCCTCCTCACAGCTAACACTGCCCCCCAGCTTCGTGTCATCCGCAAACTTCGAGATGTTGCATTTAATTCCCTCGTCCAAATCATTAATATATATTGTAAATAGCTGGGGTCCCAGCACTGAGCCTTGCGGCACCCCACTAGTCACTGCCTGATCCTGAAAAGGGCCCGTTCACTCCTACTCTTTGCTGCCTGTCTGCCAGCCAGTTCTCTATCCACATCAATACTGAACCGCCAATACCGTGTGCTTTAAGTTTGTATCCTAGTCTCTTGTGTGGGACTTTGTCGAAAGCCTTCTGAAAGTCCAGATATAACACATCCACTGATTCTCCCTTATCCACTCTACTAGTTACATCCTCAAAAAATTCAATAAGATTTGTCAGACATGATTTACCCTTCGTAAATCCATGCTGACTTTGTCCAATGATTTCGCCACTTTCCAAATGTGCTGCTATCCCATCTTTAATAACTGACTCTAGCATTTTCCCCACTACCGATGTTAGACTAACTGGTCTGTAATTCCCCGTTTTCTCTCTCCCTCCCTTTTTAAAAAGTGAGGTTACATGAGCTACCCTCCAATCCTCAAGAACTACTCTGGAAAGAGAGACCGTTGCACTTAAGAAAATTCTCCAGAAAGGTTGTCGTCCTTAAACCCTTCCCTGTGCTTCCACTATATCCCATTTGAAATGCCCAAAAATCAAAAAGCTGTAGTTCATTCTGGTCCCATCTCAGGGTCAGGACCCTCCTCCATTGTGTAGGAAGGAATTGCAGACTCTTATATTTTATGTTAAACTCTAAAGTGTTGTGTTTATCTTATCTGTGTGCTGCATGGCAAATTTCACTGCACCAATTGGTGTATGTGACAATAAATGTCCTTTATCCCTTTTGTCCTGTACTGGTCAGGGGGGTTAGTTTAGTTTTGGTCCCGTGTATCGAGGTACAGTGAAAAGCTGTGCTATCTAGTCAGCGGAAAGTTTAGTTCAGTTTAGAGATACACTGCAGAAACAGGCCCTTCGGCCCACTGAGTCTCTGCTACCCAGCGACCACCCTGTCCTACACACACGAAGGACAATTTACAATTTTTACCAAAGCCAATTAACCTACAAACCCCATGTTTTTAGTGTGGGAGGAAACCGGAGCACCCGGAGAAAACCCACACGGTCACAGGGAAAATGTACAAACTCTGTACAGCCTTATATAGTTTCTGCTTTCCCAATGCATGCTCATTTTATAAATAAATAACCTGACTTTATTTAAATGACTGGGTATCTCCCCTCATCTTGCTGGGTGAAAGAGAGGAAGATACTCAAGCTTCCTCTTCCAGAGTGCAAATTCTCCACTGTAGACACGAGGAACTGCAGATGCTACAGTCTTGAGAAAAAGTGCAGGAGGAACTCGGCAAATCAGTTAGCATCCATGGAGGGAATGGACAGGCAATGTTTTGGGTCAGGACCTTCCTCCATTGTGTAGGAAGGAACTGCAGACTCTGGTTTATACCGAAGTTAGACACACAATGCTGGAGTAACTCAGCGGGTCAGGCAGCATCTCGGGAGAAAAAGATTAGGTGGCATCTCGGGCCGGGATTCTTCTTCAGGGACCTTCTCCTTGTCCATTGTCTTGGCTAGAATGTTAAACCCGAAGAACCGGCCATTTATTTTGTTGCTGTTTTCAAGACTTTGTAGACAAACTAGCTGCTACATTGTTTTAAAGAAGGATCTCCGTGCATTCCATTCTCCAGGCCTCCATCCTCTCATCTTTACCATGGACGTCCAGTCACTCTACACCTCCATCCCCACCAGGACGGTCTCAAAGCCCCTCCGTTTCTTCCTCGACCAAGGAGCAACCCATACCCGTCCACTGAACCCTCCTCCGCCTAGCGGAGTTGGTCCTCACCCTCAATAACTTCTCTTTTGATTCCGCCCATTTCCTCCAAACACAAGCGTAGCTATGGGCACACGCATGGGCCCCAGCTACGCTTGCCTTCTTTGTTGGGTACGTCGAACAATCCTTGTTCTGCTACCAGGGCCCCATCCCCGACCCTACCTCCGTTACATCGACGACTGCTTTGGTGACCACCTCCTGCACCCACACACAAACTGACTGACTTCATTCATTTCAACCACCAACTTCCATCCGGCACTCAAATACACTTGGACCATTTCCGACACTTCCCTACATTACCTTGACCTCACCATCTCTATTGCAGGTGATACGCTCCTGACCGACATCCACTAAAACCTACTGACTCCCACAGCTACCTGGACTACTCTTCCTCCCACCCTGCTTCCTGTTAAGGACTCCATCCCCTATTCCCAATTCCTCCGTCAACGCCGCATCTGCTCCCAGGATGAGGTGTTCCACACCAGGTTCATCACAAATGGCCTCATTCTTCAGAGAACGGGGATTCCCCTCCCCCACTATTGATGAGGCTCGCACCAGGGTCTCCTCCATACCCCGCAACACTGCCCTCGCTCCCCATTCCCCACCTCGCAAACAGGGCAGAGTCCCCCTGGTCCTCACCTTTCACCCCACCAGCCGGCAAATACACATTATAGTCCTCCGCCAGTTTCGCCACCTCCAACGGGGACCCTCCACCCGGGACATCTTCCCTTCATCTCCCCCCCTGTCTGCCTTCCGCAAAGACCGCTCCCTCCGCAACTCCCTTGTCAATTCTTCCCTCCCCTCCCGCTCTACCCCTTCCCCGGGCACTTTTCCCTTGCAACCGCAAGAAATGCAACACTTGTCCCTTCACCTCCCCCCCTCCACTCCTTTCAGGGACCCAAGCAGTCTCCAGGTCCGACAGAGGTTCACCTGCACCTCCTCCAACCTCATCTACTGCATCCTCCGCTGTTCCAGATGCCAGATGATCTATATCGGTGTGAGACCAAGCGGAGGCTTGGCGATCGCTTCGCCGAACACCTCCGCTCGGTCCGCAATAACCAACCCGACCTCCCGGTGGCTCAGCACTTCAACTCCCCCTCCCATTCCACATTCCGACCTCTCGGTCCTGGGCCTCCTCCACGGCCAGAGTGAGCAAACACCGCAAGCTGGAGGAACAGCACCTATATTCCGCTTGGGAGTCTGCATCCTTTGGGCTTGAATATTGAATTTTCTCAATTCTGTTTAACCCTTGCTGTCTCCTCCCCTTCCCACCTCTCCCTCAGCCCTCGGGCCCTGGCATTCCCTCTATCTCTATCTCCCTCCCCCACCCAGTCGCACCAGCTTCTCATTTTCACACCACCAAACAGCTTACAATGGCTTGTTCCTCTTTATCACCAATACTTTTTTGCATATCTTTCACTCATTGTTCCTTACTCTCCACATCACCATCTAATATCTCTCGTTTCCCTGATCCCTGACCATGTCTGAAGAAGGGTCTCGACCCGAAACGTCGCCTATCTCCTTCGCTCCTTAGATTGCTGCTGCACCCGCTGAGTTTCTCCAGCTTTTTGTGTACCCTAGCTGCTACATTGTCCTGTATCAGTACTGTGCCTGATATTAGTACATTAGTGCAGTTGTGCAGAGCCCTAGTGAGACCACACCTGGAGTATTGTGTGCAGTTTTGGTCCCCTAATTTGAGGAAGGACATTCTTGCTATTGAGGGAGTGCAGCGTAGGTTTACAAGGTTAATTCCCGGGATGGCGGGACAGTCATATGCTGAGAGAATGGAGCAGCTGGGCTTGTACACTCTGGAGTTTAGAAGGATGAGAGGGCATCTCATTGAAACACATAAGATTGTTAAGGGCTTGGACACGCTAGAGGCAGTAAACATGTTCCCGATGTTGGGGGAGTCCAGAACCAGGGGCCACACAGTTTAAGAATAAGGGGTAAGCCATTTAGAACGGAGACGAGGAAACACTTTTTCTCACAGAGAGTGGTGAGTCTGTGGAATTCTCTGCCTCAGAGGGCGGTGGAGGCCGGTTCTCTGGATGCTTTCAAGAGAGAACTAGATAGGGCTCTTAAAAATAGCGGAGTCAGGGGATATGGGGAGAAGGCAGGAACGGGGTACTGATTGGGGATGATCAGCCATGATCACATTGAATGGCGGTGCTGGCTCAAAGGGCCGAATGGCCTACTCCTGCACCTATTGTCTATTGTCTATTGTCTATTGCTTCTGACTTTTTATTTATTGACTGTGAAAAGCATTAAGACACTTGTGAAAGTACAAATGCTACTCAGTTGTTCCACATTTGGAGAGGGTGCCGACTGAAGATGCTGGTTTAAATCGAAGATAGACACGAAATACTGGAGTAACTCAGCGGGACAGTCGAGACCCTTCTTCAGACAGATGTCAGGGGGAGAGAGAGATACATGGATAAGGAAGTGTAAGGTGTGAAAACAGGTCAAAGGGAATGGAGTTCAAGGAACATGTAGAAGAGATCATTGTTAGCTGGGAGAAGGAAACAGCAACAAAGCAAACAGAGATAAAATGTAGTGGAGACTGTCAGACTGGTCGGAGACCGGGGAAGCGGGAGGGATTTACCGGTTGTTCAACACTTTAACTCCCCCTCCCATTCCCACACTGACCTTTCTGTCCTGAGCCTCCTGCACTGTCAGAGTGAGGCCACATGCAAACTGGAGGAACAAAACCCTTTATTTTCCTTGGGCAGCTTTCACCCCAGCAGTATGAACATTGACTTCTCCAACTTCAAGTAGCCCTTGCTTTCCCTCTCCTTCCATCCCCTCCCCCTCCCCAGTTCTCCCACCAGTTTTACTGTCTCCGACTACATTCATGGCTGATCTATCTTCCCCTCTCAACCCCATTCTCCTGCCATCTCCCCATAACCCCTGACACCTGGACCAATCAAGAATCTATCTGTCTATATGCTGCTGGATGACTGTTTTCAAGCAGGTTGAACTGACTGCCTTTGCTTTGTATTAACAGGGACAACGAGAGTATTGAAGTCCACAAGACAACCTCGACCATCACCATGAGCTCGGGTACGTACACACTTTGCAGTTCATCTGAAGAATTGCCCTCGACCTCCGGATGTTATTGTTGGAATGCAGCAGGGGATTGTACTGACGAGGGCTGTGCAGTTTAGTTAACTTTAGTTTAGATATACAGCGCGGAAACAGGCCCTTCAGCCCACCGAGTCTGCACCGACCAGTAATCCCTGCACATTAACACTATCCACACATCCTAGGGACAATTTACATTGATACCAAGCCAATTAACCTACAAACCTGTACATATTTGGAGTGTGGGAGGAAACTGAAGATCTTGGAAAAAACCCACGCAGGTCAGAGGGAGAACGTGCAAACTCCGTCTGGACAGCACCCGTAATCAGGATCGAACCCTGGTCTCGGGCGCTGTGAGGCAGCAACTCTACCGCTGCGCCACCGTGCCACCCTTTTCTTGTTATTCGATGCAAGTTTCAAATCTTCTGCCTCTTGAGTGGCAAAAGTCCTACCCAAAGAGCCGTAGCTACACACTCTGCCCAGCCGAGCACCATAGCCAGGATCGAACCCGGCTTTCTAGCACTGTACGTGCTGCAACCCAACCGCTGTGCCTATATGGTCGTGAGAAGTCTCCTCAGTCGCCCAGAGGGTCAAGTGAAGTCGAGTCACTTTTATTTCTACAGCACATTTACAAAACAACTCTCGTTGGCCAAAGTGCTTTACATTGGTGGAGGTACTAACGTTATACAACAGTGGTTCATAGATTAAGTACATGCATAAATACATACATATAGCCCTCCCTCAGAGTACGTCAAGAAAGGCTTGAGAGTAAAGATGGGTTTTAAGTCTCGACTTAAAGGAGTCGATGGAGGGGGCAGTTCTGATGGGAAGAGGGATGCTATTCCACAGTCTAGGAGCTGCAACCACAAAGGTGCAAAGTCGTGCCTTTCTGGTCAACATGTTGAAAATCTTTCAGCGCCAGTGGCGACAGTGGGTTTGATGCCAATGAGCGTAGCTTGACATAGGTGCTGTCGTATGTTTTCGCCAGGTTAACGTAGGCTGTCGCCAGGATGTCGTAGGTTGTTGCCGGTGCTGACTTTGGTAAATTTAATTGTCGTATTCGCCTGTCGCCTAAAAAATCGCTTGTGGGACAGGCCCCTTTCACCGCCAGAGACCTGGGTTGGATCCTGACTATGGGCGCTGTCGGTACGGAGCTTGTACATTCACCCCGTGACCTGCGTGGGTTTTCTCCGGGTGCCCGGCATTTCCGCCCACACTCCTAAGACGTGCGGGTTTGCAGGTTAATTGGCTTCTGTAAATGGTAAATTGTCCCCAGAGTGTAGGATAGTGCTAGTGTACGGGGATCGCTGGTCAGCATGGACTCGGGGCCGAAGGGCCTGTTTCCATGCTGTACCTCTTGAAGCAAAAGATAGGGAGAATGCACAGAGTCTATTACCCAGGATAGGGGAATGAAAAACTGGAGGGCATGGTTTAAGATAAGAGGGGAATGATTTAATAGGAGCCTAAGGAATAACATTTTCACACAGAAGGTGGTGGGTGTATGGAACGAGCTGACAGAGGAGTGTAGTTAAGGCAGGTACTATACAACATTTAAAAGACAGAGGGTGGTGAATCTGTGGTTTCTTTGCCACAGAAGGCTGTAGAGACTAAGTCAATGGATATGTTTAAGGCAAAGATAGGTAGAATGTTGATTAGTACGGATGTTGGGGGTTATGGGGAGAAGGCAGGAGAATGGAGTTGAGAGGGAAAGACAGATCAGCCATGATTGAATGGCGGAGTAGACTTGATGGGCCGAATGGTCTAATTCTGCTCCTATCACTGATGAACATGAACTTATGAGCTGGTACATGGAAAGGAACGGTTTAGAGGGATATGGCCAAATGCGTCTGGAAAAGGGTCCCTACCTGAAGCGTCACCTCGACATTTTCTCCAGAGATGCTGCCTGACCCGCACAGTTAGGCAGCGAGATGCCACGCACAGTTGAATTGCCTGCCTGCATGGGATACATAAAACATAGACCAGGAACAGGCCCTTCAGCCCACAGTGTCTGCGCCAGACACAATGCTGAGATAATCCAATCGAATCTGCCTGAACGTGATCCCTATCCATCTATTCCCTGCAAATCCATGTGCCTTTTCAAAACCTTAAACGCCGCTATCGTAGCTGCCTCCTGCACCACCCCTGGCAGCGCGTTCCAGGCACCCACCACCCTCCGTGTAAAGAAACATGGGCTCCATATCTCCATTCTACGTTCCTCCTCTCGCCTGACAACGAGCCCTTTAGTGTTGGACATTACCACTCTGGCGAAAAGGTTACATAGAAAACATGGACAATACGTGCAGGAGTAGGCCATTCGGCCCTTCGAGCCAGCACCACCACTCAATGTGATCATGGCGGATCATCCACAATCAGTAACCCGTGCCTGCCTTCTCCCCACATCCCTTGATTCCGCTAGCCCCTAAACCTCTATCTAACTCGCTTTTAAATTCATCCAGTGAATTGGCCTCCACTGCCTTCTGCGGCAGAGAATTGCACAAATTCACAACTCTCTGGGTGAAAAAGTTTTAACTCATCTTAGTTTTAAATGGCCTCCCCTTTATTCTTAGACAGTGTGGCCCCTGGTTCTGGGCTCCCCCAACATTGGGAAAAAAATTCCGGCATCTAGCCTGTCCAGTCCTTTTATAATTTGATATGTTTCTATATGATCCCATCTCATCCTTCGAAATTCCAATTACAAATACAAGCCAACTTGTTCCAATCTTTCCTCATATGACAGTCCCGCCATCCCGGGGATTAACCTGGTGAAGCTAAGCTGCACTGCCTCAATAGCAAATTAGGAGACCAAAACTGCACACAATATTGTGGTCTCACCAGGGTCATGTACAACTGCAGAAGGACCTCTTTACTCCTATACTCAGATCCTGTTGTTATGAAGGCCAACATGCCATTAGCTTTCTTCACTGCCTGCTGTACCTGCATGCTTACTTCCAGTGACTGATGTACAAGGACCCCCAGGTCATGTTGCAAGGTTCTGACTGTCTACCCCAGTCTATGCCTCTCATAATGTTGTACACTTCAGCAAGTCTCCCCTCAATATCTGACATTCTAGAGAGAACAAAACATCTTCTGCACATCTTTAAACTTTGCACCTCTCACCCCGAACCCATGTCCGCTCGTCTGCCATTTCCACACCGGGGAACAGATTCTGATTGTCGATGTTATCTACACCTCTCTTCATTTTAAATAGTTCTGTCTGGTTTCGCCTCATCCTCCGGCACACTGTATCTCCAAACTAAACTGAACTTCTCATGGATTGTGTTAATTAAACTTTCAACAATATATCCGATTTCCTTTCCGAAGTTCCTGTTGAAGTTGCTATCATCGCCCTTTTTAAGGAATGCATTCCTGGCCTGAGTGGTTCTGTCTGTGACTCCAGCTCCGCTCCTGCCTCGCCACTGCCACCTGCTGGCCGTGTCAGACAGTGAACTGGACTGTGGACTGTAAGGGCAGGGTGGCTCAGCGGTAGAGTTGCTGCCTCACTGCGCCAGAGACCCAGGTTCAATCCTGACTACGGGTGCTGTCTGTACAGAGTTTGTACGTCCTCCCTGTGACTGCGTGGGTTTTCTCCAGGTGCTCTGGTTTCCTCCCACATCCCAAAGACATGCAGGTGTGTAGGTTAATTGGCTTCTGTAAAAATGTCCCTATTTGGCCCACGAGTCCGCACCGACCTGCGATCCCCGCACACTAACACTATCTCGCACACACTAGGGACAATCTTTACATTTGCCAAGCCAATTAATCCACAAAGCTGTAAGTCTTTGGAGTGGGGGAGGAAACTGAAGATTTCGGAGAAAGCCCACGCAGGTCACGGGGGGAACGTACGACATCGCCCGTAGTCGGGATCGAACCTGGTCTCCGGCGCTGCACTCGCTGTAAGGCAGCAACTCTACCGCTGCGCCACCGTGACGCCCTAATTCCCGGTTCACCAGGTTAATTCCCGGGATGGCGGGACTGACATATGATGAAAGAATGGGTTGACTGGGCTTGTATCTACTGGAATTTAGAAGGATGAGAGGGAATAGAAACATAGTAACATAGAAAATAGGTGCAGGAGAGGCCATATGGCCCTTCGAGCCAGGTTGTGGTCATTCAGTGTGATCATGGCTGATCATCCACAATCAGTAACCCGTGCCTGCCTTCTCCCCACATCCCTTGATTCCACTAGCTCCTGGAGCTCTATCTAACTCTCTTTTAAATTCATCCAGTGAATTTGCCTCCACTGCCCTCTGTGGCAGGGAATTCCATAAATTCACAACACTCTGGGTGAAAAAGTTTTTTCTCACCTCAGTCTTAAATGACCTCCCCTTTATTCTAAGAATGGAGCAGGAATCAGCTGAATGATTACCTTAATCCAGGGCATCGAACCAAAGTCCCAGACCCTGGTCTAAAGGCAGGGATCCCAAACTAGAACCTGCCCAGACTTGCTCAACTACCTTCTGCATGAAATGACTTTCACCTCAGCAAAATGTTTGGAAGCTAATCCATGATCTCCAATGGACACAAAGTGCTGGAGTTACTCAGCGGGTCAGGCAACATCTCTGGAGAACATAGATAGGTGACGTTTCAGGTCGGGACCCTTCTTCAGACTGGTTGTAGCAAAGGAGATGAAGGCTGGAAGAGAGGAGAGGTAATAGACAATAGACAATAGGTGCAGGAGAGGCAGGCCAAAGCATGGACACAGGCAAGGGGGGGTTGGGATAGGCCAGGCATGAGAGCAGAAAGTGTGAGACTGTTTTGAGGAGTTCATCCCTGTCTCCAATCCTGTCTCACACCTTCAGCTCTTATCACTGGCATTTGTAAAGATAATAAAGTGGCGCAGGGGTAGAGTTGCTGCCTTGTGGTGCCAGGGACCCGGGTTCGATCCCGACTACGGGTTCTCTCTATACGGAATTTGTACGTTCTCCCCGTGACCTTTAGCTTCCTCCCGCACTCCAAAGACGTACAGGTTTGTAGGTTAATTGTCTCTAATTCTGTAAATTGTCCCTAGTGTGTGGGATGGTGCTAGTGTGCGGGGTGATCACTGGACGGCGGGAACAGGGTGGGCCAAAGAGTACCAGGCTGTAATCTAAAATCTAAAACCTTTGAAACGCTTTGGGTCCCTTTGTCTACTGAGCAGCATCCACAGTTCTTTGCTTCTGTGTAAGGTCTACCAGCAAGCCGTTTGCAGTAGTCACTCGACCCCCCACAGCCGCTGTTCCATGGGGTGAGCGATGATGAGGCAACTTCTCCATCTCATCGAAGGTAGACACAAAAAGCTGGAGCAACTCAGCAGGAGGTGCGGCATCTCTGGAGAGAAGGACCGGCTGACGCTTCGGGTCGAGACGCCTGTCCTCCATCTCACTGCCTCTGCTTCTTCCTTGCAGAGCATGAAATCACCATCACCGAGACCATCGTGAACGGACTCCCCACCAACCGGCAGCAGCTTGATCGAGGTAGCGGCCTTTCCCCACCTGTGCCCCATTAATGTTAGAGTCTTTAGACCTTGGACTCCAGTTTCAGTCTAGTTCATTGTCACGTGTACCGAGGTACGGTCGAAAGCTTTTTGTCGCGTGCTATCCAGTCAGCAGAGAGACAATACATGATTACAATCCAGCCGTTCACAGTGTACAGATACATGGCTTCAGAGGTACAGCGCGGAAACAGGCCCTTCAGCCCATCGAGTCCGCACCGACCACCAATCGCCCGCCACACTAGCACCATCCTACACGCACACGAGGGACAATCTTTACCAAAGCCAATTAACCCACAAACCTGTACGCCTTTGGTGTGTGGGAGGAAACCGGAGCACCCGGAGAAAACCCACGCAGGTCACGGGGAGAACGTACAAACTCCGTACAGACAGCGACCCTAGTCAGGAGCGAACGCGGGTTTCTGCTGCTGTAAGGCAGCAACTCTACCGCTGCGCCACCGTGCGACCTTGCACGTCTTTAGACTTTAGAGATTCAGCGTGGTTGTTGCAGTGTGGGGGTGATGGGAGAGTCCGAGGCAGTTGATGGCAATATAGAGACTAAAATGGCCCTTTGTGTAGGATTAGAGTAAATATAGGTGCTTAATGATGGGCTGAAGGGCCTAAAGAGCTTCCCTGCTCCTTGACTGAGGTGCCTACAATATGCATCTTGCATGTGACCGTTTCATCCCAGCAGTTATCAGGCAACTGAACGAGGGAGTGGTCCTGACCTCCCATCCCTCATTGGAGACCCTCAGACTATCTTTAATCGGACTTCACTGGACTTTACCTTGCACTGAACGTTATTCCCTTGATCCTGTATCTACACTGTGGACGGCTCGATTGTAATCATGTTTGGTCTGTCCGCTGGCTGGTTCGCACGCAACAGAAGTTGTTCACTAACCTCAATAAACTAAACTCAAACTCAAACTAAACTAAACTAATCTAAACTAAACTAAATTCAAACGGAACCCACACTCCATTTACGCCGCCATTATTCAGCGTCCGGTCCGGTCGGCCCGCGCGCTCGATGTACTGGAGCAGTTCCCGCCAACCGACGTCCCTCTCCTCTCCTCGCCCGGCTGTCTCCATGTCCCGGGTGGTACCTCCTGCAGGCATTACCCCGGTCCACCCTCCTGCCAGTTCCTTGCCCCCTCCCAGTCCCACCATCCGACGAGTCTTTGGGTGGGCTCCCCCTTAAACCTTTTGCTGTCCTTTGCCCGGCCCTCCATCGCGATCTCCCTTGGGGCTGGGTGGGGTGGGGTGGGGTGGGGTGATGTTGCGTGTTGCTCCTGGACAACTGTTGGGGTGGGGAGGGGGGAGGGTGGGTCTGGGGTGTCGGGCTGCCCCCCTCCTTCTCTCCCCCAATGGACGAGTGACGTGCTTTGTACCCGCAGTGGCCGAGACCTCCACGGTCACCTCCGCCATCAAAGTCTACCCCTCACCGCCACCGGGAGCCCACCCTGACACGACGATGGCCACAGGTATGTCTGCCGATTAACCCTTGCCTGAAATAACCCCTCTACCCCCTCTTCCCATCAGCGTTCCCATCCCCCCCCTCCCACCACCCCTTTCTAAACGCAGGTCGTTTTACTTTCAGCCTCTAGTCCTAGACTCTCCCACTGGGGGAAACATCCTCTCCACATCCACTCTATCCAGGCCTTTCACTATTCAGTACGTTTCAATTAAGTCCCCCTTCATCCTTCTAAGCTCCAGTGAGTACAGGCCCAGTGCTGTCAAACGCTCATCGTACGTTAACCCACTCATTCCTGGGATCATCCTCGTAAACCCTCTCCAACGCCAGCTCATCCTTCCTCGGACGCTGGACCCAAAAGTACCGGTGATTTTGAGATCTGTTTCAAAATAAATTCCTCCTCTATTCCAAATTTACAACTATTTGTTCATAAGTTCATAAGACATAGGAGCTGAGATAGGCCATTCAGCCCATCGAGCCTGCTCTTTCATTCGGTCATGGCTGATCTATCTTTCCCTCCTAACCCCATTCTCCTGCCCTCTCCCCATAACTGCTGACACCCGCACTAATCAAGAATCTGTCAACCTCCACCTAAAATATATATCCATTGACTTGGCCTCCACAGTCATCTATGGCAATGAATTCCACAGATTCACCACCCTCTGACTAAAGAAATTCCTCCTCATGTCTCTTTTATTCTGAGGCTGTGGCCTCTGGTCCTAGACTTTCCCACTGGTCTTCACTGCTATCAACGGAATGCAGAAACATCTCGTCATTCGAACCCTCCCTCTGTATCTTCGGTTAGAATACAGCTCGCCTTACATCAGAGGTGGAGATCTCATTGAAACCTAGTGGATAACAAAAGGCCTGGATAGAGTGGATGAGGAGAGAATCTTATGGAGGTGTTCATAAGTGGTAGGAGCAGAATTAGGCCACTCGGCCCATCAAGTCTACTCTGGCATTCAATCATATGGGAAGTCCAGAACCAGGGGCCACACATTTTAAGAATAAGGAGTAAGCCATTTAGAACGGAGATGAGGAAACACTTTTTCCCACAAAGGATTGTGCGTCTGTGGAATTCTCTGCCTCGGGAGGGCGGTGGAGGTCAGTTCTCTGGATGCTTTCAAGGGAGAGCTGGATAGGGCTCTTAAAGATAGCGGAGTCAGGGGATATGGGGAGAAGGCAGGAACGGGGTACTGATTGGGGATGATCAGCCATGATCACATTGAATGGCGGTGCTGGCACGAAGGGCCGAATGGCCGACTCCTGCACCTATTGTCTATTGTCTATCATGGCTGATGTACCTTTCCCTCTGAAACCCATTCTCCTGCCTTCTCCCCATAACCCCTGACACCCGTACTAATCATGAGTCTATCAATTGTCACCTTAAAAATATCCATTGATGTGGTCTGCTCGGCCCTCTGTGGCAATGAATTCCACAGATTCACCACCCTCTGACTAAAGAAATTCCTCCTCATCTCCTGAGGACCAAGCTGCATGAGGAGGTAGCTGAGGCAGGGAGTATTGCACGGTTTAAGAAACAGTTGGACAGGTACATGGATGGGACAGGTTTAGAGATATGTGGGCTAAACGCAAGCAGGTGGGACTAGTGTTGCTGAGACATGTTGGTCAGTGCGAGCAAGTTGGGCCGAAGGGCCTGTTTCCACATCTATAGCTCTATGACTCCTGGATGTTTCCACTAGTGGGAGAGTCAAGGACCAAAGGCCACAACCTCAGAATGAAAGGGGGCGATGAGGAGGAATTTCTTTAGTCAGCGGGTGGTGAATCTGTGGAATTCTTTGCCACAGAAAGCAGTGGAGGCCAAGTCAGTGGATATTTTTAAGGCACAGATAGATAGATTTGTGATTAGTACGGGTGTTAGGAGTTATTGAGAGAAGGCAGGAGAATGGGGTTAGGAGGAAGAGATAGATCAGCCATGATTGAATGGCAGAGGTGACTTGATGGGCCGAATGGCCTAAATCTACTCCTATTTCTTATGACTGTGAATATTGTTCCGCATTCCCACTGATTCCTTCCCAATTGACCACCCCCTCCTTCTCACTGTCCCCCCCTCGCTCGGCAGTGCCCCACCCTGGTGAGGTGGGGTCCGAGGAGCGCACACACAGAGCTGCTGGTGGTGGTGGAGCGGCCGTGGGTATCTGCCCGCCCTGATCTGCCCGTACTGAACACGGGTACAGCCACTGACTGACCTCCCTCCCCCTCTCCCTCTCCCTCTCCCTCCCCCTCTCCCCCCTCTCCCTCTCTCTCTCCCTCTCCCTCCCCTCCCCCTCTCCCTCTCCCTCTCCCTCTCCCCTCTCCCCCTCTCCCTCTCTGCCTCTCCCCCTCTCCCTCTCCCTCCCCCTCTCCCTCTCCCTCCCCTCTCCCTCTCCCTCTCCCACTCTCCCTCTCCCTCTCCCTCCCCCTCCTTCTCTGCCTCTCTCTCACTCCCCCTCTCTCTCCCCCCCTCCCTCTCCCTCTCCCTCTCCCTCCCCCTCTCCCTCTCCCTCTCCCTCTCCCTCTCCCCCTCTCCCTCTCCCTCTCTCCCAGCAGACTGTGACCCGCTGAAGGTGAGCGTGGGCAAGGGCTCGGTGACGTTGTGGACGACCGTGGGCATGGATCCATTGCCCGCCCGGACTCCAGGCCTGGATGCCCAGGAACTGCCCAGCAACTACAGTAAGGCCTTGGCTTCACCCTCAACCAGCTGTCTCCCCTCTCCCTCCGTTACTCAATGCCCTATTGAAGCTCCCCTTGAACCACTCCCTGACCTAAAACCCTCCTCTCCCTTACTCGATCCCTTACCTTTCACCCACAAACAACCCCCCTCGACCTAGAACCCCCTCCTCACTCTCAACCCCCCCCTCTCTAAACCTGTCCTATCCACGCACCTAGTCTAATTGCTTCTTAAATGTCATGCTAGTCCGTGCCTCAACTACCTCCTCTGGCAGCTCGCTCCATACACACAGCACCCTCTGAAGCTGTGGTGAATCTGTGGAATTCACGGCCACAGAAGGCTGTGGAGGCCGTCAATGGACATTTTTAAGCTGGAGATGGTTAGATTCTTGATTAGTGCGGGTGTCAGGGGTTATGGGAAGAAGGCAGGAGAATGGGGCTGAGAGGGAGAGGCAAATCTGCCATGACTGAGTGGCGGAGTAGACTTGATGGGCCGAATGGCCTAATTCTGCTCCTAGAACTGATGAAGGTAGACTTTGTGTGAAAGACTAAACCTCTGGCTAGCGTTGAGCTTTTGTGATCATTGTTAGGAAGGAAGGTTTAGATTTTCCCGGAGTTTGTTTTAGTTTCTCTCCAGCCTGACCTTCCAGGGGGGGGGGCAGCAGTTCTCATCAGAAAATCATTGGAAGGCCTTGCTTTGTTCTCCAGCCGGCCTACGCGACAATGAATGTATTTTTGTCCAAACCGGGCTCTTTGTGACATTTCCCGGCCTGCTCTGCTCTGCTGTGAACCATCAGTGAACAATGCGGAATGATTTGACTTATTCGGGGGGGGGGGGGGGGGGATTTCGTCTCTGCCAGGGAATAATGGTGGCTGGGGAACAATGTCGGCCTTCATCTGCCTGCATCAATGCTACATTGTGCGAGCGGGGAGATCAGGGACTGCAAAGGGCATCGCGCTTTGAGCGGGTTGCCGTGGCAACAAACAGCTTACAACCAGCCGTCGCCCACCGTGCTGGAGAGAAGTCCCGAAGATATAGACACTAAATGCTGGAGTAACTCAGCGGGACAGGCAGCGTCTCCGGGGAGACGGGATGGGTGACGTTGCTGGGCCGAGACCCTTCCTCAGCCCCGTCATCAATGCGAGACGTCGGGTGGTGTTCTGTTCTACAGCGTGAGTGACTCTCCCTTCTCTCTCTCCCCCCCCCTTCCCTCTCCATGTCTATAAACGTGCAGGTACTGAGTTGAATGCAGGAGGGAGGGAGCAGACTATTCTCTTCTCCGGACCTGCGGCGGGAGCGCTTGGTTGCGACGCTGGCCGACTCGTGCCGTCGCAACCTCCAGACACCTCGCCTGGCGAGACCAATGGAGAAACCTCTCCATCCTCACTGGCGGCCAAAGGGTTTCGTAGCGTACGTCCAAATCTGCCCGGCGACCACAAGTCATCTCCTCAGGTACAGAGTCTTCTATCCTTGGTTAGACCACAACGTGCTGGAGTCGCTCCGCGGGTCAGGCGGCTTCTCTAGAGACAAAGGAGTAGGTGACGTTTCGGGTCGAGCCCCTTCTTCAGTTCAGTTCAGTTCAGTTAGGTCTGCTGTCACGTGTACCGAGGTACGGTGAACAGCTTTTGTCGTGTGCTAACCAGCCGGCGGAAAGACAGCACATGATTACAATCGAGACATTCGCAGTGTACGGATGCAGGATAAGGGAAGAACCTTTAGTGCAAGGTAAAGCCAGCAAAGTCCGATCTTCAGCCTGAGAGTCAGGGGAGAGAGAAACATACTTACCTACTGCCTATTATGCCTCCTGGCGTGTAGGGCAGCAATTAAGGTCCTCCACTTCTTGTTGATTCCTTCAGTTGCCGTTTCCGTAACATATTTCACGAGACAGGGTTGTTAGCCGTGTGCTCAACCCCCAACCTGGAGGACCAATAGATCACTCTTTGTCTCGCCCCTACCCTTCGGCCTGTCCAGCACGGGAGACCCTAACAGGAGACGAATCTCCGGCTGGCATAGCTCTAGGGGTGACTGAGACACACAAGCTCCCCGACCACGACAAGGTTGCAATCCAACGGGGAGAGAGAGAAACTAGGGGCCTGACCAAGGTCCAGAACAAATCAGAGCCGGCACCAATAGCCACAGAGCCCACAATGAGTTTGAGTTTAGTTTATTGTCACATGAAATTGTCATGGTACAGTGGTCAGCGTAAAGACAAAACATGATTACAAGCGATCCATCCACAGTGTGCAGATACATGATCAAGAGAATAACATGAACTTTTAATAAAGATGAAGTCCAGTAAAGTCCGATCAAAGATAGCCTCAAGGGCCTGTCCCACTTGGCGACTGCCGGCATCATTGACTGACGTTTCAGGTCAGCGGAAAAGTCGCGGCGTGATGACGTATTGACGCACGGTGTCTCCTCAAGTGTCGCAGCGTTTTTTTTGTTGCGGCTGGATTTTGAAATGTTCAAAATCTTTTGGCGACCCTGATATGACGCCCGGCAGTCGCAGAAAAAAATCGGCAAGTGGGACAGGCCCTTGAGGGTCTCCAATGATGTAGATAGTTGTTGGTGGCAGGGCTCATGTGCCTGATAATTACCTGGTCCATTGTTAGCTGTGGAGGAGGTGATAACCAGCGGATACGAACAGTAAAACTAGCAGGACGAATGCAGGGTGACTTAAAATTAGAGCAATCGGGTATTCATACCGCTGGGGTGTAAGCTGCCCAAGTGAAATATGAGGTGTTGTTCCTCCAATTTGCGTGTGGCCGCACTCAGACAGTGGAAGCGGTTCAGTTGACCTCTGTGCAAAGTAATTTGTTGTTTAACGGAATAATCTGATCGCATTCAACTGACATAGTTTAGAAAGGCGATGAGGAGGAATTTCACTAGTCAGAGGGTGGTGAATATGTGGAATTCATTGCCACAGACGGCGGTGGAAGCCAAGTCGATGGCGGAAATTGACTGATTCTTGATTAGTGCGGGTGTCGGGGTTGTGGGGAGAAGGCGGGAGAATGGGGTTGAGAGGGAGAGATAGATCAGCCATGATTGAATGGCGGAGTAGACTTGATAGGCCGAAGGGGCTAATTCTGCTCCGAGTAGTGAGGCCAGGGAACAAGACCGCACAGCATTATTGACCACGAATCTTCACAACCAGCCAGACAAGCTGTCTTGTGTTGAAAAGTTTGGGGATAAATGAAACGAGAACTTTGAAGGTGGAGAGGGTTGGAAAAAAGAAATACAGGTTTAAAAGGAATGTTCTAGGAATTGGGAACTAACCAGATGATGGGGGGCGGGGGAGGGGGGGGGGGGAATACAGAAGCAACAAGGAGGCAGAAGTGGAAATATTTAACGATGATGAAGAATTGTGAGGAAGCTTTTCGTGAATGCAAGAAAGATTGAGCTGCTGGCTCTGGAAGGGGTCTATTTGGACAAGGAGATCTCACTGCCGTTTAGTTTAGTTTAAGAGATTCAGCGCGGAAACAGGCCCTCCGCGCCAACCAGCGATCGCCCCGTACACTAGAACTACCTACACACACCAGGGACAATATGCAATCTTTTACCAAAGCCAATGAATCCCCAGACCTGCACGTCTTTGGAGTGTGGGAGGAAACCGGAGCACCTGGAGAAAACCCACGCAGGTCACGGGGAGAAGGTACAGACTTCGTACAGACAGCACCCGTAGTCAGGATCGATGCCGGGTCTCTGGCGCTGTGAGGCAGCAGCTCTACCCGCTGCGCCACCGTGCCGCCCATGTCAAGCTTGTGATTCAACAACTGTGAATAATTTTCCTCAGGTTTAATTTCCCTCCACTTACTTTAACTTTTTTAAATTTTCTTTTGTGTTGTTTGCGTTCTGTTGTCTTTTTTCTCGTTAAACAAACACCGCTTGGTGAGTAGCCCCCTCCCGTCCCCCTCCCACCCAAAGAAGAGAGCTTTGCTTGGCGCCCTTGCAACAAGGTCAAGCTGTCCCATTTTGCCCCAGTCCCCATTCTGGACTACGTCCACATTAGGCCCGAGCCCAGCGCATGTCCCGGGAGGTTTGCTGTGCCGTGTCCCGGCGGTGGGGCGATGCCGGCGGTCACCTGGATCATGGGGGGTGGGGGTGGTGCTGTGTCCCCGCCCGATGCCACACCGCAGAGGAAGGTCTCCAACCTCTACGTGGCCCTGGCTCCCCCGCCCCGCCGCCCACCGCTGCCCTCCCAGCACCAGGGTGGACAAGCTGCCGCCCACTCACCCGCTCCTCGCGGACCCCCGTACTACATCCCCTTGCCCCAGGCTGGAAGGCCGGAGATGGACCGGGAGAAGATGGGCACGAGACCAGCGGAGAATCGAGCTACCACCCGAGGGAGTCCCCTTGACGGGGCAAACGGAGGCAGCGGGGTATCTATTTAACGTTCACTTTGCGTGGGTGTGTGTGTGTTTGTGTGTGTGCGTGCGTGTCGTTTTCTCACCCTCTCCCCCCCCCCACACATCCCTCGATAAGGTCCACCACCCCCACCCCCACCCCCACCAAAGTCACCGTTCAACACTCCCCCCCAAACCCACCCCCTTACTTTAGTCTCTGTGACCACTCTATTCCAGCGAAGAAACGCATGCCTGCCTGTGAGTGGCTTTCTTGGTTTATGCTCACTGGCCCTCTGGTGTGTGTGTGGGCACTGTATCTAAGGTGGTTCAACCTGCCATTTAGCAACACCCTGCACGCTGTCACACACATACACGCGCTGTGACACGCGCTGTGACACACACACACACACATGCTGTGACACACGCACACATACACACACACGCTGTCACACACGCACACATACGGGCTGTGACACACAGCAGTGTCTGAAGATCTCGCTTCACTGTTACACCGTCGTCTCTGGTCAGTTTAGATTAATTTAGTTTAGATTAGATTAGTTTAATTTAGTTTAGTTCACTGTAGAGATACAGTGTGGAAACAGGCCCTTCGCCCACCAAGACCGCACCGATCGGCAAACATCCGTTCACGCTAGATCTATCCTACACACGCAAGGGACAATTTACAGAAGCCAATTAACCTACAAACCCACACGTCTTTGGAATGTGGGAGGAAACCGGAGCGCCCTGAGAAAACCCATGCAGGTCACGGGGAGAGCGTACAAACTCCGTACAGTAAACCCGTAGTCGGGATGAAACCTGGGTCACCGGCGCTGCCAGCGGTGTAAGGCAGCAGCTCTAACGCTGCGCCACCGTGCCGCTCTATTGTGGGAGCTGGGGCGGGAGCCTTCTGCAGAGAGAGTAATCTGCAGACACAAGGAACTAGTTCCGTTTAGTTTAGAGATCCAGCGTAGAAACACTGAGTCCGTGCCAACCAGCGATCGCCCATGCACTAGTTCTATCCTGCACACACTGGGGACAATTAACCTACAAACATGCACGTCTTTGGAGTGCGGGAAGAAGCCTGGAGCACTCAGAAAAAACCCACGCAGGTCACAGGAAGAACGTGCGACCTCCGCACAGACAGCAACTGCAGTCAGGATCGAACCTGCGTCTCTGGCGCCGTGAGGCAGCATCTCTACCGCTGTGGAACTACAGATGGTGGTTTACAAAAGAAGACACAAAGTGCTGGAGTAACTCAGTGGGTCAGGCAGCATCTCCGGAGAACATGGATGGTGACGTCGCCTGTCCATGTTCACTCTGGGGATGCTGCCTGACCCGCTGAGCTACTCCAGCATTTTGTGTCTGTCATCATTACGTGGCCTGGTTTGACCTTTCATCAGCTGAACTTTGTCCACAAGCCGCCTTTTAAACAAGAGGATGTCACTCCTGGTGACCAGACATGGAGGGGGCTGCCTGAGGTTTGGACAGGATGATGTTGCTCTAACCAGGGTCTGGTATGGTACTTTATTTGCCCCATGTACCGGGGTACAGTGAAATTCATGTTGGTATACAGTTTAGTACATGTATCATGACACATAAGCACTTAGATACATCTCGGACACAGCAAAAGTACACTGGGACAATATTATATACAGAGTCGCCAGATTGTGCGCCATTTTCAAGTTCCAGTTGTTGTGAGTGCAGGGTTGACCTGACCATGAAGGCCCGTTGTCATGGCAGCGATGCAGGGTCGACCTGGCCAAGCATGGCTGTGGTGTTCTCCGCCACTCTAGGCCGCCTCTGGTCCACAGGCGTGGCCTCTTGGAGCGGATCCTGGTCCAGTCGAGCCCCAGGCTGCTGCAGGGCCACTCCACCGTCGAGGCCATGCTATCCCCCTTCAGCCACCAGCTGAGTAGGGTGTACAGTGAAGTTATGGGTCAGTGGAGAATACGGCCATGTCTAGTGATGCCAAGGACAGAGGCAAAGCGCTGGAGTAACTCAGCGGGACAGGCAGCATCTCTGGAGAGAAGGGAATAGGTGACGTTTCGTGTCGAGACCCTTCTTCAGACTGAACGGCGACTCTCTTCCTGCAGGACTTAGCGCAGTGTGAGGCGATCTTTCAGTGCAGCAGGGCACCCGCTGCCACAGCGGAGAGGGAGAACGCGGGTGGAGGGAGCCCGTGCGGGGCTGTGCCAGGCCTGGTGCCAGCCGGGCCCGCCTCATCGCCCACATCGCCACCGCGTCCATCCTCGGCACGGCTGACCTTGCCCACCCTCGACGACTTCATCCCGCCTCACCTACAGAAGGGAGCCAGCCCCTCCCCGGCCTCCTCCTGCTCCTCCTCCTCCACCTCTCCTGTTAACCCACCGGTGCCCAAGCTGCCACCGCCCGCTGCCATCCTGCACCGCGACACGGACTCCGAGCTCGCCCACCGGCCCACGCCTACAGTAAGACCCGGGGTTCTCACCTTGCTACCTGCCACCCCACTTCTTGCCAGCTCTGTGCCACCCATGGCTGCCACCCTTGCATCCCGCCTCCGAGCGCAGACATCGCCATCCTGGGGTGGGAATGTGCTTCTTTAACCCAGCCTGGTCAAACCTCTCCTCCCCTCCCACGCTACCCTGTACCCGTCCCCCCCGCCAGCTTTGCCCACGGCAGCCCTCGCCACAGCTGCTGCTGCTGCATCGGCCTCTGCGCTGGCACCCCGCCTTGCATGGACACTGCATGCGATAACTGCATTGCTGCACGCGGACAGCGACCGCTTGCCTTTGGTAGCCGGACCTCAGTGTTGGGAGATCTTCAAAGATCCACTGCCAGGCACTGGGGCAGTGCTGTGCATGCATTGCTTGCTGTGTCATGAGTCTGTGCCTGGCCATGCCTATATTGCCCAAACATGGCCGAAACTACTCCCCCCCCCCCCGTACAGCTAAGTTGTTCCTGGTCTCAAAACCCAGTGGGGAAAGAATTGTCTGTTTATGTATTTTGGAAAGTTAATTGCTATTCTTTAAGGTGTTTTCACTGACAGGTGAACCAGGTAACCAGAAAACCTTCTTGTTTAGTTTACTTTTAGTGATACAGCATGGAATCAGGCCCTTTGGCCCCTTTTTCAAGTTCTAGGAGCAGGTTGACACCATTCGGCCCATCAAGTCTACTACACCATTCAATCGTGGCTGATCTATTTTGCCCTCTCAACCACATTCTCCTGCCTTCTCCCCATAACCCCTGACACCCGCACTAATCAACAATCTATCTATCTCACCCTTAAAAATATCCATTGGCTTGGACTCCACGGCAGTCTGTTGCAAAACATTCCACAGATTCACCACCCTCTGACTAAATAAGTTCTTCCTCATCTCCTTTCTAAAGATACATCCTTTTATTTATTTTTTGCTGCTTGTGTGACACGAGCTGCCAGAGGAGGGAGTTGACACAGATCCAATAACAACATTTAAAATGCACTTGGACAGGTACAGTGAAAGGTTTAGTCCCACATTCAGGCAAATGAGACTGGCTTAGATCTGCGTGGACAAGTAGGCCTGTTTCTGCATTGTATGACTCCTTTAAGTAAAGACCAGGGGAAGCTCAGACATTGACACCACCACAGCACAGAAACAGGCCCTTCGGCCCACTGAGTCCACGCTGACCAACGATGACCCATTCACACTATTTCTGTTATCCCACTTTTCTCATCCAGTCCAACTTAACCAGCCTGAGCATAATTGGATGGACACAGACCCAGAGTAAGGGGTAGTTTAAGAAGGAACTGCAGATGCTGGAAAAATCGAAGGTAGACAAAAATGCTGGAGAAACTCAGCGGGTGAGGCAGCATCTATGAAGCGAATGAATAGGTGACGTTTTGGGTCGAGATCCTTAAACGTCACCTATTCCTTCGCTCCATAGATGCTGCCTCACCCGCTGAGTTTCTCCAACATTTTTGTCTACCTTCAGAATAAGGGGTAGGCCATTTAGAACGGAGATGAGGAAAAACTTTTTCATCCAGAGAGTTGTGAATTTGTGGAATACTCTGCCTCAGAAGGCAGTGGAGGCCGATTCAAAAGATAGTTAGATAGAGCTCTCAGGGCGCTGGGGAGAAGGCAGGAGCGGGGTACTAATTGTGGATGATCAGCCATGATCACAGTCAATGGTGGTGCTGGCTCGAAAGGCCCAATGGCCTACTCCTGCACCTATTTTCTATGTATCAATGTAACTTTAAATGGTAACATGGAAACATGAAAAATAGGTGTAGGTGGAGGCCATTCGGCCCTTCGAGCTAGCACCGCCATTCATTGTGATCATGGCTGATCGTCCCCAATCAATCACCCGTGCATGCCTTCTCCCCATGTCCCTTGACTCCACTAGCCCCTAGAGCTCTATCTAACTCTCTCTTAAATCCATCCAGTGATTTGGCCTCCACTGCCCTCTGTGGCAGGGAATTCCATAAATTCACAACTTTCTGGGTGAAAACGTTTTTTCTCACCTCAGTCCTAAATGGCCTCCCCTTTATTCTAAGACTGTGGCCCCTGGTTCTGGACTCGCCCAACATTGGGAACATTTTTCCTGCATCTAGCCTGTCCAGTCCTTTTATTATTTTATATGTTTCTATAAGATCCCCCCTCATCCTTCTAAACTCCAATGAATACAAGCCTAGTCTTTTCAATCTCTCCTCATATGACAGTCCCGCCAACCCAGGGATCAATCTCGTGAACCTACGCTCCACTGCCTCAATCACAAGGATGTCCTTTCTCAAATTAGGAGACCAAAACTGTACACAATACTCCAGATGTGGTTGTACCAGAGCCCTATACAACTGCAGAAGAACCTCTCTACTCCTATACTGAAATCCTCTTGTTATGAAGGCCAACATTCCATTAGCTTTCTTCACTGCCTGCTGTACCTGCACGCCAACTTTCAGTGACCGGAGTACAAGGACTTTAGAGATATAGCGGGGAAACGGGCCCTGTCCACTGAGTCCTCACTGACCGGCGATCACCCCGTACACTAGCACTATCCTACACACTCGGGACAATTTACACAGAGGCCAATTGACCTACAGACCCACACGTCTTTGAGATGCGGGAGGAAACAGTTGGAATCCACGCGGTCACTGGGAGAAGGTGCAAACTCCCCACAGGCAGCAGCCGAGGTCACGATCAAACCCGGGCGCTGTAAGGCAGCAGCTCCACCTGAGGAATGATGGAATAGCAGGAACCAACATTGTACTGTTGTTGCTGAAGAGATACTGCTTCCCGGGAAACAGGAGAGTCGATGAACTGAGAAATGCTGAAGGCATTGCTTCACATCCATTCAATGGATAGAGCTGTGCAGAATGTCTCTAACATGATGGGTCTACAGAATGGGGGGGGGAGAAGAGTTTCATTGTAACTTCTAACTGGGCTAGTTCTTGGAGATTTTTCTGGGCAAGATGGAACAGCAGCAACCTGGTGTTTAGTTTGATCAGTGCGGGTGTCAGGGTTATGGGGTGTCAGGGTTATGGGGGGGAAGACAGGAGAATGGGGTTAAGAGGGAAAGATAGATCAGCCATGGTGGTGTAGACTTGATGGGCCGAATGGCCTAATTCTGCTTCTAACACTTTTGAACTTATGCAACTATCCAAGACTCTTTCAAAGGACCAGTAGGGTCCGGATGGGCCGAATGGCAGCCCCTGGTGATAGGTGAGGGAATTTTTGTTGAGTTTTTTAGGGTTTAGTTTAGTTTTTAAAAATACAGTGTGGAAACAGGCCCTTCAGCCCACCAAGTCCGTACCGACAATCGATAACCCATACTCTGTGTAGGCCCAGGAACTGCAGATGCAGGTTTATACCGAAGATAGACATAACAGGTCAGGCAGCATCTGTGGAGAAAAGGAATAGGTGACGTTTTGGGTCGGAACCCTTCTTCAGACTCGAAGAGTTCTGACCCCAAATGTCACCCATTCCTTTTCTCCAGAGATGCTGCCTGACCCGCTGAGTTGCTCCAGCATTTTGTGTCGATCTTCACCCCTGCACTAGCTCTATCCTACAAACGTGGGACAATTTACAGAGGGCCAATTAAACTACAAACCCACACATCTTTGTGATGTGGGAGGAAACCAGAGCACCTGGAGGAAACCCACGCAGGTCAAGAGGAGAACGTACAAACTCCGTACAGACAGCACCCGTAGTCAGGATTGAACCCGGGTCTCTGGCGCTGTGAGGCAGCAACTCTACCGCTGTGCCACCGTGCGGTCCCTTGTGTTGTCTTGCTGGGTTAGACAGAGGGCTGCATGCACTGTGAATGCTGCCCGTCCTGCCGAGGCTTCCCCTGACGCATTGCTTTTGGTTGAGGGAGGGGGTCGGGACGGAGCTGTCATTGCTAAACCTCTTAGAAGTAAACTTTGGAGTTATTTGGGGGTGGGGGGGGGGGGGAAGGGGTTTGGAGAAGACGGTTTGGTAAGGTGGCACGTTGAGCATCTCTGACTCTGTGTTCTCTTGTCTGGAAGGATGGTCCACCCAGAATAAGTGAAGGAGTGCCGTCGGTGGAGAGTGTGGGTTCCGGCCCGCTGTTGGCCCCCTCCAGCAGGTTCTCAGCCTACCCGTCCACCACCTCCGTGAACCCAACCATAGTCCTGCTGCAGCATAATCGAGGTACGGCGCGATGCTTCAAAGGGGCTTCATTTGTCCCCTGTGCAACTTTATGGCAAAATTCCTTTTGCGTATTTTACACATACGGGCGCCGCCATTTTTGGCGCCATTATTCAGCGTCCGGTCGGCCCGCGGCTCGATGTACCGGAGCAGCTCCCGCCAACCGACGTCCCTCTCCTCTCCTCTCCTCTCCCGGCCACCTCTGTCTCATGAGATGAATAGATCGGATAAACGCACAGAGTCTCTTGCCCAGAGTAGGGGAATCGAGAACCAGACTAGATAGGTTTAAGGCGACGGGGAAAAGATTTAATAGGAACCTGAGGGATAATCTTTTTTACAGAACGGTGCGGTGGGTGTTTGGAACGAGCTGCCGGACGAGGTAGTTGACGAGGGACTATTACAACAGTTAAGAAACATTTAGTTGGGTAAATGGATAGGATAGGTTTAGAGGGATGTGGGCCAAATGCAGGCAGGTGGGACTAGTGTAGATGGGGCATGTTGGGCTGAAGGAAGACTCAAGATGCTGGAGTAACTCAGCGGGACAGGCATCATCTCTGGAGAGAAGGAATGGGTGATGTTTCGGATCGAGACTCTGCTATAGACTGATGAGGATGATGGGCCGAAAAGAGCCTGTTTCCACGCTGTGTGATTCTATAAATAGACCAGATTGTTAACATTCATTATCAAGGACAGTTGATCGTTGGTCGAGTGTGTTAGACATGAACCGTGTTTTGACTGAGAAAAGAGGTGAGATGGCATCTGGGACCATCCACAGTGTGAGTGGTGCAAGGGACCAGTAGAGCGCCCCTTGTAGCCAGGGTCCGGGGGGCAAGGAGCACCCCCACACCACATAGGCATCTGTAGGGGGAAGCGCGGCTCTGCTGTCAGCGGCCGGAGAACTGGTGACGGGATCTAGGGAGTGGGCAGTTGTCCTGGCTACTCCTAGGCCTGGGCAAGCTGGCCATCCGTGAGTCACGGCGGCAGGCGGAAGAGGGCTTTGCCCTAGCCAGATGGTTGCCCGTTTACCCGGGTTACGTCCGCGCCCGGGTGGTGTTAGAGAGGGACATGGTTGTATAGTAGTTATTTAGTATATGTGTAAGGATTGTAACACAGTTGTTTGAACATTTAGTGTCTGGATAATTTGGTGATTTGGTACTATGGTTGTGGGCGTGTTAAGGGCCTGTCACACTGCAGGAACCTAATTGGCGAGTTAGATAGATAGTTTTTAAACCAACAGACAGCTTGATCAGACAAACCGATGCTGCATAGTCTGTGTAACAATAAGGCATGATCCACAGTATCGGAAGCCTTTGATAGGTCAATGAAAAGAGCTGCACAGTTGCTTATTGTCTAAAAATTCAATAAAATCATTTACTACTTTTAAAGCAGCTGTTGACGTACTATATTTTTTCCTAAAACCAGATTGAAATTCAGATAAAATACTGTTAGTTGATAAAAGGTCCATCAGTTGTTGGTTTACAATGGATTCCAGCACCAGAAACAGACAGTTTGGAGATGGGCCTATAGTTGTTTAGCACAGTGGGGTCCCCCCTTTAAACAGTGAGAGAACAAAGGCAGATTTCCAAATAAGGGGAATTTTGTTTGTCTCCAGGGATAGATTAAAAAGACAAGTCAGAGGCAATGCAATAAAATCAGCGGCTAACTTTAGGAAGTAAGGCTCAAGGTTGTCGAGACCTGCCGATTTTTTTGTGTCTAAACATCTCAGGGCCTTATGCACCTCTGAAAGTGTAACAGCGTCAAAAGTAAAGGCTTGTCCTCAAAAAAAACAAACTACTATCAGAGCAAGCAGAGGAGCCTTGAGCTGTGTTTTGAGAGTTAAAAAGTGAACCAGAGGCAATGAAATGCTCATTAAAAGAACCAAGCATGTCGGCCTTTTCATAAATTTGGATAGAGTCTTTGACAATGCATGGAGGTAGCTCAATAACATTTTTATTTCCAGTTATTGATTTAATGGTTTTCCAGAATTTCAACGGATTGTTTAGGTTATTTGAAGTTTCAGTAAGGAAATTATCAGCTTTGGCTTTTCTAATTGCAACTGTGCTTGCATTTCGCAGCTGCCTAAAGAGCAACCAGTTTGATCCAAGACCAGTACTCCTGGCTTTAGACCATGCCACATTGCGCTCATGGAGTAAATCGGATAACTCTGACGTGAACCATGCATTATCCCTGCCCTTTATTCTATACTTCCTAAAGGCGCGTGCTTGTTAACAATTTCAATAAAACCATCATAAAAGAATTTCCAGTCATTTTCAACATCAGGAATTACATTAATTTTCTCCCAGCCAAAGAGAAACAGGTCATGAAAAAATGCTTGCTCCACAAAACGTTTCATGTCCCGCTTTATGATGACACACGGTTTGGTTTTAGGAACTTTTGTATTTCTTACGGTTGCAATGACACAGTGGTCACTGATGTCATTGGCAAAAACAGAAGCAGCAGAATATTTATGAGGAACATTAGTTAAGATAAGATCAATTAAAGAAGATGTTTCCGGACATTTCAGATTAGGTCTAGTAGGACTGTCAACAATCTGAAAGAAATTAAACGAATCACAAAATGCTTTAAAATCATCTGATGCTGGTAGCAGCCAGTTCCAGTTTAAGTCACCAATAAGGACAATTTCATTAAAGTTCAACCCGGATAAAATCTCCATTAAAGATGGTACGGTGCAGCTGATAGCTGAAGGTGGCCTATAGCAACCGACGGCAGTGATGTGGAGAGTTTTTGAGATTTCCATGTCAAGAGCCAGAAGTTCAAATTGCTTACTCACTGATGTAGAGAGACGGATCTTCACATGAAACTTAGATTTGACATAGACTGCGACCCCTCCGCCCTTCTTGGGTCGGTCAGTCCTATACACATTGTAGCCGTCAATGTTGATACCCTTGTTTAAAACTGCTTTGTTTGGCCAAGTTTCAGATTTGACAATAACATCAGCATCAGTTGAATGAGCCCAGATACGAATCATATCCATTTTAGCAATCATACTGCGCACATTCAAATGGATGAAACCAAGTGCAGACCTTGATTCAAATTCAGCAGGGGTGTTAAAATTAACAGCAGACTCAGCAGAGCCTGGGCCTGGGTTAGGTTGAACATTCCCTGAAATCAGCAGCAACAGAACAATTATACACCTATAATCAGACCGTATAGATTTGCATGAATTATCTTTTTTAATCTTTAAAAATATAAAAAAGTCACAAAGGCAGCTTGAAGGAATAATAAAGATGTCATGTAAGGCCATCAAGCTGACCAGATGGGCCAAGTCCATAGATGCGGGGGGCAGAAGAGTCATAGGTGACAAACTAATTAATGCCCAGCGGACTGCCAGAAGCACTCGTCCCCCGGCATGGTAAAACCGGTGTAGAGTTGACTGGACAGGAGTTTTCAGTCCCGTGGGGGCTTCCCCCGGTGCCGCTCCAAATAGGAAAAGAGCAGCCACGAGCAGCGACATTGTATGTTGAGATCCCGAAAATCGAGGAGAAAAACAGCCAGACTATTTCGCCTCAACCAACGACGCCACACATTTGTGCAGGGAGAGTCCTAAAAAAATCCGTTCCGTGTTTTCCCGACGGAATGATAATTCGAACGATAATGCTCGCAGATGACTTACAGAAAAATCACTCAGTCACTCAGTCATATTTGTAAGAGTTACAAAGTTAGAGCAGGAGGAGACGTGTGCCGCCATCTTGGATCTGGATTATTAAAAAGTGTAACTTTGTAACTCTCCTTCATGCTCGAGAGTAGTTCCCGCGTACTCGAGGCCTCAACTCGGTCACGGCGTATTTTTCAACATGCTGAAAAATGCCCGCGAGTAAAAAAAGGTCGCCATGGAAAAAAATCAATATTTTTTTTACTCGTAGGTTTAGTCAAAGTAGGTCGTAGTTGGTCGGCATGTTAGTCGTAGGTAATCGAGGGGAGTCGAAGGTAGTCGTAGATAGTCTTCAACATAGTCGAAGGGAGGTTGAAGGAGGTTGTCTTCACTCTCCACTCTCCAATTTTTAGTCATAGCTAGTTGAAGCTAGTCTTCAATTGAAGGAGGTCTTCAACACGACACCTTTTCAAACTCTCCTAAACTCTTCTAAACTCGCCAATTAGGTCGCCGAAGTGGGACACCCCCCATACCATGGTTTAGCTTTGTATCGTGATCGTAATTAACTAAATTATTTTTGATACAACAAAAAATATAATGTGAGTGTTTGGTGATGTTGGTTCTACATCTTGTCGCTCAATGAACGATGTTTTCTCTCTCTCTCACCAGAGCTACAGAAGCGGCTGAACAGTCATTCCGGTAAGGGCAGCTAACAGAAAATGTCCTTCCTTCCTCTACAAAAGCTTTTGTTCCTGCAAGCAACATGTCTGGGCCGATCACACAGCTCGGGAAAGGCCATAGCCGCAGAATAAAGGGACCTACGTACCTTTAGGAAGACGATGAGGAGGAATTTCTTAGAAAGGATGAACGGGGAAACCTCATTGAAACTTACCGAATAGTGAAAGGCCTGGACAGAGTGGTTGTGGAGAGGAGGTTTCCACTGGTGGGAGAGTCTAGGACTAGAGGTCATAGTCTCAGAATTAAAGGATGGAGATAAGGAGGAATTTATTTAGTCAGAGGGTGGTGAATCTGTGGAACTCATTGCCACAGGCAGCTGTGGAGGCCAAGTCCATGGATGTTTTTAAGGCAGAGATAGATTAAATTCTTGATTAGCACAGGTTTGGGAGGATGCTTGGGATCGGAAGATTTATCAGAGGGAGAGGAAAGTTGCACGAGACCCTTGCTTTCCTTTAGGACGTTCCTTTAGGAAAGAGATGAGGAGGAATTTCTTTAGCCAGAGGGGTGGTGAATCTGGGGAAGTCAATGGATATTTTTAAGATGGTGATTGACAGATTCTTGTTAAGTACGGGTGTCAGAGGTTACGGGGAGAAGGCAGGAGAATGGGGTTGACAAGGAAAGAGATAGATCAATCATGATTGAATGGCTGAGTAGACGATGGGCAGACTGGCCCAATTCTGCTCCTATCTCATGACCTCAAGTCAGGCTCGCGACGGCATACACGAATGGTACATTAGCATTCATAGCAAAAGGATTTGAGTATAGGAGCAGGGAGGTTCTACTGCAGTTGTACAGGGTCTTGGTGAGACCACACCTGGAGTATTGCGTACAGTTTTGGTCTCCAAATCTGAGGAAAGACATTCTTGCCATAGAGGGAGTACAGAGAAGGTTCACCAGACTGATTCCTGGGATGTCAGGACTTTCATATGAAGAAAGACTGGATGGACTTGGCTTGTACTCGCTGGAATTTAGAAGATTGAGGGGGGATCTTATAGAAACGTACAAAATTCTTAAGGGGTTGGACAGGCTAGATGCAGGAAGATTGTTCCCGATGTTGGGGAAGTCCAGGACAAGGGTTCACAGTTTAAGGATAAGGGGGAAGTCTTTTAGGACCGAGATGAGAAAATCATTTTTCACACAGAGAGTGGTGAATCTGTGGAATTCTCTGCCACAGAAGGTAGTTGAGGCCAGTTCATTGGCTATATTTAAGATGGAGTTAGATGTGGCCCTTGTGGCTATAGGGATCAGGGGGTATGGAGAGAAGGCAGGTACAGGGAACTGAGTTGGATGATCTGCCATGATCATATTGAATGGCGGTGCAGGCTCGATGGGCCGAATGTCCTACTCCTGCACCTATTTTCTATGTTTCTATGTTTTCTATGAGATAGTTGTGCTATCATTTATGAACATTAACTTATGAGAGCAGGCAGGCTAGTGATATACAGTGGCTTGCAAAAGTATTCATACCCCTTGAACTTTTCCACATTTTGTCACGTTACAACCACAAACGTAAATGTATTTTATTGGGATTTGATGTGATAGACCAACACAAAGTGGTGCATAATTGTGAAGTGGAAGGAAAATGATACATGGTTTCCAAACTTTATTACAAATAAAAAACTGAAAAGTGTGGCGTGCAAAAGTATTCAGCCCCCCTGAGTCAATACTTTGTAGAACCACCTTTCGCTGCAATTACAGCTGCAAGTCTTTTGGGGTATGTCTCTACCAGCTTTGCACATCTAGAGACTGAAATGTTTGCCCATTCTTCTTTGCAAAATAGCTCAAGCTCAGTCAGATTGGATGGAGAGTGTCTGTGAACAGCAATTTTTAAGTCTTGCCAGAGATTCTCAATTGGATTTAGGTCTGGACTTTGACTGGGCCATTCTAATACATGAATATGCTTTGATCTAAACCATTCCATTGTAGCTCTGGCTGTATGTTTTAGGGTTGTTGGTCCTGCTGGAAGGTGAACCTCCGCCCCAGTCTCAAGTCTTTTGCAGACTCTAACAGGTTTTCTTCCAAGATTGCCCTGTATTTGGCTCCATCCATCTTCCATAAACTCTGACCAGCTTCCCTGTCCCTGCTGAAGAAAAGCATCCCCACAGCATGATGCTGCCACCACTATGTTTCACAGTGGGGATGGTGTGTTCAGGGTGATGTGCAGTGTTAGTTTTCCACCACACATAGCATTTTGCATTCAGGCCAAAAACTTCAATCTTGGTCTCATCAGACCAGAGCACCTTCCTCCACATGTTTGCTGTGTCCCCCACATGGCTTGTGGCAAACTGCAAACGGGACTTCTTATGGCTTTGTTTCAACAATGGCTTTCTTCTTGCCACTCTTCCATAAAGGCCTGATTTGTGGAGTGCACAACTAATAGTTGTCCTGTGGACAGATTCTCCCACCTGAGCTGCGGATCTGTGCAGCTCCTCCAAGTTACCATGGCCTCTTGGCTGCTTTTCTGATCAATGCTCTCCTTGCCCGGCCTGTCAGTTTAGGTGGACGGCCATGTCTTGGTAGGTTTGCAGTTGTGCCATACTCTTTCCATTTTCGGATGATGGATTGAACAGTGATCCGTGAGATGTTGAAAGCTTGGGATATTTTTTTATAACCTAACCCTGCTTTAAACTTCTCCACAACATTATCCCTGACCTGTCTGGTGTGTTCCTTGGGCTTCATGATGTTACTTGTTCACTAATGTTCTCTAACAAACCTCTGAGGCCTTTACAGAACAGCTGTATTTATACTGAGATTAGATTACACACAAGTGGACTCTATTTACTAATTAGGTGACTTCTGAAGGCAATTGGTTGCACTGGATTTTATTTAGGGGTATCAGAGTAAAGGGGGCTGAATACCTTTGCACGCCACACTTTTCAGTTTTTTATTTGTAAAAAAATTTGAAAACCATGTATCATGTTCCTTCCACTTCACACTTATGCGCCACTTTGTGTTGGTCTATCACATAAAATCCCAATAAAATCCATTTACGTTTGTGGTTGTAACGTGACAAAATGTGGAAAAGTTCAAGGGGTATGAATACTTTTGCAAGCCACTGTAGATACAGAGAAACACCGTGGAAACAGGCCCTTCGGCCCGCGCTGCCCAGCATTCACCCCGTACACTAGCACTATCCGATACGCTAGGGACAATTTATAATATTTTTTAACTCAAAGCCAATTAACGTACAAACCTGCATGTCTTTGGAGTGCGGGAGAAAACCTGGGCACCCGGAGAAAACCCACGCAGTCACAGTGAGAACGTGCAAACTCCGTACAGACAGCACTGGAGGTCAGGTCCCTGGCACTGTAAGGCGGCATCTCCACCGCTGCTCCCTCGTGCCGCCCCTCTGATGCCCACTTGATGCCCATGTAGCCTTGGTCACCCGAGGTGCCCTCTTGCATTCAAACAGTGCTTATCTATTTCTATTGGGGAGAAAGCAGGCACGGGTTATTGATAGCGGATGATCAGCCATGATCATATTGAATAGCGGTGCTGGCTCGAAGGGCCGAATGGCCTCCTCCTGCACCTATCTTTCTATTTTATGTTTCTATGTTTCTATCCCCAGAGGTAAATAGTGACTGCACTTGCTGCCTTATTAGGCATCGTGGGATCTGATGATTTACACAGCGCTGCGAAAGTTGGTGTATTTTTGTGACTTGCACATATTTGTGCTCTTTATTTTGCTCGCAGACTCTGTGCCAGAGAGATTAATTGATCGGAACGCTGCAGCTCCAGTCCCGGCTATGGAAGCATTCATCCCGGCCGTCCACACAGGAGGGACGGTGGACCCAAGGCGACAGAACAGTCCTCGGGCCCTCCACTCTTCCTTCATCGCTCCCGAGGATCTGGGGATCAAGGTGAGGGGGAGTCGGACCCTTGAGTGGGGGGCGGGGGGGGGGCGTCCCCTCTCTGTCTGCCCGCTTGCGGTCGCGAGCCTGACTTAAGGTCACAAAATAGGAGCAGAATTAGGCCATTCAGCCCATCAAGTCTACTCCTCCCTTCAATCATGGCTGATCTCTAGATATGGGGAGAAGGCAGACACGGGTTATTGATTGGGGACGATCAGCCATGATCACAATGAATGATGGTGCTAGCTCGAAGGGCCGAATGGCCTCCTCCTGCACCTATTTTCGATGTTTCTATCTATCTCTCCCTCCTAACCCCATTCCCCTGCCTTCTCCCCAAAACCCCTGACACCTGTGCTAATCAAGAATCTATCTATCTCTGCCTTAAAAATATCCACTGACTTTGCCTCCACAGCCGCCTGTGGCAAATAATTCCACAGATTCACCACCCTCTGACTATTTCTGAAATTTCTCCTTGTCTCCTTCCTAAAAGAACGTCCTCTAATTCTGACGCTATGACCTCTAGTCCTAGACTCTCCCACTAGTGGAAACATCCTCTCCACATCCACTCTATCCGTGCCGTTCACTATTCTGTACGTTTTGATGAGGTCCTCCCTCAGAGAAACATAGAAACATAGAAAATAGGTGCAGGAGGAGGCCATTCGACCCTTCGAGCCAGCACCGCCATTCATTGTGATCGTGGCTGATCGTCCCCAATCAATAACCCGTGCCTGCCTTCTCCCCATATCCCTTGACTCCACTAGCCCCTGGACTCTCTCTTAAATCCATCCAGTGATTTGGCCTCCACTGCCCTCTGTGGCAGGGAATTCCACAAATTCACAACTCTCTGGGTGAAAAGGTTTTTTCTCACCTCAGTCTTAAATGACCTCCCCTTTATTCTAAAACTGTGGCCCCTGGTTCTGGACTCGCCCAACATTGGGAACATTTTTCCTGCATCTAGCTTGTCCAGTCGTTTTATAATTTTATATGTAGTACTTTTATATGTAGTTCCTCGTTGGACTTGGGGCCGTTGGCAACCCCTCTCTTGTTCTCTGACCTGCAGAACGTGGAGAGACCGAAGGACTGGTACAAGGCCATGTTCAAGCAGATTCACAAAGTCAGCAGAGGTAAGGTGAGCCTGGGCGGGCGGAAGGCCTCTGCCGACCCGGAGCAAAGCCCCTCAGGGGGCTGGGTGGTCGACTGAGAACCTCCGACAGCGTTTAACGTAGAACTTGGAACTGTGCAGCGCAGGAACTGCGCCCACAATGTCCGTGTCGGACACCGTGCCAAGTTAGACCGATCTCATCTGCCCCGCACGTGATCCACATCCCGCCATTCCCCACCACTCCCAATGCCTATCCTGATTGAATGGTTGGAACTTTATTGTCACATGTACCTGGTACCGTGAAAGTCTTGGTCTTGCAAGGTTCGCCATAGAAACATAGAAACATAGAAAATAGGTGCAGGAGTAGGCCATTCAGCCCTTCGAGCCTGCACCGCCATTCAATATGATCATGGCTGATCATCCAACTCAGTATCCTGTACCTGCCTTCTCTCCATACCCCCTGATCCCTCTAGCCACAAGGGCCACATCTAACTCCCTCTTAAATATAGCCAATGAACTGGCCTCAATTACTTTCTGTGGCAGAGAATTCCACAGATTCACCACTCCCTGTGTGAAAAATGTTTTTCTCATCTCGGTCCTAAAAGACCGAGATCTTTTGTAAAGGGCCATGTAAAGGGCGTCGACAAAATTACAAAAAGCATTCAAAATAGTCCCAATTGCCCATCTTCCTTCTCCTTCTCCCCCTCCCTCCCTCCCCCTTCCCCTCCCCCTCCCCCTCCCCCACCCTACCCCCCCTCACCCCCCCTCTCACCCCCCTCTCTCGTCCGGGCCCCCCTTCGTTCTCAGCATCTAAAAGCCTCTTAAACGCCACTATCATATCTGCCTCAACCACCGCCGCTGCCCACCACCGCTGGCCACCACCGCTGGCCACCACTCTCTGCGTTAAACAACTTGCCCTGCGTGCATCTCCATTAAACTTTCGCCCTCTCACCTTGTAACTATGCCCTCTAGCTTTGGACGTTTCCGCCCTGGGGAAAAAAGGCTCTGACTGTCTACCCAATCTATGCCTCTCGTCATTTGACATAATTCCGTCAGATCTTCCCCCCCAACTTCCGAAGTTCCAGGGAAAAGGCACTTGGATCGAGACCGGGATCGACAAGATTTAGAGGACAATGGGCCAAACACGGGCAAATGGGGATTGAAGGAACTGCAGTTGCTGGCTTACAAACAAAAGTGCTGGACACAAAGTGTGGGCAAGTGGGACTAGCGTAGATGGGGCATGTTGGTCGGCATGGGTGAGTTGGGCCGAAGGGCCTGTTTCCGTACTGTATGGTTCGATGACTCAATCTGCAAGGTGGCTACCTCCCTCCATGGTGTATGTGCGATGTAACGAGAGTTGTATTGAGGAACTGGTGCCCTGTTCCGTTGTGGCTCCATTGCTCAGACACAAGCTAAGGCAGCTTCCTCTTCAGGAGGCCTGGCGAGTGATAGGTGGATACAGGCGAGAGGGGGAGAAACACGGAACTGCAGGTGCCGGTTTACTAAAAAAGTTCTGGAGTAAACGGTTTGGATAAGGAAGGCTTGGAAATGTTCCCACTTGTTGGCAAATGTAGGAGCAGAGATTAGTAAATACCAGAAAGTCATTAATCAACTGGAAGTGCGGCACGGTGGCGCAGGGGTAGAGTTGCTGCTTTGCAGCACTTGAAGCATCGGAGACCCCGGTTCGATCCCGACTACGGGTGATGTAGAAAATAGAAAGGAGGTGCAGGAGGAGGCCATTCGGCCCTTTGAGCCAGCACCGACTATTCATTGTGATCATGTCTGTACGGAGTTTGTGCGTTCACCCCGTGACCGCGTGGGTTTTCTCCGAGATCTTCGGTTTCCTCCCACACTCCAAAGACGTGCAGGTTTGTAGGTTAATTGGCTTGGTGTATGTGTAAAAATTGTCCCTAGTGTGTGTAGGGTGGTGTTAATGCGCGGGGATCGCTTGTTGGTGTGGACTCGGTGGGCCGAAGGGCCTGTTTCCACGCTGTATCTCTAAATAAACTCACTGGGCAGCATGGGGAACCAGTTTAGGGTGGCGCAGCGGAAGAGTTGCTGCCTTACAGCACCAGTGACGCGGGTTCGATCCTGACCTCGGGTGCTGTCTGCACGGAGTTTGTACGTTCTTCCTGTGACCTCATTGGTTTTCTCCGGGTGCTCTAGTTTCATCCCGTACTCCAAAGAGGACCAAGATTGTAGGTTCATTGGTTTTGGTAATTGGCTAGTTGTAACATTGTTGTCAGTATTTATGACATTGCCAGTGTACGGGGTGATCTTGGTGGGTCGAAGGGCCTGTTTCCGTGCGATATCCCCGAGGTCCAAAGTCTAAAGCTGGTAGAGCCCCCATCTCACAGTGTTTGATCCTGACCTCGGGTCTGTCTGTGCGGTGTTTGTCGGTTCGGGTCCCGACCCGAAACCTCACTTATCCATGTTCTCCAGAGATGCTGCCTGACCCGCTGAGTTACCCCAGCATTTTGTGCCTATCTTTGGTATAAACCAGCATCTGCAGTTCATTTCTATTACATTTTAAGCCAGTATCATCTGCCTTGCAAGTCCCCTGTAGAATAAATACAGTCGGGTCAAGTGTGTGTGATGCTATCTCGATCTTGTTTGCCGCGGAGCTTCTCGGCTCCCGCTTCTGAATGATTTTTCTGCGACCTGCCTTTGTGTGAGCTCTTTCTTAAAGCTTGTCTTCTTCCCTTTGACTCTTGGCTTCTTATCTCTCACTGTCCTTCCTTTCTGCTCAGACCAAGTTGAGGAAAACCCCTACCGGCCTACTTACAGCTTTCCTGAGATCCCTCGAGTCCAGCACACAGGAGAAGGTACCTGGGGCTGTGCGAGTCAGTGTGTGGCGCTGCCTGTCTCTGTAATCCCCATGCTCAATCAACGTTATCGCTGTGTTTAACCTGGTTTAACTGGTTTACTAATAGCCGTGTGTGGGAAAGTTTCAATTGCGGACCATACATCTAATGCCAGTACACAAAGTACAAAGTGCTGGAGTAACTCAGCGGGACGGGCTGCATCTCCGGAGAACATGGATAGGCGATGTTTCGGGTCGGGACCCTTCGTCAGACTGATTGCAGTGGGGGGAGCAAAAATCTGGCAGCGAGAGGACGGGTTGGGACAAAGCCTGGCAAGTGGTAGAAGAAGGGTCCCGACCTGAAGCGTCACCCACTCCTTCCCTCCAGAGAGGCTGCCCGCTCCGCTGAGTTACTCCAGCTTTTTGTGTCTATCCTGGCAAGGGACAGGAGTAACTCAGCGGGCCTAAAATGATGAAAGGGATAGACAGAGTTGACGTGGATACGTTTTTCCCATTGAGGGTAGGGAAGATTCAAACAAGAGGGCATGACATGAGAATTAAGGGACAGAAGTTTAGGGGTAACGTGAGGGGGAACTTCTTTACTCAGAGGGTGGTGGCTGTGTGGAATGAGCTTCCAGCAGAAGTGGTGGAGGCAGGATCGATTTTAACATTTAAAAGTAAAGTGGATAGGTATATGGACGTGAAGGGAATGGAGGGGTATGGTCTGAGTGCAGGTAGATGGGACTAGGGGAAAACAAATGGTCGGCACGGACTGGAAGGGCCGAGAGGGCCTGTTTCCGTGCTGTAATTGTTATATATGGTTATATGGTTAAACCGAGAATCAGGGTAGAGGGAAACTAGAGATAAGGAAGGGTAAGGTGTGGAAAGGACAGATCAAAGCAGACTATGGTCAAACAATGGTTCATTGTTGGCTGAAGGGTTGGTGACAACGAGGCGTATACATGTTACTGTCTAATTTCAATCGTACTCTGGATTAATTTTGGTGAAAGGGGTATATCATTCAGAATTGGAGAATTCAATGGCCATACCATTAGGTTGTAAGCTTCCCAAGCAGAGTATGAGGAGCTGTGACTCTAGTTTGGGTGTGGCATCTCGCGAGCAATGGAGGAGGCCCAGGACAGACGGATGGATTAGTGTGGGAATGGGACGGGGAGTTAAAGTTGCTAGCAACCAGGAGATACAGCAGGCCGTCTAATAGAGTTGAAACAAAGAACGTAAGAGAAGGATTTCTCTACAAAGGATCAAGCTTTATTTCCTCAGCTGGTAGAGCTGCTGCCTCATAGCATCAGATGAAATCCTGATCCTCGGATGCTGTCTGTGTGGAGTTTGTACGTTCTCCCTGTGGTTTCCTCCATGTACTCCAGTTTGTTGATTAATTGGCTTCTGTAAATTGCCCCTATGGTGCAAGGGAGTAGCTCATAAGCTCATAAGGAATAGGAGTAGAATTAGGCCATTCGGCCCATCAAGCCCCATTCTCCTGCCTTCACCTCATAACCTCTGACACCTCTAGATGTGAAAGTAGGGTAACATAATCTGGTGTGAATGGGTGATCGATAGCATGGACTCAGTGGGCGGAAGGGCCTCTTTGCATTCCCTTTCAATTTGCTGACTCGTTCAATTTATCTTTCAATTTGCCGACCAGCGATCACTCGTACACCAGTTCTATCTTATTCCAGTTTTGCATCTTACACATTGGGGGCAATTTGCAGAAACCAACCAACCTGCAAACCTGTACGTCTTTTGAGTGTGGGAGGAAATCAAAACACCCGGAGAAAACCCACGCCGGTCACGGGGAGAACGTACAAACTCTGCACAGACAGCACCCGTAGTCAGGATCGAACCCGGGTCCCTGGCGCTGTGAGGCAGCAACTCTACCGCTGCGCCACCGTGCCGCGTGGAGAGCGGATTTCCTTCAGGCAATTGATACAAACAAGCGAAACAAAATAAACAAGAACAGCCTGCGAACGTTTGTACGTTCTCCCCGTGACCGCGTGGGTTTTCTCCGGGTGCTCTGGTTTCCTCCCACATCCCAAAGACATACAGGTTTGTAGATTAATTGACTTTGGTAAAATTTATAAAAAATTGTCCCTAGTGTGTAGGATAGTGCTAGTGTAGTTTAGTTTAGCTTAGTTTGGAGATACAGTGCGGAAACAGGCCCTTCGGCCCACCGGTTATGCGCCGGCCTGCGATCCCTGCACCCACTAGGGACCATTTTTTTACATTTACCAAGCCAGTGAACCTCCAAACCTGTACGTCTTTGGAATGTGGGAGGAAACCCATGCAGGTCACGGGGAGAACGTACAAACTCCGTACAGACAGCGCCCGGGTCTCCAGCGCTGCACACGCTGTAAGGCAGCAACTCTACCGCTGCGCCACCGTGACTGCTTAGTGTACGGGTGATCGCTGGTCGGCACGGACTCGACGGGCCGAAGGGCCTGTTTCTGCGCTGTATCTCTAAAGTCTAAAGTAGATTGTCCATGGGGTGGGTCTCAGCCATTTGCAGGGCAAGGCAGTGGATAATCAGGGCCAGGCTACTGTAAGCGGATTTGGGGCTGCAATGACTGGGTGTGTGAGGAACACTGAACACCATGATGTGTGTGTGGGAAGGAACAGCAGATGCTGGTTTACACTGAAGAGAGACACAAAACGCTGCAGTAACTCAGGGGGACAGGCAGCATCTCTGGAGAGAAGGGATGAGTGACGTTTCAGGTCGAGTCAGAGGAGAGGGAGTGGCTGGGGAGAGGGAAACAAGAGATATGGAAAGGGTAAGGTGTGAAAACGAGAGATCAAAGGGGACAAAACTCAAAGAAAATGTAGAATAGGCAATTGTATGCTCGGGGAATGTGACAATGATGCGCACAAAGTAAACTTTAATCAGGAGGACGGTCAAACTAGTCAGAGAACTAGGATGGGGGAGGAGTGGAGAGAGAGAGTTCAGCTAGAATCAGTTAATAGACATAGAATGCTGTTGTAACTCAGCGGGACAGGCAGCATCTCTGGAGAGAAGGGATGGCTGATGTTTCAGGTTGAGACGGCTCTGAAGAAGGGTATATCCAGAGATGCTGCCTGTCCCGCTGAGTTCCTCCAGCATTTTGTGTCTATATAACTGACCCCAGCTGGACTCACATGGACCTCCAGCCCCCGGTGCTCTTTGGTCAGTCGGTCACGTCCCCAAAGGGAGGTGGATGTGGGAGTTAGATTCGGGCGAGAAGGTTTTAAGAGTTGCACTCTGCTTTTTCCTGCCGCAGAGGTCAATCCCTACACAGCCAGCTACGTATTTCCTGAGACGACGCCCAGTCCTAATTCAGCAGGTAACGCGGGCAATGGAACCTGCCCTCTGCCACACAGATCTCTCCCCCGCCTTCATCCCATGGGTTGTGTTGCTGCTTTGCCCCCACCGGCCTTTAGCAGAGAGATGGAGCTTCGCTGAGCTTGCTTCTAACAGCTGTGATGTGATATGCGAGTGTGAGAATAGTGTGTACAATGCAAATCGGTCTTGTCTCTTTCTCTCTCCTTCTCCCTTTCTCTCTCCTTCTCTCACTCTCTTCTCTCTGTCTCTCGGTGACCCTGTCTCTCTCTTACTTGCTCTCTCAATCTCTCTCTCTTTCCCTCATCCCTCTCTCACACTCTCTCACTCTCTCCCTCTCTTTCCCTATCTCACTCTCTCTCTCTCTCTTTCTCTCTCTCTCTCTCTCTCTCTCGCTTTCCTTCCCTCTCTCTCTCTCTCTCTCTCCATCTCCCTCTCCCTCTCCCTCTCTCTCTTTTAATCCCACCAGTTGGCATCTGAGTGGACTTAATTTTGTCTTCCTCCAGCTAAAACAGTTAGTCCCTGCCCCAACTACCTCCTCCAGCAGCTTGTTTCCTTTACCTGCCATCCTTTGTGTACAAAAGCTGCCCCTCACATTGCGTATACTTCTTTCAGCTCCTCTCAAAGCCCAACATGCCAGGGAAAAAAATGCCAACCTTTCCCTTCAGATGAAACTCCAATCCCGGCAGCTTTCTGGTACACCTCCTCTGCATCGTCTCCAAAGCCTCATTTAGAAGGATGAGTGGGGATCTTATAGAAACATATACAAATCTTAAAGTATTGTCACATGTGCTGAGGTAGAGTGAAATTAATTGTGGATACAGTTCAGTGTAAGTGCAAGGCCAGCAGCATAATCAAGGACCAGTCGCACCCTGGCCACTCCCTCTCCTCCCCTCTCACATCGGGTGTGAGGAAGTGTGAAAACGCACACCTCCAGATTCAGGGACAGATACTTCCCAGCTGTTATCAGGCAACTGAACCATCCTACCACAACCAGAGAGCGGTCCTGAACTACTGTCTACCTCTTTGATGACCCTTGGACTATCCTTGATCGGACGTTGCTGGCTTTACCTTGCACTAAGCGTTATCCTCTTATCAGGTATCTGTACACTGTAAATGGCTCGATTATCATGTGTTGTCTCTCCGCTGACTGGATAGCACGCAACAAAAGTAAACTAAACTAAACCAAACATAAGCACTTTGATACATCCTAAAGAAGCATCTGAGACACAGTACAAGTGTACAGCAGTACTGTCCCAAGGGCCTGTCCCACTTGGGGATTTTTTCGGCGATTGTCGACGTCATTGATGGACGTATCGGGGTCGCCAAAAGATTTTGAACATTTCAAAATCCAGCGGCGACAAAAAAAATGTTGCGACACTTGAGGAAACTCCGCGCGTCAATACGTCAGCACGCCGCGTCACGCCACGACTTTTTCAGTGACCTGATACGTCAGTCAATGATGCCGGACAGGCCCTTGGGGCAGTATACACAGTTGCCAGTTTGGTGCCAGTTTTGAGTCCCAGTTGTAAGTGCAGGCTTCCTAGCCTGACCGTGAAGGCCCGTTGACCTTACATGACAAGACACGTACTGTGGTACCGGCAGGTCCACTCTAGTGGAGGATTGACAACATTTTGCACCCCCCCACAGCCCCCTTCTCTGGCCTGCATTGACACTATTCACACAGAGCCCAGTGGGACAGAGTAAAGCTATTTGGCTTCTCCTGCAGATTACAGCTTTGGTTTTCTTTCAATCTTCTTCCTTCCGCCATCATCCGTCTCCTCACATGACCCACCCGCTAAGTAGATAGAGAATAATCTACAGGAGGCATCCCATCTACATAAGGAGGGGGGTGGGGGGGTTGCTAAGACGGTGATCTGTTGGTGGAGCCACCATCGTTCCTCACACATAACCCTCCCAACACTTGAGTATCTTCTGCCCTGAAGTGCTGAACGTTGTGGCTGTTTAAGGATGTCCGGTCAGTCCGTAGAATAGCAGCAACCCTACTGCAGATGCAGCCTCACAGCTCGAAAACCGGGTTCGATCCTGACTATGGGCGCTGTCTGTACGGAGTTTGTACGTTTTCTCCCCGTGACCGCGTGGGTTTTCTCCGGGTGCTCGGGTCTCTTCCCACAATGCTAAAGACGTGCGGGTTTGTAAGTTAATAGGTCTCTGTAAATTGCCCCTAGTGTGTAGGGAGTGCGATAACTGATCGATGGTGGGTGTAGAATTGGTGGGTCTGTTTCAATGCTGTACCTCTAAACTAAACTAAATATAATAAAATTAAAATAGACTCCATTGAGACTATTAATTGGCCTCTTAAAATTGTTCCTAGTGTGCAGGACAGAACTAGTGATCGCTGGTTGGCATGGACTGAGCGGGCCGAAGGGCCTGTTTCCATGCTTTATTACTCGGAGAGTCGGTTAAGAGATCTTGCGTAGTACAGGGCCATTAGAAATAGGAGACAGCTGTTTCTCGGTTAGTCTCGTCGGAGTTTACGGGGTATATATCCCACACACATCCACTGTCATTGGACTGAGAAAGGAACAGAAAGAGCTAGTTTAGATGGGGCATGTTGGCCAGCATGGACAAGTGGGCCGAAGGGCCTGTTTCCATGCTGTATGACTCTATGACTATGTAACAAGGAACATCTCTTAAACGTGGCTGAGCTAAGGCAATTTAGTTTAGAGATACAGCGCGGAAAAAGGCCCTTCAGCCCACCGAGTATTCCCCGCACACTTACACTATACTACGCGCACTTGGGACAATTTACAATTTCACCGAAGGCAAATAATCTACAAACCTGTACGTCTTTGGAGTGTGGGAGGGAACTGGAGATCCCGGAGAAAACCCACGCGGTCACGGGGAGATCGTACATACTCCTTCTATCGATGGCCCTCCACTCTCGCCGGCCGAGACCAGTATTCATAATTTCTATGTGATAAGAGCAGAATTAGGCCCACACGTCTACCACACCGTTCAATCGTGGCAGATCTATCTCTCCCTGCTAACCCCATTCTCCTGCATTCTCCCCATTACCCACACTAATCAAGAATCTATCTATCTCTGCCTTAAAGATATCCTTTGACGTCCTCCATAGCCTTCTGTGGCAATGAATTCCATAGATTCACCGCCCTTTGGGAGGCAATTTCCATAAAAAATCCTTGGAATTCAGAGAAGCATCAGAGGGAAAAATATTTCCAACTCCTTTAGGACTTTGTGTTGGACTAAGTCCAGTTCCTGAAGTCCGATATATCTCAGCGTTCTTGTGTGTGTGTTTATTTCTTCCTCCCGGCTTATTGCTTTCCTCTTTATGTTGCATCTTCTCATCACCCATCCATGCTCCTGTCCATTTCTCTCCTAGAAAAAGAGACTTACACCCCAACCTATGTCTTCTCAGAGGTTGCTAAGAGACAGATTTTGGAAGGTACTTTGTGTTTCTCTGCTGCTCCCTGTGCCCTTAGAACTGTCTAAACGTCATTCCCTCTGCTCCCTATCCCATTCTGTCTTCTTGAAGCGTTGCAGTTTAACTTTGCTAATGAGTGAATACTTTACAAGTCCCAGTGATAATCTTTGTTTTGCACGGCTGAGGTATGCCAAGAGGCACTACATAAAGGGCACAGACAAAGTTACAATACCCCGTTTTCACACCAACCACTTTTAGCACATTCCGTGACCAGACACTTTAGTGGCAATGCCATAACAAACCTTTCTGTGAAGCAGCAAAAGTCACAGTGAAGGGTTTGCATCAACGCATCCCGTGGCGGGGCTAAGTCCTGAGACAAGATTAAACAAACAATTGGGTAAAGAAACTTTTGTCTATTCTGCAACAAAGACCCAAATAGGGGAGCTTGTGCTGAATGCCTTCTACACCACCCTGTCTGTCTGTGATGCCATTTTCAAGGACGTATGTGCCGACACTCCTAGATCCTGCTCGGCAAACCTCCCCAGGGCCCTGCCATTCACTGTGATAGTCGTAAGGTCATCAGTGATAGGAGCAGAATTGGGCCATTCGGCCCATCAAGTCTACTCCGCAATTCAATCACGGCTGACCTACCTTTTCCTCTCAACCCCCATTCTCCTGCCTTCTCCCCATAGACCCTGACACCCGTACAAATCAAGAATCTGTTAACTTCTCTACATCGGCGAGACCAAGCGCAGGCTTGGCGATCGCTTCGCTGAACACCTCCACTCTGTCCGTGTTAACCAACCTGATCGCCCGGTTGCTAGCACTTCAACTCCCCCTCCCATTCCCTCTCTGACCTTTCTGTGCTGGGCCTCCTCCATGGCCAGAATGAGGTCCAGCGTAAATTGGAGGAGCATCATCTCATATTTTGCTTGGGTAGTTTACACCCCAGCGGTATGAACATTAACTTCTCTAATTTTAGATAGCCCTTGCTTTCTCCTTCCATCCCCTCCCCCTTCCCAGTTCTCCCACAAGTCCCACTGTCTCCACCAACTTCCTTTCTTTTTCCCGCCCCCCCCCCCGACGTCAGTCTGAAGAAGGGTTTCGTCCCGAAACGTCGCCAATTCCTTCGCTCCATAGATGCGGCCTCATCCGCTGAGTTTCTCCAACATTTTTTGGTCTACCTTCGATTTTTTCCAGTCTCTGCAGTTCTTTCTTAAACAAAGAATCTGTCAATCTCTGCCTAAAAAATATCCATTGACTTGGCCTCCACAGCTGTCTGTGGCAATGAATTCATTCTTATCTCCTTCCTGAAGGAGCGTCCTTTAATTCTGAGGCTGTGACCTCTGGTCCTGGACTCTCCCACTAGTGGAAACATCCTCTCTGTTTGGTAAATTTCAATGAGGCCCCCCTCTCATTCTTCTAAACTCCAGGTCCTGCCTGTGGTTCAGAAACTGGTTAACTTGGCTCTACAATACTCTGGGATATGATGGGATTGTGAAATGGGATAAATAAATGTGTTATTCTGGTATTCCTATTAATCACAGCCAAAATTCCATGCAAAAATGAATCATTAACTAACAATAAATTGCCCTCTTTAGGACTTAATTTGCTAAATCAACATTTTGTTTTCTCATTGTGCACTAAATACCAAAGATAGACACTACATTTTGGAGTGACTCAGCGGGCCAGGCAGCATCTCTGGAGAAACAAGATAGGTGCCATTTTGAGTCGGAACATCAGCCTGAAGAAGGGTTCCGACCCGAAACGTCACCCATCCTTTTTCTCCAGAGATGCTGCCCGACCCGCTGAGTTACCCCAGCACTCTGTGCCTTTTTATCTCATTGTTTGTGTAATCTCGTTTCAGGACATTATCTCTGGTACAGAGCAGCTAAAGTCATTGAATCATGCACAAACCACTGATATTGGGATGTGCGTCCATCTAACTGTGTCCACTAACTCTGTCCATGCTTTAGGATAGTTTATACAAACTCCATTAACAGCAGGCACGGTGTGAACAAGAACAGTCGATGTGCGGGTTCACTCATACTTGGGTCATTTTCTCATGGAGTGCCTTTCTTTGCAGATGATGAACTGGACGACTATTCCTCATACTACCCTTGTTCAGAGGATGGTGAGTATCTTCCTTCTGGTGATGAATTGTTAACCTCCTTGCAGCCAACTCTCGACCATTCAGGCCTTCTAGCCTGGTTTTCAGATAGATCTTGAGCACAAGGAATTAGTTTCAGGAGTTGCCTTTCAAGCTAATTTAATCGTTCATTTAGGGAGGAACTGCAGATGCTGGTTTAAACCGAAGATCGACTCAAAAAGCTGGAGTAACGCAGCGGGACGAGGCGGCATCTCTGGAGAGAAGGAATGGGTGACGTTTCGGGTCGAGACCCTTCTTCACTCTCTAATGACCCCGTCAGAGATGCTGCCTGTCCCGCTGAGTAACTCCAGCATGTTGTGTCCATCTGAATGTGAGAAACAATGCGCGTTCCGGTTTCCTCCCACATCCCAAAGATGTCCAGATTCGGTAGGTTGATCTGTGAAATGGCCTCTAGTGCGTCGGGCAGTGGATGAGAAAGTGGGATAACATGGAACTAGTGTGAACGGGTGATCAGCATGGACTTGGATGGCCAAAAAGTCTGAAGAAGGGTCTCGACCCGAATCGTCGCCTATTTCCTTCGGTCCATAGATGCTGCCTCACCCGCTGAGTTCCTCCAGCATTTTTGTAAACACTCTTTAGGTTCACTGATATCCACTGGCGATAGAAATCCTTCCTTCTGCTCGTTAATTTGTACCTCCAGACCCACTAATGCATCTCAGATGCTTTCCCCTGTTGATGCTACTCAGTTTATAGTAGTGTTTAGTTATAATGCCAGGGGTGGACAGTGAATGCCAGCAGTGTATGTGACGTCCACGTTTCCAAACAGAAAGAATAGCTTCGAATGACCCGATCTGCTGCAGTGTAGTTGGGGTTGGTGAGTAATCCTGCACGAAAGAAAGAACTGCAGATGCTGGTTTACACCAAAGATCGACACAAAGGGCTGGAGTAACTCAGCTGGTCAGGCAGCATCTCTGGAGGAAAAGGATGAGTGACGTTTTCGGGTCAGGCTCTGAAGAAAGGTTCCATCGCCCGCCCTGTTTCCCCAGTAACATTGCGATTGGTTTTGTTCCACTGACTTGTACTTTCTGGTTCCTGCAGTGAAAAGTCAGACCATTATGCCTCGCTCCAAGAGTGCGATGGACACCACTGACTCGGAGCCCATCGAGCGAAGATCAGCCACCCTGCCCCTACCGACCCGTTCTTCCTCACTCAAGCCACTTCCTGAGAGGTACGGTTTTAATTACTCTTTCTGGATGGCACGGTGGCGCAGCGGTAGAGTTGCTGCCTTACATCGCCAGAGACCCCGATCCCATCCTGACGATGGGTCCTGTCTATACGGAGTTTGTGGCCGCATGGGTTTCCTCCAAGATCTTCGGTTTCCTCCCACTCTCCAGAGATGTTCAGGTTTGTATGTTAATTGGCTTGGTATAAATGCAAGTTGTCCCTAGTGTGTGTAGGGTAGTATTAATGTGCGCTGATCGCTGGACAGTGCGGACTCGGTGGGCCGCAGCGCCTGTTTCCGCGCTGTATCTCTAAACTAATGGATTGATTGGAAGATAACGCACGGAATTTGGCCCTTCATCCTTCCGAGTCCACGCTGACCATTCATCGCTCGTTCGTAGGGTTGCCAACTTCAGGGACTAAAAGGTCAAAGTAAGGGACAAATTCCCAACGGCAATTCGTTGACCGGCTGGGCCGTGGCTGGGTGAATGATGAGTTGGCCCGGGTGCTGGACTGCACACAAAGCCCAGCCGGCGGGCCAGCTGAGGAGTTTTGGCCCGCGCAACGTCGCGTGTAAAGTCCAACTAATCGGCCATGAGAGGGAGTGGTGGTGGTGTTGGCGGTAAGCGAAGGTCCGAAGGTCGGACAGCTGGCCGGGCTGCCGACCGACGGGGCCACGGGCGAGGCGCTGCTGCTGCTGCACTCCATGGGCTGCACTACGTCGGGACGAGTGAGGCGGGGCCGGACGCGGCGCTCCGACCCGACAATCCCCTTGACCCAAGTAGTAGCAGTCAAATACGGGACAAGGGCGGTCCCATATGGGACAAACCAATTTAGCCCAAAATACAGGATGTCCTGGCTAATACGGGACAGTTGGCAACCCTACTCATTCACACTGCATCCATATTATCATTCTTCCACATTCTCTCCTCACATGTAGGAAGGAACTCCTCTCTCCTTAAACCAACATCCTTATGTTTTGAACACCACTATCATAGGAAAAATATTCAGACTTTCTCTTCCATCCATCCCTCTATCCTTAGAGAGGATGAATAATATAATACTGACACAAAAAGCTGGAGTAACAGTGGGATGGGCAGCATCTCTGGAGAGAAGGAATGGGTGACGTTTCGGTTCAAGACCCTTCTTCAGACTGAAGAATCCAGATGAATAATAATAATAATAATAATAATAATAATAATAATAATAATATACTTTTTTTAAAGGTTTTCTGTTTCCCTGAATATGTTTTGCTTCTTTCAGGAACAACTGGGGTCCGTTGGACAAGAAGATGGACACACGGAAGTATCGGGCTGAGCCAAAGAGTATTTTTGATTACGAACCGGGAAAGTCTTCAGTCCTGGCACACGAGAAGGTAGTGTATGGGCTTGGCTGATGCACAGAGCAATGCCTGTAGTCAGTGTTTGTCTCTCTCTGTCTACCAGGCTGTCCAACTAACCCATCCTGTATGCACCATCACCACCTTCAGCAGGACCAACAAAATGGCCTTGGGAACAAAATCCTAATCCCCAGCCCGTCAAAATAAATAAACAATCACAACTCACTGAAAACAACTACAAAGTAAAGAACTACCGTGATAGAGCATGTAATTTTGGGGCAGCACGCTGGCGCAGTGGTAGAGCGCGAGAGACCCGGGTTCCATCCCGACTACGGGTGCTGTATGTACGGAGTTTGTACGTCCCCCCCCCCCCGTGGGTTTTCTCAGAGATTTTCCGTTTCCTCCCACACTCCAAAGACGTACAGGTTTGTAGGTTAAGTGGCTTGTTATGAATGTGAAATTGTCCCTGGTGTGTGTAGGGTAGTGTTAATGTGCGGGGATCGCTGGTCGGTGCGGACTCAGCGGGCCGAAGGGCCTGTTTCCGCGCTGTATCTCTAAACTAAACTAAACTAAACTACCCTCTCCCCAAACTATCACAACTCATTGAAAATAAAGAACTACAATTCCAGAAGATAGAACATAGAACAGTAACAGGAACAGGCCCTTCAGCCCACAATGCTTGTGCTGAACATGATGCCAAGTTAAACTGATCTCATTTGCCTGCACTTGATCCAGATCCCTCTTTTCCCTGCACTTCCATGTACCTTTCTGAAAGCTTCTTAAACACCACGATAGTATTTGCTTCTACCGCCACCCCTGGCAGAGTGTTCCAGGCCCCACCACCCTCTGTGTTAAAGAACACTTGTCCTGCATATCTCCATTAAACTTTCCCCCTCTCACCTTATAGTTATGCTCTCTAATTTCTGGAATTCTAAAATAAATACTGGAAATACTTCGCAGGTCAGACAGCAGCAGATGAGGATAAAGCAGGGTTGATGGTTCAGACTGCTGATCTTTCCTCAAATTAAACCCTCAACTCAGTTTCTCTTTCCGCAGATGCTGCCTGACCCGCCGAGTGTTTCCGCCACTTGCGGTTTTATGTCAGTCACAAATCCGCAGCCTTTCAAGAGAACTGTGCTGGTTTGTTGCACTGTAACTAATAAAGCTCAATGTTTATTTGCTTAGCAGATTAGCAGCTAGTGACTGACACTCTCAAAGCAATTAATCATCTAAAACAATATGATTCCTTTGGCTAACAGGTTATATTCTACTAATACTACAAATGCTAAAATCTGAATGAAAATCCAAAACGATAATCAGCTCATCCAGAAAAGCCTCAAGCATCTCTCATCTCTCATCTCTCCATCTCTCTATCTCTTTCTCTCCAATGCTCTATCTATCTATATCTCTCCATCTCCATATCTCTCTCTCTCTCTCTCTCCCTCCCTCTCTCTCTCTCTCTCTCTCTCTCTCTCTCTCTCCCTCCCTCTCTCTCTCTCTCTCTCTCTCTCTCTCTCTCTCTCTCTATCTATCTCTTCATCTCTCTCCCCATCTCTCTATCTATCGCCTCTCCCTGTCTCCATCTCACTTTCTCTCTCTCTTTCTCTCTCTCCATCTCTCTCTCGTTCTCTCTCTCCATCTCTCTAACTCTTTCTCTCTATCTCTCTTTCTCTCCATCTCTCCATTTCTCTATCTCTCTATCTCCCCTTCTCTATCTCTCTTTCTCTCTCTCTATCTTTCTTTCTATCTCTATCCCTCCACCTCTCTATCTCTATCTCTCCCTCGCCATCTCTCTATCTCTCTATCTCTCTCTCTCTTTCTCTCTCTCCCTCTCTCCCTATCTTTCACTCTCTCCATCTCTATCTCTCTATCTCTATCTCTCTTTCTCTCCATCTCTGTATGTCTATCCCTCTCGCTCTTTCTCTCTCTTTCTCCATTTATTTATCTCTCTATCTCTCCATCTCTATCTCTCTATCTCTCGGCTTTGTCCACCCACACCTCCCTTTCAGCTTTCTCCCCCTGACAATCAGTCAGAAGAAGAGTTCCGACCCAAAGCCCGAAGGGCCCCAACCCAAGTTACTTATCCATATTTGCCAGAGATGCCACCAAACCCTTTGAGTTACTCCAGCATTTTGTGTCTATCTTAAGTTTGTAGGTTAATTGACTCGGGTAAAAAATTGTAACTTGCCCCTAGTGTGAGGATAGTCGCGCTGTGGCATGGGCTGAACGGTGGGCCGAAGGGCCTGTTTCCACGCTCTCTCTCTGAAATCTAAAGTCATATCAATAGTTGATTATTATAAAGGAGCAATTACAAGGCATGTTTTATGAGTTGGAATTCCATCTTGGTACCGTCCCCAGTAGAAACGGGAAACTGCAGATGCAGTTCACAAAAATAAGGACACAAAGTGCTGGAGTAACTCAGCGGGTCTTGCAGCATCTCTGGAGAACGTGGATAGGTGGTGTTTTCAGTCAGGACCCCTCTTGAAAAAAAGTTCACGTCAGAGAGAGGAGGAGACGGAGGTCCTGACCTGAAACGTCACCGATCAACCAAGCCAGTCAGTGTTCTTCGGAGTTGCTGCCTGGCCCGCTGAGATACTCCAACACTTTGTGCTCTTTTTTGGGCACCTTATCTGTTTACGTTCAGGTTATTGTCACGTGTAGCGAGGTGCAGTGAAAAGCTTTTGTTGCGTGCTCACCAGTCAGCGGAAAGACTGCGCATGATAACAATCGAGCCAGTTAGTGTAAAGATACATGCTAGTGAGCAGACTTAGTCAACTTACGGACTTGGTGAGGTGTGCAATGGTTTGGTATTTGGAGAGTCGGTGGGCAGAGTTGATTGTTTGAAGCATGCATTATCATCTCTTGCTGGATGCATACGGGGTTTGGTGTGGGAGTGGGTGATGGTGCATTTTGACCAAGACCTCGTTGGACCTCTGCGTACACTGGCTGTGTTGCCAGCGCATGTTTTGCATGCAAGGTGCTTGGCGACAGAGTCTTGGGCCTGTTCATAAGTTTATGTTCATAAGTGACAGGAGCAGAATTAAGCCATTCGGCCCATCAAGTCTACTCCGCCATTCAGTCACGGCTGATCAATCTTTCCCTCCTGACCCCATTCTCCTGCCTTCTCCCCGTAACCCCTGACACCCACACTTATCAAGAATCTCTCTATCCCTGCCTTAAAAGTATCCATTGACTTGGCCTCCACAGCCGTCTGTGGCAAGGAATTATTTGGATTCAATGCCGACAGCGTTTCATTCCAAACCGTCCAACCTCTGCCAAATACTGTGGCCACATACATTCTACACACACCCACCCTCACTGGGAGACCGGTCACGCACACACACACGTACACACACACGCACAGACACACGTACACACACGTACACGCACACACACATACACACACACATACACGTACACACACACACACGCGCGCACACATGTGCACACACACACGTACACACACACACACACACGTACACACACGCACACACACGTACAAACACACACACGCACATACACACGTACACACACACACGTACACACACACGTACAAACACACACACGTACACACACACGCACACACACACGTACACACACACACACACACACACACACACACACACGTACACGCACACACACGTACACACACACACACACACACACACACACACGTACACACACACACACACACGCACAAGTGCACACACACACTCGCACAAACATATGTGCACACACGCACACACACTGACCCTTGCTGGGAGATGGGTCACACTCTCACCCATTCACTCATGCACACACTCACACTCACTCACTCACACTCACTCTCACACACACTCACTCACACGCACTCACTCACACACACGCATGCACACACACTGACCCTCATTGGGGGATGGTTCCACACACACACAAACACATAGACTCACTCTCACACTAACTCACACTCACACACACTCACTCTCATACACACGCACACTGACCCTCCATGGTGCCCGTGGGCACCGCGTGTCCTTTCTCAAGGGACACCCGGGCACGGACGTAACCCCGGAAACGGGGCAGGCAGTCGCCTCACGCAGAGCCCACGTCCGCCTGGCGCCGTGACCCACGGATGGCCAGCTTGGCCAGGCCCAGGAGCAACCCAACCAGGACATCCTCTGCTCTCCCCGCTCCGTGACGCACTGGCTGCCCACAGATGAGGATGGTGGGACTGAAGTGCGGCCAGAAAGCGAGGAGCAGCCCCTCTCGCGCTCCATGTGCACGTGGGACATCGGCTCTAATAGCCCGCGGAAGTGGTGGGGGGGGCGGGCGAGCCTGTGAACCGACTCAGGAATTTGTTGCATGGGACTGCTCGGCCTGGCAACCTCCACCCCAGGTCACCGATATAGAGAGGCAGAATCCCTGCATCGAGGGGCCTGCACTGGGGGGGGGGGGGGGGGCTACTGGATGCGATGCATGTCTCTGCACGGATTCCTGCACGGTCGCATGTTGGGGACGTGCTCTCCGGTGGTGGACCCAGCTCCAAATGCATGCAGCTGCGACGTCACAGGGGCCTGCGGGCAAATCTCACTGAACCTTTCACGTCAGAACTCTGAAGGAACGGTCGGGAGGGACTCCGCGCAGCCAGGCGGCAAGAACAGATCGCTGAACGACCTGCATTATCTGGTGCCCGAGGAAAACCACTCACACCATCACAGGGACGACTTGGGAGGTGATGTAAGTCTAACTAGAGCCAGTGTGGTCTCTCTAGACACGGAGAAGCCTTTCGTTCAACTAATAATCTCAAGTGTTTTCCAAAGTTCCTTGCAGGTGGTTCTGCTATTTTGCTGGAAGTTCCTGTTTGTGCTAACTTGTATCACACAGCACGAGTCACAGAGTGATACAGCGTGGAAACAGGCCCTTCGGCCCAACTTGGCCAACATGCCCCAGCTACACTAGTCCCACCTGCCCCCGTTTGGCCCATATCCCTCCACACCTGTCCTATCCATGTACCAGTCTAACTGTTCCTTAAACATTGGGATAGTCCCTGCCTCAACTACCTCCTCTGGCAGCTCGTTCCATACACCCACCACCCTCTATGTGAAAAGAATACCCCTCGGATTCCCATTAAATCTTTCCCCGTTTACCTTAAACCTATGACCTCTGGTCCTCGATTCCACCGCTCTGGGCAAGAGACTCTGCGTCTACCCGATCTACTCCTCTCATGATTTTATATATTTTTATCATTTTTTTGTTAACCAACTTCAGCTGAGACACAAGGAACTGCAAATGCTGTCTTTTTTTTGTGTACGCCAGCATCTGCAATTCCTTGTTTCCCCGTTTAGACGGCAAATTCTGGTATTTTTTGCAAAACACAAAGTGTGGGAGGAATATAGGGGGTCAGGCAGCATCTGTGGAGGGAAGGAACAGGGGACGTTTTGGGTTGGAGCCAAAGATGGGGACTTTGGCTCCAACCTTCCCCCCCTCCCCCCTTCCCCCCCTCCCCCCTTCCCCCCCCTTCTCCCCCCCCCCCCCACACACACACATCCCCACCCCCACACAAATTATCGCCTATCCATTACATCCACAGATGCTGCCTGACCCGCTGAGTTCCTCCAGCACTTTGTACATTGCAAATGGGAACTGGTTTAACATGTGGTCTCATCCACTGCTAACTACAGTTTCAGTTCAGTTTATTGTCACGTGTACCGAGGTGTGTGTGCGTTTTTTGTGTGCGCTATCCAGTTGGCGGACAGTCGAGCCATTCACTGTGTACAGATACACGACAAGGGAATAACGTTTAGTGCAAGGTAAAGCTAGCAAAGACTATCAAGGATAGTCTGTGGGCCACAAATGAGGTAGATAGTAGTTCAGCGCTGCCCTCTATTTGTAGTAAGATGATCCAGTTGCCTGATAACAGCTGCGAAGAAACAAGTCGGACCTTTACTGGGTAGAGCACTCTGACGCAGTTGACTCTTGCAGTCCTTGCTCCATTTATGGCATCGCTCTTGTAATCAGGGGCCTGGTCTTAGTGTTAAGAAGGTTTTTACAACAGGCTGTGGTTGCAGTGATGTGTGTTTGGAGATCAAGGCTGTGTTGCCCTCATGCACGTGCAGCTGTGCAAAAGCCCCTCCATGTTGATCCATGGTCTGGTGATAGCAGGTCACGGTCACAGCCGCTGGGCAGTTGATCTGGAGCGGTTTTGCAAATGACCTTTGCACGGCGTGGAGATCGTGCTGGATTGTTGGCATGTGAAGGGCCTGTCCCACTTAGGTGATTTTTTTCGGCGACTGCCGGCACCCGTCATAGGTCACTACAGGTCCCCGAAAATTCTCAACATGTTGAAAATCCAGCGGCGACCAGAACAAGGTACGCTACGACTCTTTGGGCGACTACTCACGATCACACAGGCTTCACCCCGCGACATGTCGCCTGTATGGTCGTGAGTCATCTCCTGGTCACCCAAAGAGTCGTAGCGTCTTTCTGGTCCCCGCTGAATTTTCAACATGTTGAAAAATTTTGGCGACCTATGACGGGTGCCGGCTGTCGCTGAAAAAAATTGCGTAAGTGGGACAGGTCCTTAAGAGAGGAATTGTTCTCGTGCGGTGACTGTCGATTGGCATGTAAGCGTTGGCTGAAAGAACTAACTCAATCGCTCCAATTCCTCTGCCTCATCATCCAAGTGCTGGAACGATGCGGTTACAAGCTGGGCTTGTACACTCTGGAGTTTAGAAGGATGAGAGGATATCTTATTGAAACATATAAGATTGTTAAGGGCTCAGACACGCTAGAGGCAGGAAACATGTTCCCGATGTTGGGGGAGTCCAGAACCAGGGGCCACAGTTTAAGAATGAGGAGTAAGCCATTTAGAATGGAGACGAGGAACGACCATACAAGTGACATCTTGGCGACACGTTGCGCGGTGAAGCCTATACGGTCGTGAAAAATGGAGAGTGGTGAGGCTGTGGAATTCTCTGCCTCAGAGGGTGGTGGAGGCCGGTTCTCTGGATGCTTTCAAGAGAGAGCTAGATAGGGCTCTTAAAAATAGCGGAGTCAGGGGATATGGGGAGAAGGCAGGAACGGGGTACTGATTGTGGATGATCAGCCGTGATCACATTGAATGGCGGTGCTAGCTCGTAGAGCCGAATGGCTTACTCCTGCACCTATTGTCTATTGTTACAACAGCGTAAAGCTCCCTCCGCCTTTCTCAGGCGTCATGTCACCTCTGTCCCAATTCCAGATACCTTCCCGCAACTAGTATGCTTATCTCGCGATAGAAGGATGGTGACGCTTCGGGTCAGGACCGTTCTTCTGAAGAACCAGCAGCTGCAGTTCTGGCAGTGGAGCAGACAAAATGTGTAGAGAGGAACGGCAGATGCCGGTTTGCACCGAAGATAGGTGCTGGAGTAACTCAGTGGGTCAGGCAGCATCTCTGGATAGAAGGAATGGGTCGAGACCCTTCTTCAGGCTGAGAGTCAGGGTGGAGGGAGACATGGAGATAAGGGAGGGTAAGGGGTGAAACGAGATATCAAAAGGGATGTGGATCATGGATAATGTAGAATAGATCATTGAGTGTATCTTATGTTTTGTTTGTGGAATAGCGGTTGGCCACGTTTATGTTTCGAGTCACTTTCTTATAGCTTCCAAGCCAGCTGTTGCACGTTTTAGCGTGTTTTATTTCCAAGGCTGGGGCGGACACGAGAATGTTGAAGAAGTCCTCTCTCCATGCAGAGAGCAGTTGCCAAAGTTGCTTCTTACCACGCTCAGGAAATCGGAAACTAGATGTACTTTAAAACTACCTGACGTTCTCTGCCCCCAAATGGATCTGTGGCCACGTGGGAGTTTGGGTTCAAGTTCACAAGTTCTAAGAGCAGAATTAGACCATTCGGCCCATCACGTCTACTCCGCCATTCAATCATGGCTGATCTATCTCTCCCTCTCAACCCCATTCTCCTGCCTTCTCCCCATAACCCCTGACACCCGTACTAATCAAGAATCTATCAATCTCTGCCTTAAAAATATCACCTGACTTGGCCTCCACAGCCATCTCAGGCAATGAATTCCATTGATCCACCACCCTCTGACTAAAGAAATTCCTCCTCATCTCCCTCCTAATGAACGTCCTTTCATTATGAGACTCTGACCTCTGGTCCTAGACTCTCCCACTAGTGGAGACATCCTCCCCACATCCACTCAATCCAGGCCATTCACTACTCGGTAAGTTTCAATGAGGTCCCCCTCTTCCTTCTCAACTCCAGCCAGTACAGGCCCAGTGCTGTCAAACGCTCATCATATGTTAACCCACTCATTCCTGGGATCATTCTCATAAACCTATTCTGGACCCTCTCCAGAGCCAGCACATCCTTCCTCAGATATGGGGCCCAAAATTGCTAACTATATTCCAAGTCTGGCCTGACCAGCGCCTTATGGAGCCTCAGCATTACATCCCGGTTTTGGTATTCTCGTCCTCTTGAAGTAAAGGCTACCCTGATCCCGGAGCCAAGTCACACTCGAGGGGTCATAGTCATAGAGTGAATCAGCGTGGAAACAGGCCCTTCGGCCCACACCAACCAACATGTCCCATCTACACTAGTCCCACCTGCCTGCGTTTGGTCCATATCCCTCTAAACCTGTCCACATATTTCATAATTGATGCGATAGTCCCGGCCTCAACTACCTCCTCCGGCAGCTCGTTCCATGCACCTCTCACCCTCTGTGTGAAAATGGTGCCCCTCAGGTTTTTGTTAAATCTTAAATCTCTACAAACGTGGACAATAGTCCCTTATCGTCCTGCGACTGGAAAGGGAGGTATTATTTAACGTTACACTGGACGGGCGTGTGATGCGAGTCCATTCTGAGACCAACAAGCCCGAGCCACAGAGGTCCAGTATCTTGCAGTGAGTCACGGTGGCGCAGCGGTAGAGTTGCTGCCTTGCCGCGCTCACAGCACCGGAGACTACGGGTGCTGTCTGTACGGAGTTTGCACGTTCTCCCCGTGACCACTTGGGTTTTCCCCGAGACCTTCAGTTTCCTCCCGCACTCCAAAGACGTACACATTTGTAGGTTAACTGACTTGGTGTAACTGTAAATTGTTAGCAGTGTGCGTAGGATAGTGTTAGTGTGCGGGGATCGCTGGTCGGCGCAGACTCGGTGGGCCGAAGGGCCTGTTTCTGTGCTGTATCTCTAAACTAAACTAAACTGAAAGAGAGGTTTCGTGGTGAACTGGTTTCCATTATCCAAAGCTGTCCCACCACAGGGTGAGTAAGGGGGTGGTGGTGGTGACGGTTTGGCTTTGTATGTCGTGACAAGCACTAGTGTTTGTCGTTCATTAGCTCATTGCCACGTGCACCGAGGTACCGTGAAAAGCTTTTGTTGCGCGCTAACCACTCAGCAGAAAGACAACACATGATTACAATCGAGCCATTCACAGTGTACTGATACATGATAAGGGGATAACGCTTAGTGCAAGGTAAAGTCTGATCAACGATAGTCCGAGGGTCATCAAAGAGGTAGATACTAGCCCAGGACCGCTCTCCAGTTGGTGATAGGACGGTTCAGTTGCCTGATAACAACCGGGAAGAAACTGTCCCTGAATCTGGAGGTGTGCATTTTCACACTTCTGTACCTCTTGCCTGATGGGAGAGGGGAGAAGAGGGAGTGGCCGGGGTGCGACTGGTCCTTGATGATGCTGCTGGCCTTGCCGAGGCAGCGCGAGGTGTAGATGGAGGCGATGGAAGGGAGGAGATGCTTGGCTCGTGAGTAGCTAGTGCAAAGTAGAATGCCCAACCTCTACTATCAAGGTTCTATATCGAGCTTGGGAGGAATGGCGCGCTCCTGTAGAGTGCAGGAACTCGACTGATTTCCACTTCTCTCTCCTTGCCCGGTCGAGAAGGTCGGAGTGGAGGATCTCACCTCCCTATCTCTGTAGATTGGATCAATGCTCTACACTCGCTCTGGCCACTCTGTTGCATGGAGCTCTCACTGTCTCCTCCACAAACAGTGAGCTACGCCTCTATGCCTACAGTCGCTCAGCTCAATCTCTGCTGTTCTCTCGTGTCTGTCTCTGCATTTGTGCTTCAATCTTTGCCTGTTAACCTTTGATCTACCTGTTTTACTAATATGTGTGGCGTCACCTTTGAACCTTGCACTTGACTTCAAGGGACACACTATCACTGAAGGCAAATATATCAAAGATATTGCTCACGGCAATTGCTGTTTGGAAATATTGAGCATAAGTTCACAACTTATAGAAGTAGAATAAGGCCATTCGGCCCGTCGAGTCCACTCCGCCATTCAATCATGGCTGATCTCTGCCTCCTAATCCCATTTTCCAGCCTTGTCCCCGTAATCCTTGAACCTTCGTTCTAATCAAGAATGTGTCTATCTCTGCCTTAAAAATATCCACTGACGTGGCCTCCACAGCCCTCTGTGGCAATGAGTTCGTTAACTTGTAAAGAAGTCCTCCTCTGGACCCTCCCAGAGTACAGGCCCAGTACCGTCAAACATCCTTCCTCGTTCTTGTAGGATATGGGGCCCAAATCTGCTCCAGACCATGGTTAATGTAACTTTTTTGACCGTTTTAGGACAAATATTTTCTCCGCATACACTGACCCTCACTGGGGTACAGGACACACACACACACACACACACACACACACACACACACACACAAACACACACACACACACACACACACACACACGCACGCACACACACACACACACACACACACACACACACACACACGCACACACACACACACACACACACACACACACACACACACACACACACACACACACACACACACACACACACACACACACACACACACACACACACACACACACACACACACACACACACACACACACACACACACACACACTGACCCTCACTGGGGCTCCACTCTAATTTAAACATGAAGTATGTCAACCAAAAATAAATCACCTGACCATTAGTTAGTTGGAAATTTACGCTTCCTCTACACTGTCCTACCGAACATTTTGATCCGGGCTGGAGGAACCTTTTCCAGCTCTGAGCTCTAACACGTCTTAGCCCCGACCTCCGAGAATCAGCCAAGAAGGGACTTCCCCCATTTCTTGATCCATGAAGGTCCATCCATGAAGGTCTCTTGATAGTGACCTTCGTCAGAAAGCATGTCCAATGAAACCGGGTGTCATGCCCAGCTCTTAGTAGCCATGCCCATCGAGGTAGTCATGCCTGTCTAGGTAGCCGTGCCCAGATCTAGGAAGCCATGCCCAGCTGTGGCTAGCCAAGCCCAGCTGTGACTAGCCAAGCCCAGTGAAACTGGGTAGCCATTTCCAGATCTAGGTAGCCATGCCCAGATCTATGTAGCCATGCCAAGGCCTATGTGGCCATGCCCAGATTTAGGTTTCCATGCCCAGGCCCACTGGCTTGCCCAAACCAGGCCAGTTGTGCTGCAGATGTGTGTGTGTGTTCAGGTAGAGATGGTGCTGGTCCATGGGGTGACGTTACATCTACTGCACCCTGCTGTAGTTGACTGCATGCCTGCCACACTCTACCCTGTTCTCAATCATCTTCTCTCTCCTCCATTCCCTTGCCGTTGCCTCTTCAGAAGCGGAATATAAGTCCGGAGGAAATAGATTTAAAGAATGAACCTTGGTATAAATTCTTTTCGGAGCTGGAGTTCGGCAAACCGGTAAGTCATCGGCTGACCGGCGCTGCGGTTGGTTGGGTGGTTATTATGTCACCGTACTGGTCCTTGGCCAATGGGGTGGAGTGGTTCTCCAGCGATGGCGGTCTCGTGAAATAGTTTTAAACCGTTTACCCGCATCATTGGCAGAAGCTGGCAAAGCTGCATCGTGGAGTCTTGGCCTGTGGTCATCACAGACATGGGAACCAGCATTCACCCTTCCTTCAGGCCGACCCAATAACTCTGGCCCCAATGCCCCTCTCAAAACACCCTGCCTCGCCCTCCCCCCGTCCCACCTCCCCATCCCCATCCCCGCCTCACCCTGCCCACTTCCCAATCCAATCCACTCCCCTCACTCCACTCTTTGCCTTCCCCTCCTCACCCACTTCCTCCTCCATCCACCTGGCTCCTCCACACTCCAGCCCTCCTCCTCCCTCTCACCCCGCCTTGCACTTCCCCATTGCCCTTCCCCAAGCCCCCTCCCCCCACATCCCGTCCCCTCCTCCCCTCCTCCCCCTCCCCTCCCCTCCTTAATCCCCAATCCCCCTCCCCCCCGCATCCCCTCCCCTTCCTCCCCCCCTTCCCCTCCTCCCCCTCCCCTCCCCTCACCCCTCCCCTCACCCCTCCTTAATCCCCAATCCCCCCCCTCCCCCCTGCATCCCCTCCCCTCCCCTCCCCTCCCCCTCCTTAATCCCCAATCCCCCTCCCCCCCGCATCCCCTCCTCTACTCCCCCGCCCCTCCCCTCCCCTCCCCCCCCCTCCTTAATCCCCAATCCCCCCCCCCCCGCATCTCCTCCTCTCCTCCCCCTCCCCTCCCCTCACCTCCCCTCCCCTCCTCCCCCTCCCTCACCCCTCCTTAATCCCCAATCCCCCTTCCCCCCCGCATCCCCTCCCCTCCCCCTCCCTCCCCTCCTTAATCCCCATTCCCCCTCCTCTTCTTCCCTCTCTCCCCATCCTCTCCACCTTCCATCCCTCCCTTCCTCCTATACTCCCCCCCTCATTAACCCCCTGCCCCCCATCTACCATCGGCCCTCTCACTATCCCCCCCTCTGGCCCGTACCCTCCACGCCTGCGTCTCCGCACCTTCACTCGACCCCCCCCCCCACCCCACCCATGTTTAATGATGTCCCATGTCTGGAAAGAACAGCACCCGTTCTCCCCCCCAACCTCCCCCCCCCAAGGGAGGGAGGGTGGGTGGGTGGGGGGGGGGGGGGGTGTGTAGAGGGTGGCAGCCCAGTGCCCTAGTGCAGCGAGGTGGATAGTGAGCCTGTTGTAGTGAGAGTGTCTGGTCATGGTGTCCCGACAGGGTGAGCGGGCAAGAGAGTCCTAACAAAGCCCTTGTGCACTCCCCTCCCAGTGAGGGGGCAGCATGATGGCGCAGCGGTAGAGTTGCTGCCTCACAGCGCCAGAGACCCGGGTTCCATCCTGACCACGGATGCTGTCTAAATGGAGTTTGCACGTTCTCCCCGGGACCAGCGTGGGTTTTCCCTAGAAATTGCCTAGATGCTCTGGTTTTCTCCCTCACTCTAAAACGTACAGGTTTGCAGGTCAATTGGCTTTGGTCAAATTGCAAATTATCCCCAGTGTGTGTAGGATAGTGCTAGTGTGCGGGGATCGCTGGTCGTCCACGGACCCGGTGGGCTGAAGGGCCTGTTTCCACGCTGTATCTCTGAAGTATAAAGTATTGGATATGTTCATACACGGAAGTCGGAAATCTAGAAATGGTGCTACGTTGAGCCCTTGGTCTGTAGAAGCAGCGAGTTGGTGGAGATTTAAGGTCCTGTCCCACTTACGCGACCTTTACAGGCGACTGCCGGAACCCGTGAGAGGTGGCCAACATTTTCAACATGTTGAAAATTCAACGGCAACCAGAAAGACGCTAGGACTCTTTGGAGACCGCTCATGACCATAGGAGAATTCTCACGGCTGCATGGTCGTGAGAGGTCTCCCGCGACATGTCGCCAGGGGGTCGCCTGTACGGTCGTGGGAATTCTCCTGTGGTTGTGAGAGGTCTCCAAACATGTTGAAAATTTCGGCGACCTATCACTGGTGCCTGTGAAGGTTGCGTAAGTGGGACAGGCACCTCAGACATTTTTTTAGATAGTTTAGAGATAAAGGTTGCCGCCCAAACTAAATTTGTAAGAACGGGTGATCGATAGATGGCATGGACATGGTGGGCCGAACGGCCTGCTCCCACTCTGCATCTCTAAACTGTAGCTTACCCAGATGGCCCATGTCCCCGGGCACTGGAGGAAATGTGCCATTAAAGCGGGAGGGACATCAGCTACAGTGAGTTGAGGACACAGCTTCGGCAGCCAATTTCCCGACGGTTGCTAACAAACAGGAAACGACCGCAAATGCAACACGCAATAAAAGGCTTGGTGGCGCAGCGGTAGAGTTGCTGCCTTACAGCGCCAGGTACATGGGTTCCATTCGGACTATGGCTGCTGTCTGTACGGAGTTTGCACGTTCTCCCCGTGACCTGGGTGGGTTTTCTCCGGGTGCAGCGGTTTCCTCCCACATCGCAAAGACGTAAAAAAAAAATGTAGGTTAATTGGCTTGGTAAAATTGTAAATTGTCCCAAGTGCGTGCAGGATAGTGTTAGTGTGTGGGGGCCGCTGGTCGGTGGGCTTGTTTCCGCGCTGTATCTCTAAACAAAACTGAACTAAACTGAAAGACTTGGTTTAGTTTGGAGATGCGGGATGGGAGTTGAAGTGAACTGAACACATGATGACATTTCGGGACAATCCTCTCTCTCGCTATCCCCAGTATTCTGGCATTAATTAGACCCTCACCTCCTGCAAACTGGTAGCAAAACAGTCAATTTCCTGGAAATCAAACTGCCCCTCCCATTTCTCCCATTTTCCCCTCCTCTTGACCCCTTCTGCCTATATTCCTTCCTCCAGCTTCACAATTCGCACCCCTTCTATTCTTACCTCACACTTTTTGTCTCTTCATCTCTTGCCTATGTTCCAACCAACCCTTCCCCCCTCGCCTGTGTCCACCTGTTACCTGCCTCTCTTTGTCCTGCCCCTCCCCTCTCCAGCATTCTTTCCATCTTCCCCCCCCCCCCCCCAAACATTATGTCTGAAGAAAGGTCCTGACTCGAAACATCACCTATCCATGTTCTTTAGACTTTAGAGGGAATAGTGCGGAAACAGGCCCTTCAGCCCCAGAGTCCGAGCCGACCAGCGATCTCCCCGTACACTAACACACACTTACACTCAGACAAAAGCTTGTCACTGTACCTCAGTACACGCGACAAGAAACGCAACTCAAACACTCGGGACTATTTACCTTTTAAGCTACAAACCTGTCCGTCTTTGGAGTGTGGGAGGAAACCAGAGCACCCGGAGAAAACCCACGCAGGTCACGGGGAGCACGTACAAACTCCGTACAGACAGCACCCGTAGTCAGGATCGAACCTGGGTCTCTGGTGCTGTAACCCTGTCCTACTTAGGAGACCTAAACAGCAACCTCTGGTGACCTTTCCCGCCACCCAAAAAAAAAAATCAAGGTCGAGGTGACCTGCAACCTCCTACCACCTCCCAGGCACATGTTGAAAACCTTCCTCGACTATGAAGAAAACCGGCTTCGACTAAAAAGTGATCGATTTTTAAAACGGCAACATATTTTTAGTCAAGGCCGGTTTTAATCATGATGAAAAAATAGCAGCGACCTCGATGAAGCCTCGACCACACGGAAACCACTTCCGACCATTAGGGAGAGTGACCAAAACCTCCGGTGACTTCATGGAAACCTTGGGTGACGGGCAAGGTCACCAGAGGTTGTTGTTTAGGTCTCCTAAGTGGGACGGGGGCTTAAGGCAGCAACTCTACCGCTGTGCCGCCGTGCCCGACCCGCAGAGTTACTCCAGCACGCCGCGTGCTCACTTGGTGGTCTGCATTTCTCCGACAGGGCTGTCTTCTACACCACGGCCTTACATCCGAGCAGTAGCTCCTGGCGTGCGTCCTGGAAGCTGGCCGTGGGATTTTCACCCCCTTGGGTCCATTGTGTAGGAAGGAACTGCAGATGCTGGTTTAAACCGAAGATAGACACAAAATGCTGGAGTAACTCAGCGGGACAGGCAGCCTCTCTGGAGAGAAGGAATGGGTGACGTTTCGGGTCGAGACCGTCTGAAGAAGGGCTTCGCTCTGGAACGTCACCCGTTCCTCCTCTCCAGGGCGGCTGCCTGTCCCGCTGAGTTCCTCCAGCTTGATGTGTCTACCCTTGGGTCGATTGTTCCATGTGTTGACTTGCTCTCTTCATTTCCTCCTTTGCTCTTTATCAGCCTCCAAAAAAGATATGGGATTATACGCCGGGCGAGTGCTCTATCCTTACTTTAGAGGACGGGAAGGTAACTTGTGTAGCTGTTTCTCTCATGTGCTGTGTGGCCATGCCGTGTCCAAGAGCATTAACCCTTCAGATGCTGCAACCCATCAGCTTCTGAAAGACGGAGACACAAGACCCAGGCTGGGGGTGAAGTTCTATCTTTCAGAGGCTGATTTGCCAGGCTTCCATGTTTTGCATCTCCGACTCTGGCCATCTGTACTTTTGTTTGGTTCCTTTCTTTTTAACATTTGCATTTGGCATTGACTCCCTGCTTCCAAGACCATCACAGATCGATTCACCGTATGTTGTTGCCGTGTGCTTGTTATGGTGCATGGGGCAATCGTGTATAAGCGGTCCCTGCTGAGAAGGTTTGAACATGGGGCCGCACGGTGGCGTAGCGGTAGTGTCGTGGCCTTACTGCGCCAGAGACCCGGGTTCGATCCTGACTCTGTACGGAGTTTGTGCGTTCTCCCCGTGACCTGCGTGGGTTTTCTCCGAGTTCTTCGGTTTCCTCCCACACTCCAAAGACGTGCAGGTTTGTAGGTAAATTGGCTTGGTGTCAATGTAAATTGTCCCGAGTGTGTGTAGGGTGGTGTTAGTGTGCGGGATCGCTGGTCGGTGCGGACTCAGTGGGCCGAAGGGCCTGTTTCCGCGCTGTATCTCTAAACTAAATTGCCTTAGCTCAGCCACGTTTAAGAGAGGGTTCCATTCCTTGCAGCATAGACACAGAGTCTTACAGTGTGGAAACAGGCCCTTCGGCCCAACTTATCAATGCCGACCAACAACCCTTAGTCCCACCTGCCCGCCCTTGGCCTACATCCCTCTAAACCTGTCCAAACACTAGACCTGTCCAAATGTCCTTTAAATGTTGTGTACAACCTTCCTCAACTATCTTCTCTGGCGGCTCGTTCCATATCCCACCACCCCCTGTTTGAAAGAATTTCCCAGATAGATACAAAATGCTGGGGAAACTCAGCGGGACAGGCAGCATCTCTGGAGAGAAGGAATGGGTGGCGTTTCGGGTCGAGACCCTTCTTCAGACTTCTCTCCAGAGATGCTGCCTGTTACTCCAGCATTTTGTGTCTATCTTCAATTTAAACCAGCATCTGCAGTTCTTTCCTACACCAAAATACTTTACCCTAAGTTTCCTTTTAAATCTTGCCTCTCTCACCTTAAACCTATGTCCCCTGGTTCTTGATTCATCTACTCTTGGTAAAAGAGTCTTTTAAGAAAACCTCCCAGCACAGCGGTAGAGTAGCTGCCTTAATATGCCAGAGACCCGGGTCCAATCTTGCCTGCAGATGCTGTCAGTACAGAGTTTGCACGTGCTCCCTGTGACTTCTGGGCGCTCCGGTTTCCTCCCACACTCCAAAGACATGCGGGTTTGTAGGTCAATTGGCTTCTGTAAATCATCCCTAGTGTCTAGGATAGAACCAGTGTGAACGGGTGATCGCTGGTCGGCATAGACGTTGGTGGGCCGAAGGGCCTGTTCCCAACGTTGTATCTCCAAACTTAACTAAAGACCTATGCGAGGAAAGGTGGCCTTGTGAGTTAGGTGCGGGCAGTTGCAACGTGAGATGTTTGGCTCATGGATAGAAACCAGGAGGAATAGACCTCTCAACTCCCAGAGAAGCATCCACATTGAGTCCATGCCAGTGCAGTGAAGTGTGGGCAGCCCATGGCCAAGTCTATGGACATGTACCTTGGGTCCCTCACTGGGAGGGGATGGAATGGGTCACGTGTTGAGTGATCTGCACCGGGAAACCTTCAGCCCATGTATATTGAGGGCGGGGGCACAAGTTGCACTTGATGTCCCCATCCATCCCACCAGCATCAATGTGATACTTCCATAATCAATACATGGGTCACATGGGTGAGTGGGAATGTCTCCATCAGGGAGTTTTGGTTCCCACTGGATCATAGAAACGTTTAATTATAAAAGAATAAAGTTGCTTTGCCTGTTGCGCGTGGGTTTGACGGGAGCTCCACACCGTTGATATTGGGTTTGTCCCTCAACGCTGTGAGCCTTGGATTGTGGTGTAACTCTTGAGTTCTTCTCTCGACTGCCCTGCCCTGGTCTATGTGGCTTCTTTAACATGCTGGGCCTTGCTGGCTTCATTTGCTCAAACTGAACTTCCCATTTCCCTTCTTCATTTTTCTCTCTCTCTCTCTCTCTCTCTCCCCCCCTCCTTTTTCAATCAGGATCAGCTAGAGAAGGACCTGTCCCTGTACCAGGCTGAGCTAAACACAGACTTAGAAAACCTGGAGAAGCATTTTAGAAGCCACGACCCTCGTTCATGGAAGGTACTCTTCACGTTCTCACTGTTCATCTGTTGCAGTGTTCATTAACCTCGCCGCTTGCCGGGAATAAATAAGCAATCAAGCAGGTGACACAAGGAGCTGTAGATGCTAGAATCTTACATTGACCACCATGCAATAGACAATAGACAATCGGTGCAGGAGTAGGCCATTCGGCCCTTCGAGCCAGCACCACGCTGGAGTAAGCACGGTGGTAGAGTTACTGCCTTACAGTGCAAAACGCCGGAGACCCGGTTTCAATCCCTACTTTGGGTGCTGTCTGTATGGAGTTTGTCCGTTCTCCCCGTGACCGCGTGAGTTTTCTCTGGATGCTCCGGTTTCACCCTGCACCCCAAAGATGTACAGGTTTATAGGTTAATTGGCAGTAAAATTGTAAATTGTCCGTGGTGTGTGTAGGATAGGGCTAGTGTGCGAGGATCGCTGGTCGGCGCGGACTCTGTGGGCGAGAGGACCTGTTTCCACTCTGTATCTCTAAACTCAACTAAACTCAGCAGGTCGGGCAGCATCTCTGATGGACATGGATAGGGGATATTCTGGTTTGGGTCCCTTCTTCTGACGTTTTCCGAGCCTGAAGAAATGTCCCGACCTGAAACGTCACCTATTCCTGTCCTCCACAGATGCTGCCCGACCCGCTGAGTTACTCCAGCACTCTGTGAAACGTCACCTATTCCTGTCCTCCACAGATGCTGCCTGACCCGCTGAGTTACTCCAGCACTCTGTGAAACGTCACCTATCCATGTTCTCCACAGATGCTGCCTGACCCGCTGAGTTACTCCAGCACTCTGTGTTGTACTAAATCAGTCGATGTAGGTTGATGTATATTATTGTCACGTGCACCGAGGTACAGTGAAAAGCTTTGTTTTGCACGCTACCCAATCAAATCAGATCATACTATACATATATACAACCAAGCCAAACTCCAGAGCACCAGGTAGAGCAAAGGGGAAGATACAGAGTGCAGAATATAGTTCTCAGCATTGTAGCGCACCAGTCCCACAGGCAAAGCCATGTCCGCAATGGGGTAGAGGTGAATGGGACAGCGCCCTAGCGTATGGAAGGGCCGTTCAGAAGCCCGATTACAGAGGGGAAGAAGCTGTTCCTGAGTCTGGTGGTTTCAAGCTTCTGTATCTTCTGCTGGATTGAAGCAGGGAAAAGAAGGAATGACTGGGGTGAGACAGGTTTTGATGATGTCGGCTGCTTTTCCCGCGGCAGTGTGCAGTGTAGATGGAGTCGATGGTGGGGAGCCGGGTGTGTGATGGCCCGGGCTACATCCACAACTCTCTGCAATTAGTAGTGGTCTTCGGCAGAGCTGCTCCCAATCCAAGCTGTGATGGAACCAGCCTCTCTTACTGAAGGCTAAAGCCCCTGTCCCACTGTACCAGGTAATTCAAGAGTTCTCCCGAGTTTTCCCCTGATTCGAACTCGGAGAATGTCCGTCGCGGGTCCGTAGGAGTTTGTGGATGTCTCGTAGCGGCTCGTACGAGTAACGGCAGGTACTCAGGAAATCCGGTAACTGGTGACGTTTTTGCAACACTGTGAAAAATGTCCACGAGTAAAAAAATACTCATGATGAAAAAATGTGTTACTTTTACTCGTATGAGCCGCTACGAGACATCCACGAACTCCTACGCACCCACTACAGACATTCTTCAAGTTCGAATCAGGGGAAAACTCGGGGGAACTCTTGAATTACCTCGTGCAGTGGGACAGGCCCTTAACAAGCTTGTAAAGAATTAATATGTAGAACTAAGGAACTGCAGATGCCGATTTACAAAAAAAGACACAAAGTGCTGGAGTAACTCAGCTGGTCAGACAGCATCCCTGGAGAACATGGATAGGTGACGTTTCAGGTCGGTGCCCTTCTTCAGACTCTGAAAGCAGTAGGAATCGCAGAAGGGAAGCACAGAGAGAGGGGGTGCTGCCGAACTCTTGTCGGGGAGAGAGGAGGAGACCTTCAAAGTGGGCATACCTCGAGGAGAATTCACAATGGAGCAGTCAAAATGTTGAAACGCGGAACTGCAGATGCCGGTTTACAACAGGAAAAAGATACAAAGTGCTGGAGTAACAGCAGGTCAGGCAGCACCACTGGAGAACAATGGTTTAACATGTGAATGATCGACACAGAGTGCTGGAGTAACTCAGTCAGTCAGGCAGCATTTCTGGAGAACAAGGATGGGTGACGTTTCAGGTCGGGACCCTTCTTCAGATGGCAGGTCCCAAAACATTACATGTCCATGTTCTCCAGAGATGCTGCCTGACCCTCTGTGTTACTCCAGCACTCTGTGCCTATCTTTGGCATAAACCCGCATCTGCAGTTCCTTCCCACTACAACATGCAAAAAATGATGATGGGTGAACTTGCTTCAACTGGAGTGGAGGAACCTTGTCTCACTGGACGTGCTATTTAATAATAAATAAAGTCTTATTAGATTTTGATCATTTTGGTGACACTTCATACTGTGCATAACATAGGGGATGAGAGGGAATCTCATTGAAACATATAAGATTGTTAAGGGCTTGGGCAGGAAACGCTAGAGGCAGGAAGCATGTTCCCGATGTTGGGGGAGTCCAGAACCAGGGGCCACAGTTTAAGAATAAGGGGTAAGCCATTTAGAACGGAGACGAGGAAACATTTTTTCACACAGAGAGTTGTGAGTC
>CM069165.1:10419259-10596759 GCA_035221665.1 Okamejei kenojei
AAGGCCATTCGGCCCATCAAGTGTACTCCGCCATTCAATCATGGCTGATCTAGCGCTCCCTCCTAACCCCATTCTCCTGCCTTCTCCCCTTAACCTCTGTCGCCTGGACACCTTCCATCCCCCGAAACATCGCCTGCCCACTCCCTCCCCAGATGCTGACCGACCCACTCAGTTCCTCCAGCACTTTGTGTTTTGCTCAAGATTCGAGCATCTGCAGTTCCTCGTGTCCCCATGAGCAAAATAATTCAATATTTAAATATTCAGTTACGTTTTCAAATGGCGAAGAGGAGGCCTGTTGCACAAATCACACCTCTCACATTGCTGGTCCAGAACTCTTTGCTTAGTCAGACAACAGACACTAGGCGCAGGAGCAGGCCATTCGGCCCTTCAAGCCAGCACCACCATTCAATGTGATCATGGCTGATCATCCCCAATCAGTACCCCNCCTCCAGTTCCTGCCTTCTCCCCATATCCCCTGACTCCTCTATCTTTAAGAGCCCTATCCAGCTCTCTCTTGAAAGCATCCAGAGAACCGGCCTCCACCGCATATCCCCTGAGGCAGAGAATTCCACAGACTCCACTCTCTGTGAGAAAAAGGGTTTCCTCGTCTCCGTTCTAAATGGCTTACTCCTTATTCTTAAACTGTGGCCCCTGGTTCTGGACTCCCCCAACAACAGGAACATGTTTCCTGCCTCTAGTGTGTCCAAGCCCTTAACAATCTTATATGTTTCAATGAGATCCCTCTCATCCTTCTAAACTCCAGAGTGTACAAGCCCAGCTGCTCCATTCTCTCAGCATTTGACAGTCCCGCCATCCCGGGAATTAACCTTGTAAACCTACGCTGCACTCCCTCAATAGCAAGAATGTCCTTCCTCAAATTAGGGGACCAAAACTGCACACAATACTCCAGTGTGGTCTCACTAGGGCCCTGTACAGCTCCAGAAGGACCTCTTTGCTCCTATATCGAAAACATGCCATTTGCTTTCTTCACTGCCTGCTGTGCCTGCATGCTTACTTTCATAGACCGATGAACAAGGACCCCCAGATCCCGTTGTACTTCCCCTTTTCCCAACTTGACACCATTTAGATAGTAATCTGCCTTCCTGTTTTTGATACCAAAGTGGATAACCTCACATTTATCCACATTAAACTGCATCTGCCATGCATCTGCCTACTCCCCCAACCTGTCCAAGTCATCCTGCATTCTCATAGCATCCTCCTCACAGTCCACACTGCCACCCAGCTTTGTGTCATCTGCAAATTTGCTAATGTCACTTTGAATCCCTTCATACAAATCATTGATGTACATTGTTAATAGCTGCGGTCCCAGCACCGAGCCTTGCGGTACCCCACGTCACTGCCTGCCATTCTGAAAGGAACCTGTTAATCCGTACTCTTTGTTTCCTGTCTGCCAACCAATTTTCTATCCATGTCAGCACTCTACCCCCAATACCATGTGCCATACCAGTTAAGTTTAGTTTAGTTTAGTTTAGAGATACAGCGCGGAAATACACCCTTTGGTTGCCTGAGTCCGCGCCGACAAGCGATCCCTGTACACTCACACTATCCTGCACACTAGGCTGAAATTACAAAAGCCAATTAACCTACATACCTGCACGTCTTTGGAGTGTGGGAGGAAACCAGAGCACCTGGAGAAAACCCACGCGGTCACGGGGAGAACGTACAAACTCCGTACAGACAGCAGCCGTAGTCAGGGTCAAACCCAGGTCTCTGGCGCTGTGAGGCAGCAACTCTACCACTGCGCTGCCCTTCTATCCAATACAATTAAATTGGCCGAAAACAGAGCTTAATGAGAATATAACTCGTGTGTAGGAAGGAACTGCAGATGCTGGTTTAAACCGAAGATAGACACAAAAAGCTGGAGTACCTCAGCGGGCCAGGCAGCATCTCCAGAGGAGTAGGAATAGGTGACGTTTCGGGTCGAGACCCCTCTTCAGACTGAGAGTCAGAGGAGAGGGAAATGAGAGATATAGACGGTGATACAGAGAGATACAGATCAAATGGATGAAAGATATGCTGTGGGCTGGGTGAAAACGGGTTACAGACAATGAGACTCAACATGGCGACTTTAAAGATAGTTTAAGAAGGAACTGCAGATGCTGGAAAAAGGAAGGTAGACAAAAGTGCTGGAGAAACTCAGCGGGTGAGGGAATCTATGGAGCGAAGGAAATAGACGACGTTCCGGGTGGAAACACTTCTTCTTCAGACTTTAAAGCTAGTACTGCTTGGGAGAGATGGAGAGAGAGTGGATGCAAGAATATAACTGCTTGATCTTCACTGACTGATATAACTAAAGAATTAATAGTGGACGAAGGTGGCAGTTCTCCTGCTGAGGATACTGGTGTCCTAATCTACTTACTGGAGGATCAGGGATCCGTTTACACTATGTCAACCTCCCCTGAGCCACAAGCTAGCTTGATATTTAGTCCCAGATGAACAGTAATCACCTTCTGCACCACTCCCCGACCATCTGATAGCATATTGTGTTTCATGTTGTGTAAAATGGAGAACTTCAAGTCTCCCTGGAGACCTTTCAGCTGTGGGACCGCATAAATAAACCATCAGGACAGTAATATGTCACATTGCCCACATTTCATCCTTTCCTACACTCAGTTTGGAATCCTGTGCCTGTACAAATCACCAACTAACTAGACAGCCCTGATTTCTGCTAACGAGTAGATAAGCACAAACTCAGCAAGTTAGGCAGCGTCTCCGGAGAGCAGGAACGGGTGACGTTTCGGTTCGAGACCCTTCGATTCAGTCTGAGTTACTCCAGCATTTAGTGTCCATCTTCGGTTTAAACCAGTATCTGCAGTTTAAACCAGTATCTTCTGCTGCAAAATATTATGTAGCTAAAGAGTCATAGAGTGATACAGTGTGGAAACAGGCCCTTCGGCCCAACTTGCCCACACCGGCCAACATATCCCAGCTACATTCGTTCCATCTGCCTGCGCCTGATCCATATCCCTCCGAATCTAGTTTAGATACATAGATACATAGGCAATAGGTGCGGGAGTAGGCCATTCGGCCCTTTGAGCCAGCACCGCCATTCAGTGTGATCATGGCTGATCATCCCCAATCAGTACCCCGTTCCTGCCTTCTCCCCATATCCTTTAATTAGTTTAGTTTATTGTCACAGGACTGAAGTACAGCAAGAAGCTTTTTAGTAGCGTGCCGGGAACTCTACAGCGGAGCCACCGTGCCGGACACAGGTATGTCCCGCGCCAGATATAAGGGTATTTGGGATGAATATCAGCTGATTAGTAAGTTTGCAGATGGTACGGAGATTTGGAGGAGCGTGCAATAGTTGTCCTTCCTCACTATCCACAAGATATAGGTCAGTTGGAAACATTGGTGGACTTATAGAAGATGGAGTTTAATCCAGACAATTGCAAAGTGTTGCATTTGGAGAAATCAAACCCAAGAGGAAAGTATATAGTAAATTGCAGGACCGATGGATGTAGTGCGGTACAGAGAGACCTTGAGGTGCATTTCCATCGCTCCAGGAAAGTAGCAACACAAGTGGAAAAGGTGGTAAGGAAGCAAACAGCAAGGAGAGGCTGTGGGGCAATCTTGCAGAGGCGTGTACAATCACGAGGGCAATAGATAGGGGTATTGCACAGTCTTTTGTTGCCAGGATAATGGAATCGAGATGAAGAGGGCATTGGTTTAAGTTGAGAGGGGATAGATTTAACAGGAACCTGCGGGGCAACCTTTTTCCACACGGAGTCGCTGCCTTACAGCACTTACAGCACCAGAGACCCAGGTTCGATCCCGACCACGGGTGCTGTCTGTACGGAGTTTGTGGGGAGTTCTCCCCGTGACCTGCGTGGGTTTTCTCCGAGATCTCCGGTTTCCTCCCACACTCCAAAGACGTGCAGGTTTGTAGGGTAATTGGCTTGGGATGAATGTAAAATTGTCCCTAGTGTGCGTAGGATAGTGCTAGTGTGCGGGGATCGCTGGTCGGCGCGGACTCGGTGGGCCGAAGGGCCTGTTTCCGCGCTGTATCTCTAAAGTCTAGTCTAGAATATGAAGGATAACAGATCATGGAGTCACATCAGCGCGCCAGGGTTGAAGGAATCTGGAAGGAGATTTCTCTGTGTGGCAGCGTTCTGACTTTACGATGTACCGAAGCACTTCACTGCCAGTGAAATACTTTTTGCCGCGTAATCAGTGTTACAATACAGGAAGCACAAAAGCTCCCGTCATTGTAAAGAATAAGCGAGTGTATAATCTGTGCACAATGCTGCTGGCAGAGGGACAAGCATCTGTTCAGGATGGGAGAGAACCCGTCTCGATATTATTTGAGCCGGTTTAGGGACCAGCCCCATCCAACACCGCGACAAATCGCAGGGAATTGTGGACGCAGCCCTGACCAACAAGCGAACCAAATAAATCTTCCACTGAAGACAGACACAAAAGGCTGGAGTAACTCAGCGGGACAGGCAGATCTTTGGAGAGAAGGAACGGGTGAGGTTTCGGGTCGAGACCCTTTATTATAGTTTAGTTTAGAGATACAGCGCAGAAACAGGTCCTTCGGCCCACCGACCAGCGATCCCCGCACACTAACACTATCCTACGCCCACTAGGGACAATTTTACACATGCACCAAGCCAATTAACCTACAAACCTGCATGTCTTTGGAGTGTGGGAGGAAACCGAAGAACTCGGAGTTAACCCACGCAGTCACGGGGAGAACGTGCAAACTCCCTCCAGATAGCACCTGTAGTCGGGATCGAACCCGGGACTCTGGGGCTACAAGCGCTGTACGGCAGCAACTCTACTGCTGTGCCAGCGTGGCTGTCGTGGCCACCCTTCATCAGACAAGAAGGGTCTGTCACCCATCGCTTCTCTCCAGAAATGCTTCCTTCCTCCTCCCTTCCATTGGCTCCATCTACACCTCACGCTGCCTCGGCAAGGCCAGCAGCATCATCAAGGACCAGTCGCACCCCTGATCACTCCCTCTTCTCCCCTCTCCCATCAGGCAAGAGGTACAGAAGTGTGAAAATGCACACCTCCAGATTCAGGGACAGTTTCTTCCCAGCTGTTATCAGGCACCTGAACCGTCCTATCACCAATGAGACAGCGTTCCTGACATCCCATCTACTTCACTGGAGACCCTCAGACTATCTTTAATCGGACTTTATCTTGCACTAAACACTATTCCCTTTATCCTGTATCTGTACACTGTGGACAACTCGATTGAAATCATGTATTGTCTTTCCACTGACTGGTTATACTGTACCACTCGGTATCACCGTGATGGACTGTCGTCACGGCCTACCTGATAGGGCAGATGAGACTGCAGTTTAACGTGTCTTCTGCACAGTGGTACCCACTGATCAAGCAGAAATATAAGGTTGATGTTTACGATTGTTATTGTCACGTGTACCTGTATCCGGTGTAAAGCTCCTGTTTCCATGCTACCCAATCCATTCAAACAGTACTGGGGCCGCACGGTGACGCAGTGTTAGTGTTGCTGCCTCGCCGCATTCTCCCCGTGACCGCGTGGGCTCTCTCCGGGTGCTCCGGTTTCAAAGCTCCAAAGACGTGCAGGTTTGTGGGTTAATTGGCTTTGGTAAAAATTATAAATTGTCCCTAATGTGTGTAGGATCACGCTGGTGCATGCGGATCACTGGTCGGCGAGGACTCGGTGAGCTGAAGGGCCTATTGCCGCGCTGTATGACTAAACTAAATTCAACACCACTCAACTCAACTCAAGTCAAGTCAACTAAAAGCCCTGTCCCACAGTACAAGTTCATTCCAAGAGTTCTCCCGAGTTTGCCCTGATTCGAACTCGGAGATTTACGGTAATGGCCGCTCGTCGGAACTCGGGGCTCTCGTGGACATTTTTCAACACGTTGAAAAATCTTCACCAGTCTTCCCGTGCTTACCTGCCGTTAGCGAGTCTTCCCGAGTACCTGCCGTTAGCGTTACCAGTCGCTAAGAGACGTCCCCGAGCTCCGACGTACCCGCTACATTCATTCTCCGTGCTCACCACAAATTCGTTTTTTTTAAAACTCGGGAGAGCTCTTGGAATGAACTCGTACCGTGGGACAGGGCCTTAATTAATACAGGAATACATTCAAGACAAACTCAGGTACAAGTGGTATAGTGGAGAGAAAGGTGTTGGTGTGCAGATAATATTCTCAGCGTGGTGGTGTAACACTTCCAGAGAAAAGGTCCAGTCTGCAATGCGGTTGGTTGGAGAATTGGGGCAGGTCCCTCGTTTATGAATGGGCCGTTCAGACGTCTGATGAGGGAGGGGAATGAAGCTGTTCATGAGTCTGGTGGTCATGATACCTGCCTAAATACAAGGAGTTTTGTGAACAATGGAATATAATCCATGGAAAATAGCGATATACGATGGTATAAAGCCTTGACGACAGATAGATGGCGAGGAGCATTTTCACCGAGATCTTCGCTTTCCTCCCACACTCCAAAGACGTAGTTTGTCGGTTAATTGGCTTGGTATATAATATAAATGATTGTCCCTAGTGCGTGTAGGGTAGAGTTAGTGTGCGTGGATCACTGGTCGGTGCAGACCCGGTGGGCCAAAGGGCCTGTTTCTGTGCTGTATCTCTAAACTAAACTAGGCTGAGGACTTCAAACAAGGTGGACTACGACCCAGTGGGCCACCGAGAACAAGGGTGGACTTGGTGGGCTGCCCGGATTGAAGAACCGCAAGTTCCCCAGTGGCCACGCACGGCAACAGGCCTGGCTCGCCGCTGTGATGGAAGAAGGACTCGGGGGGGCCGCGGCCTGCGGGGGGGAAGCTGGAACATCGCCGAGCTCGACCCTGAAGATCGGAGAGCCGAGGAAGAGGGAGGAGGACCCGGGGGGCTGCTGCCTGCGACGCTGGACGTGAGGAGTGGGCCGGTGGGAGAAGAACCAGTGTATTGTCTCCAGAGCCTTCAAGCACGGCTGCAGGAGGCACCCCTCCCCGGGACACAGAGGCGGTGGTTGGGCAAGGAGAGCGACGTCAGTTAGTGGGCCGAGGATGACAGAGGAGGCCCTGCAACAGCCTGGGGCTCGCCTGGATCGGGACCCACTCCGGTACATCCAGCACATGGACCGGACTTTGGACTTTGTTCTTTTCTATGCCCCAGAGCTGCCTCTTGTGCTGTAACTACTGAGTGATATCCCGTTGCTCCGAGACCTGCAGCTATGCTTCTGAGATGGGAATCCAAGCGTTAATGGTTTATTTTGAACAGAATTTACTGAGTCACTTGAAAAGGGATTAACTCAAACACAAATGTTGGCGGCGATCAACATTGGCGTGCAGTGTGTGTGCCTTAAATAGTGAGAAGTTGATGTACCCTGTAATTTGGGCCCATCTGTTCATACATATCGGAGGCCGGGCCTGTCTTTGAAAGCCAGGCCTGTCCACTATTAAGCATGGTCAGGTTCATCTGTGGCATACCTCCTCACTCATTTACACACAAATTGCTGCACTAATCTTTGCGCTGATTACACGTCCTTTCCAAAGTAAGCTTGGGCCTCATCAGAGCAGAACAGAAGCTGGTTTAAATTGCTCCTGGCGTGTCAGTGTACAAGGCTTCCGTGGCTGTGAAAGGGTGATAAATGGGTCAGGAATTTAGACAGTTGCAGTAGAATGAATCGTGCAGAAATCATGTGTAGAAATCATTAGATTAGATGTATTATTAGCTTAGGTTAGAGATACAGCGTGGAAACAGGCCCTTCGGCCCACCGAGTCCACACCGACCAGCGATCCCCGTACATTAACACTACCTTACACACGCTAGGAACAATTTTACATTTACACCAAAGCCAATTAACCTACAAACCTGTACATCTTTGGAGTGTGGGAGGAAAACGGAGATTGTGGAGAAGACCCACGCATGTCACGGGGAGAACGTACAAACTCCGTACCGACAGATCCCGTAGTCAGGATCGAACTCGGGTCCCTGGCGCTATACGGCAGTAACTACCGCTGCGCCACCGTGCTTCGTGTGGAAATACATTGGGCGGCACAGTGGCGCAGCGGTGTAGTTGCGGCTTCACAGCGCCAGGGGTTCGGGTTCGATCCTGACCACGGGTGCTGTCCGTAAGGATTTTGTACGTTCTCCCCATGACCTGCGTGGGTTTCCTCTGGGATCTACAGTTTCCCTCCCACACTCCAAAGACGTGCAGGTTTGTAGGTTAATTGGCTTGGTATAATTGTAAATTGTCCTATTGTGTGTAGGATGGTGTTCATGTGCGGGGATCGCTGGTCGGTGCGGACTAAGTGGGCCGAAGGGTCTGTTTCCGTGTTGTATCTCTAAACTACACTAAACTAAACAATGGATGGTTTTGTAACTATATTCCAAGGTCTATAATTACTGGAATGTGGCTTGGAGAAACCGCTACGATCCTCATTTGTTCCACTGTGGCATTGCTCGTGAGAGTGTTTATTCAGCATGACTTCTGAGATGGGATATTCCCCCCAAAAATTAACCAAAAATTGGAAGCGACCCTTTAAATCGCCACTCAGCAGACAAATGGTTTTTATGCCAGGATCCGGCTATTTAATATTAAAATGCTGGAGCTTGTGTTTAAAAATCATGCGGATTTATATTTGTGGAGTAACGCAAGATTTTAGCCTTGTCTAAACAGGCTGAAGTGCCCCCAATCCGAAGTGACACCAGAGATGCTGTCTGACCAGCTGAGTTACTCCAGCACTTTAGTCCTTCTTTTGTAAATCTGCATCTACAGCTCCTTGTATTCCACATGATTTCTAGACATTTTTGCACTTGATTCTAGAACTGAGTTCACAGTCTGATTTCAAGAACCTGAGCAGCATAGTTTAGTTTAGTCTGAAGAAGGGTCTCGACCCAAAACATCACCCATTCCTTCTCCCCTAAGATGCTGCCTGTCCCGCTGAGTTACTCCAGCATTTTGTGCCTATATTTTGTTTAGTTTAATTTAGTTCAGAGAAATAGTGCGGAAACAGGCCCTTCAGCCCCTAGGTGCTCGCCGGCAAGTGATCCCCGCACACTCGCACATTCCTACACACTATGTACAAATTACAATTAACCAAAGCCAGTTAGCTACAAACCTGCACGTCTTTGGTGCGTGGGATGAAACCGGAGCACACGGAGAAAAGCCACGCGGCCACGGGGAGAACGTACAAACTCCATACAGACAGCACCCGTAGTCGGGATTGAACCCGTGTCCCTGGCGCTGTGAAGCAGCAACCCTACCGCTGCGCCACCGTGCCGCTCAAACCAGCGTGGCTTGTTCTTGGCTGTCACTCCAGTGCAGGCTGAGGGTGTCGATGTTCCGCCTTCCAGATCAGGGATTAAACTGAGGGTCTCGGCCCGAAACGTCACCCATTCCTTCCCTCCAGAGATGCTGCCTGTCCCGCTGAGTTGCTCCAGCGTGTTGTGCCAATCTGTGTGCCTTCTGTGGCATTGAGCTCGACAGACTGCTCCAAATCTGTCTCTCAGCAGACGCCACACACGATCGGTGACCTGTTGGTGGTCAGTTCGTGCAGTAGCTTGTGGGAGCATGCTGTTCACAGTGTGCCTGTCATATGCTCACACAACTCCAGCCAAGGTTTACAGGGAAATGGGCCAAACGCAGGCTAATAACACCAGCTTAGGGTGGCACGGTGGCGCAGTGGTAGAGACGCTGCCTTACAGCACCGGACACCAGAGTTCGATCCAGACTACTATTGTAGAAATCAAATGTAAGGGTAGGGGTGTAGGCCATTTATGAATGAGATGAGGAAAAACCTTTTCACCCAGAGAGTTGTGAATCTGTGGAATTCTCTGCCACAGAAGGCAGTGGAGGCCAATTCACTGGATATATTCAAGAGAGAGTTAGATTTAGCTCTTATGGCTAATGGAATCAAGGGATATGGGGAGAAAGCAGGAACGGGGTACTGATACTGGATGATCAGCCATGATCACATTGAATGGCGGTGCTGGCTCGAAGGGCCGAATGGCCTACTCCTGCACCTATTGTCTATTGTCTATTGAAATCACGTGTAGAAATCACGTGTAGCAATCATGTGACTGTCTGTCTGGAGTTTGTGTGTTCTCCCTGTAACTACGTGGGTTTCCTCCTGGTGCTCCGGTTTCTTCCCACAATCCAAAGATGTGCAGGTTTGTAGGTATTTGGCTTCTGTAAATTGCCACCAGTGTATAGGATATGAAACTACGCTAACATGGAACTTGTATAGTGTATAGGTGATTGATGGTCTACCCTTTTTTTTTACAAATGCTTTTATTCAAACCAACAAATACAAAACAGTAACACGATCAGAGAATGCCTATATTGGCATTTAACAAAGAAAGTTCTCAAATTAAAATATTATCGTTTTTATCAATAATACATTCGACCTCCTGCGGTGACCAGTGTTCACGGAAAGCCTCCACAGTCCCCGTGGACACCGCGTGTTCCCTCTCTAGGGACACGTGGGCACGGACGTAACCCCGGAAGAGGGGCAGGCAGCCGACTGCTGTGCGGCCGTCGACTGCCCGCTGCCTGGACCCGCGAATGGCCATCTTGGCCAGGCCCAGGAGCAGACCGACAGGGAGACCCCCTCCTCCCTCCCGACCCTCCCCCCTCTGTACCGGGGTGCCCAAAAATCAATAGCGTCGGACTAAAGTGGAGCCAAAACTTGAGGAGCAGCCCCTTCAGATACTCGAACAGGGGCTGCAACCTCTCACACTCCAAGTGTAGACATGGAACACGGTCTCCTCCTCGCCGCAAAAGACAGTGGGAAACAAGTGGGCCAGGCTTTGTGCAACACTCTCCACCCCAGGTGTGTAAAGGGTAGGACTCCCTTATAGAGAGACCTCCACTGAGGACGAACAAGGGGCATGTCCAATTGAGGTTACTCGCCCTGACACATGGAGTAAGCTCCACCGCCCGCTGTCCTGCTATCCATCGCCCACTGACCCGCTCGTGACCAATTGCTGGTCTGGATTCTGGCCATGATCCCCGATCCCCTCCTTCTCAACGCTCCTGCCCTCCTGCAACTTTACCGCTGGCCAGACTCCCCACACGCTGTGAAAGGAACGCCCCCCCCCCCCCCCCCCCCCCCCAGCGGCACTGTCCTTTTACAGCCGCTTGCCACTATACAGCCGCTTGCCACTATACAGCCGCCTGCCACTATACAGCCGCTTGCGCTGCGCATTTCAAGCGGAGCTGCCTTCAGCTGCGTCCACGGCAGGTGGGCTGCACGCACTTTCCCGTTTTACATGTACTGCGCATGAAAGGCACGGAGAATTATGCCTACCTAAGAGATCGATCTGTTAGGTAGGTACAATTCTCCCGTGTCTTTACTATTTATATTTAATAATTATCATTTAATAATTTTAGTCAGGGTGAGCACTGCCTACCTTGCCTACCCTGACGGCACGTGCCTGGTTGTGTGTTCTCCCCGTGACCACACGGGTTTTCTCCGGGTGCTCCGCTTTCCGCTCATGTTTTGAAAGACGTGCAGGTTTGTAGGTTAATTGGCTTCTGAAAATTGTCCCTAGTGGGTAGGATAGTGCTAGTGTACGGGTGGTTGTTGGTCAGTGCAGACTCGGTGGGCCGAAGGGCCTGTTTCCATGCTGTAACTCTAAACTAAACTAAACTACACTATATGCACCCTGTTATGTGTCATGTTATGATCTTTTAGAGGTGTGTAAAATCATGAGAGGAATAGATCGGGTAGATGCACAGAGTCTCTGGCCCTGAGTAGGTGATTCAAGGACCAGAGGACATGGGTTTAAGGTGAAGGGGAAAAGATTTCATAGGAATCTGAGGGTAACTTTTTCCACACAAAGGGTGGTGGGTGTATGGAACAACATGCCGGAGGGGGTAGTTGCGGCAACGACTATCCCAAAGTTTAAGAAACTGTTAGATAGGTACATGGATAGGACAGGCTTGGAGGGAAATGGGCCAAACGCAGGCAGGTGGGACTAGTGTAGCTGGGACATGTTGGCAAGTGTGGGCAAGTTGGGCAGAAGGGCCTGTTTCCACACTGTGTCACCCTATGACCAGAATGGTTCATTGGTAAAATCACTCCTCTGGGATAATATCAGCATCTTTGATGCCAGCGAGCCAAGCACAGTGAGATCAAATGTGAGGACTGAGGAGATGGACACAAAAAGTAACTGCAGATGCTGGTTTAAACCGAAGATAGACACATTAAAGCTGGAGCAACTCAGCGGGACAGGCAGCATCCCTGTAGAGAAGGGATGGGTGACGTTTCGGGTCGAGACCCGTCTTCAGTCTGATTCAGTCACCCCTTCCTTCTCGTGAGCAGTGATAGTTTAGTTTATATCATCTTGGAGATTAAGTTCATCTCATAGGGAACCAAGTTCCCCCCGCCACGGGTACCATGTAATCCCGTGCTACCTGCTCCATGGTTGGATACTCGATGACTAAACCGTCTCCCCCACCTGGTTTGCCAGGTGAGGAGGGGGCTGTGGAACGTGAGCAGCATAGTTTAGTTTAGTTTAGTCTGAAGAAGGGTCTCGACCCGAAACATCACCCATTCCTTCTCTCCAGAGATGCTGCCTGTCCCACTGAGTTACTCCAGCTTTTTGTGTCTATCTTCGGTTTAAACCAGCATCTGCAGTTCCTTCATACACAGGACTGAGGAGATGTGATTCTGAATGTCAAAGTTGTTCTGGCAAGTCGGCTGTTGGTGGGCCCCACAGCTTAAAGGTCAGCGTCCTCGATGTGAGCCACTGATGTGCTGCAGCTCCTCTATGAGATGAACTTAATCTCCAAGATTCACGGTTCATGGAAGGAGCCGGCTTTGCACTCATTGCCCTCAGAGTGAGCCGCACAATGAGACCACTCACTGACAAAGGTCACGGCATTCCTGGTACATATTTGAATGGGTGCGAGCGTGAGTCATGTAACATTTCGAAGATCTTCGAGAACCTTGTGTCCTGGTGTTGAGACAACAACCTCCCTCTCAACGTCAGCAAGACAAAGGAGATAGTGACCGACTTCAGGAAGTGAAGCGGCACACACACCCCAGTTTGCATTGACGGCTCCGAAGCAGAGATGGTTGAAAACTTCAAGTTCCCAGGAGTCAATATCACCAGATAAAAGCTGTCCAGGGTCTGACCTCCCCACAGGAGCATGGGTGAAGCTCAACAGACTCCGTACTGGAGTTGGGCGTTTCAAAGCCAGCATGCGGAGATGGAGACTCCACCAGAGCCCAGCCTGTGAATGTGGAGCAGAACAACAGACAGCCAACCATGTCATCTCTGGGTGCCCGCTCTACCACCCATCAAATGGAGCTCAGGGCCTGGCAGACATTGACGCTGAGACAACAACCTGGCTGCTCAACACCCGGCTTGAGATCCAACTATTCCTTTGGTTTATGACCAACCATGGCTTGGGAACAGCTCCGTCCAAGACCGTAAGAAACTGCAGAGAGTTGTGGACGAAGCCCAGACCATCGCAAGAAACCAACGTCCCCTCTATCCGTGCATCGGCAAGGCCAGCAGCATAATCAAGGACCAGTCTCAGCCTGGTCACTCCCTTTTCTCCCCTCTCACATTAGGCACAAGGTTCAGAAGTTTGACAACACACACCTCCAGATTCAGGGACAGTTTCACTGAGCCGTCCTCTCATCTGCCAGAGAGTGGGCGTGATCTCCCATTGGAGACCTTCGGACTGGCTTCAATCGGACTATATTGTACTATAATATTATTTGTTACACTGAATATTGTACCAGTTATCCTTTACCTGCGCAGTGTGGAGAGCTTGATTGTAATCATGTGTGGCCATTTCTTTGACTGGACAGCCCGCAAACACAAGTTGTTCACTGTACCTTGGTACACGTGACGATAATACACTAAATTACGCTTTATAGGACGCAGGCCAGGCTACACTTGGAGTATCGCGTGCAGGTCTGGTCGCCCCGTTACAGGAACGATGTGGAGGCTTTGGAGAGGGTGCAGAGGTGTACCAGAATGTTGCCTGGAGTCGGGGCTATTAGATGCGGGGAGAGGTTGGACAGACTTGGATTGCTTTCCCTGGAACTCCAGAGGTTTATAGCATTGTGAGACGCATAGATAGAGTAGACAGTTAGAATCTTATTCCCAGGATGGAAATATCAAACACTAGAGTTCGCCGCTTTATGGTGAGAGGGGCAAAGTGTAAAGGAGATGCGTGGTGCAACTATTTAACAGAGAAGGTGGTGGGTGCCTGGCACACACTGCCAGGGGTGGTGGTTGAAGCAGATATGATAGTTGTATTAGTGGTATTTAAGAGACACGGTGGCCACGGTGGCGCAGCGGTAGAGTTGCTGCCGCACAGCGAATGCAGCGCCAGAGACCCAGGTTCAATCCCGACTACTGGTGCTGTCTGCACGGAGTTTGTACGTTCTACCCATGACCTGCGTGGGCTTTCTCCGAGATCTTCGGTTTCCTCCCACTCTCCAAAGACGTACAGATTTGTAGGTTAATTGGGTTGGTAAATGTAAAAATTGTTCCTAGCGGGGCTAGGGTAGTGTTAATGTGCGGGGATCGCTGGTCGGCGCGGACCCGGTGGGCCGAAGGGCCTGTTTCCACGCTGTATCTCTAAAACTAAAAACTAAACATTTGGATAGGCATATCGATACGCAGCAGGATATGGAGCATGTGCAAGTAGATAAGAAATGGTTTTGAACAGGAGACCCTCAGATTATAATTGGACTTTACTGAACCTTATCTTGCACTGAACGTAATTCCCTTTATCCTGTAGCTGTGTAATGTGAGTGGCATGATTGTAATCATGTGTAGACTTTCCGCTGACTGGATCGCACGCAACAAAGATAAAGGTTTTCACTGTACCTCGTGACACGAAACTAAACTGAGCCAAACTCATCCACTCACTACGCTCGCGGGGAAACTTTACAGTGGCCGATTAACCTGCAAACCCGCATGTCCTTGGGATGTGCAAGGAGAGCCCGGAGGAAACCCACGCGGTCACGGGGAGAACGTGCAAACTCCACACAGACAGGACCCGAGGTCAGGATGGAGCCGGGGTCTCTGGTGCTGAGAGACGACAACTGTAATATCGCGACACTGCAACAACACAAACCTTTTCTTTGTAGCTCGGTACGCGTGACAAAACTAACCTAAATATGTTCAACGGTGTGAACATTGACTTCTCTATCTCTACATCGGCGAGACCAAGCGCAGGCTCGGCGATCGTTTCACTGAACACCTCCGCTCAGTCCGTATTAACCCACCTGATCTCCCGGTGGCTCAGCACTTCAACTCCCCCTCCCATTCCCAATCTGACCTTTCTGTCCTGGGCCTCCTCCATGGCCAGAGTGAGGCCCAGCGCAAATTAGAGGAACAGCAGCTCATATTTTGCTTGGGCAGCTTACACCCCAGCGGCATGAACATTGACTTCTCTAATTTCAGATAGCCCTTGTTTTCCCTTCCCAGTTCTCCCACCAGTCTTACTGTCTCCGCCTAGATTCCATCTTTGTCCCACATCAGTCTGAAGAAGGGTCTCGACCCGAGAAGTCGCCCATTCCTTCTCTCCAGAGATGCTGCCTCACCCACAGAGTTACTCCAACATTTAGTGTCAACCTAAACATGTTCAACACAGACATTGTGATCCGGAGGGCCTATTCTCTACTGTTCAATGTGTAGGAAGGAACTGCAGATGCTGGTTTAAACTGAAGATAGACACAAAAAGCTGGAGTGACTCAACGGGACAGGCAGCATCTCAGGAGAGAAGGAATGGGCGACGTTTTGTATCGAGACCCTTCTAGATACATAGATAAGGAAGCTTAAGGTGTGAAAACAGGACAAAGGGAATGGAGATCATTGTTCTACTGCTCACTGTTCTCTGTTCTATGGAGCTGTATTTTTAGCCAGTGGGACAATTGACCCAGAAGCAGTCCAAATATGTAGGAAGGAACAACAGATGCTGGTTCATACTGAAGATAGACACAAAATGCTGGAGTAACTCAGCGGGACAGGCAGCATCTCTGGAGAAAAGGAATAGGTGACATTTGGGGTCAAGACCTATCTTCATACTCACGTTTCGGGTCGTAGAAGAGTCTGAAGAAGTGACGCGACCCCAAACGCCACGTATTCCTTTTCTCCAGAGATGCTGTCTGATCCGCTGAGTTACTCCAGCACTTTGTGTCCGACCCAGAAACCGGCAGTAGAAATTTGTAGTTTAGTTTAGTTTAGAGATACAGCACGGAAACAGGCCCTTCGGCCCACGGAGCCCATGCCAACCAGCGATCCCTGCACACTAACACTAGGGACAATTTACATGTATAACAAGGCAATAGACCGACAAACCTGTGGGTTTTGGAGTGTTTGAGGAAACCGAAGATCTCGGGGAAAACCCACGGAGGTCACGGGGAGAACGTGCAAACTCTGTTCAGGCAGCACCCATAGTCACTTGCACTTCTGTTGTATTTTGCAGCTCGCTGTTTGCGCCCAGTTACGAGGCAGTGAGTCGACAGACCGAGCCGAGAAGCGGAGAGTCGATCACCCAGGAAAACGAGAGGCAAATCTACAAGACGGTCCTCGAAGGCGGAGACATTCCCTTCCAGGGGCTGAGTGGGTTGAGCAAGAGAACGTCCAGCTCCTCTTCAACCAAAGGTGAACATGACAGCAGTTCAGTTTAGTCTGTAGTCACGTGTACCGAGGTACAGTGAAAAGCTTCTGTAGTGTGCTAACCAGTCAGCAGAAAGACAACACATGATTACAATTGAGCCGTTCCCAGTGTATAGATACATGATAAGGGAATGATGTTTAATGCAAGGTAAAGCCAGTAAAGTCCGATCAAGGATAGTCCGAGAATCATCAAAGAGGTAGATAGTAGTTCAGGACCGCTCTCTAGTTGTGGTGGGATGATTCCATTGGGAAACAGCTGGGATGAAACTGTCCCTGAATCTGGAGGTGTGCGTTTTCACACTTCTGTACCTTTTGCCCGATGGGAGAGGGGAGAGGGGAGAAGAGGGAGTGGCCAGGGTGAGACTGGTCCTTAATTATGCTGGCTGGCCTTGCCGGGGCAGCGTGGGGTGTAAATGGAAGGGAAGTTGGTTTGTGTGATGGTCTGGGCTGCGTCCACAATTCACCCAAATGTCCATCAGTGGTTTATCCAGACCCTCGCATCTACTTGTTACGAAACTGCCTGTTAATGGGAACTCACTCCAATGGAGGGAGGGCATGTGAATGGATGAATACTTCATTATTATATGTGAATAGTCACAGAGATATTCTTTGTTTGCATTCTCGAGGTATGCAAAGAGTGGCCACATAAAGGGCACTGACAAAGTTACAAAGTTACCATGCCGGGTCCTCCTTTGTTCTTTTGCCCCCCTGCCCCCCTCACAGCAGACCCCCCACGTCGGGTCCTCCTTTGTACTCCCCCCCCCCCCACCCCTCCCCCCCACACCCCCCCCCACCCACTCCCCCCCCACCCACTCCCCCCCCCCCCCCCCCCCCCCCCCCCCCCCCCCCCCCATCACGCGCGTTCAATCTGGCTCAATATTCACAATATCTTGCAAAAACAAACTGCATGGATGCCTTTCCTTTGCACCCCTCCACCCCACATCAACGAGTTCCGGGCCCATCATGACATACATCTCTTCTTGTGTCGCCTCCGTGCACTCGCCTACCCCACCCCCCCACCCTTGTCATGTCTTCCATCATTCCCCCCTGACCTGCCCCTTTCCGATACGGAACGGTCTGACCTCAGCAGAGCCTCACTTTTGTTCCCCTCCGCCCCACCTCAACGAGTTCCAGGCCCACCATGATGTCGAACTCTTCTTCCGTTGCCTCCGCCTCCGGGTCTTTTTCCTCATGTCCATGTGGCGATCCCATCTCCCGTCTCCAACATTCCACGTCCTCTGCGATTCCCCTCTGTGCCTGCCTTCTACCCTCTCTGGACCTTACTATTTCCATTTGCCAGCACGACGTCAACCATCTTGACCTCTTCACTCCCCTTACCCACTCCAATCTCATCCGCTCTAACCACACAGCCCTCTGCTCACTCTGCTACCATCCCGACACTGTTATTAAACCTGCCGACAAGGAAGGTGCTCTTGTAGTCTGAGGCCAGGCATCAGCTCACGGACACTTCCTCATCCCCACCCCTAGACCATGACCCCACAGATGAACACCACGCCACCATCTGAAAAACTGTTGGAAAAAGGGTCTCGACCTGAAACGTCACCTATCCATTATCTCCATAGATGCTGCCTGACCCGCTGAATTCCACCAGCACTTGAGCTATTCAAGGGTCTCAGCTTTAGGGCGAGGTTGAGTAAGCTAGGTCTCAATTCCTTGGAGCGCAGGAGGATGAGGGGTGATCTTATAGAGGTGTATAAGATCACGAGGTGAATAGATCAGATAGATGTACAGTCTGTTGCCCTGAGAAAGGTGAATCGAGAACCAGAGGACATAGGTTTACAGTGAAGGGGAAAAGATTGAATAGGAATCTGAGGGGTAACCTTTTCATACAAAGGGTGGTGGTCATATGGAATAAGCTGCCAGAGGAGGTAATTGAGGCGGGGATTATCCCAACTTTTAAGAACAGTGAGACTGGTGCATGGATAATGTGTATAAAGGAACTGCAGATGCTGGTTTAAACCATAGATGGACATAAAATGCTGGAGAAACTCAGCGGGACAGGCAGCATCTCTGGAGAGAAGGAATGGGTAATGTTTCGGGTTGGGGCCCTTCTTCAGACATGGATAGGATGGATTTGGAGGGATATGGGCCAAACGCGGGCAGGTGGGACCAGAGTAGTTGGGACGTTGGGCAATGTGGGTTGAAGGGCCTGTTTCCATGCTGGATCACTCTATGTCTCTATGACACTTTGTGTCCTTTTATGTAGATGTTCACTGAAGGTTTAGCCCTTCTCTTTGGTTTTGCTGGAGCCAGTGGACCTTCAATGTTAAGATTCAGAGCTCGTGTCCTGATAACGCTTCAATGGTTGGAAAGCACAAGATTTTGTAATGTAGTTTAGTTTAGAGTTACAGCGTGGAAACGGGCCCTTCAGCCCACCAGGTCCGTACTGACCAACAATCACCCTGTACACCAGCACTATCCTACACGCTAGGGACAATTTACAATTCACAGAGGGACAATTAACCTACAAATCTGCACGTCTTTGGAGGGTGGGAGGAAACCGGAGCACCCAGAGATAACCCATGCGGTCACAGGAAGAATGTGCAAACTGTATAGACAGCACCCGAGGTCAGGATTGAACCCGGGTCTCTGGCGCTGTAAGGCAGCAAGTCTACCGCTGCAGCCACCGAGCTGCCCATAATGTCTGGGTTGTTTGTGGTGCTGGTATAGGGATTGCACAAACTTGAGTCATTAGGAGGATCTATATATTCCTGGCATGGGCAGTTTAGCAATGTGATTCAGAGCCAAGGATTGGAGTTTGACTTCATCTCCAAACTAGTTTCCATCACGATCCATCAGTCTTCTCACCAGCCTTCAACCCACCATATACTCAGTGGGACTGAATGAACAGGTTGTGGACCGGGCAACGTTTATGTACAGCTTGCTTGTACCATGAGGTCCATGTAGCAACACACACAAGGAGGCAGCAGAGTGCAGCCTATCCCCTGCATTGATAATGACCTTCCATTGACTACATACAGCAGTGGACCACAAAACATCCCATTACCATTCATGTCTGGCATTGCAGGCTTACTAATGGCCCTGTCCCACGGTACGAGTTCATTCCAAGAGCTCTCCCGAGTTTGTCCTGATTCGAACTCGGAGATTTACGGTAATGGCCACTCGTCGGTACTCGGGGCTCTCGTGGACATTTTTCAACATGTTGAAAAATCTCCATGAGTCTTCCCGTGCTTACCTGCCGTTAGCGAGTCTTCCCGAGTACCTGCCGTTAGCGTTACGAGCCGCTAAGAGACGTCCTCGAGCTCCGACGTACCCGCTATGTTCATTCTCCGTGCTTACCGCGAGTTTGATTTTTTTTTTAACTCGGGAGAGCTCTTGGAATGAACTCGTACCGTGGGACAGGGCCATAACCAGTTGTCGTTTCACACACTTATCCTCAATCTGAAGGATAGTTAATGGCGAAAATAGACACAACATACTGGAATAACTCAGCAGGCCCAGACAGCATCTCAGGAGAAAAGGGTCGAGACCCTTCTTCAGACGGAGATTGTTAATGCCTTTATTTAAGTAGGGACCTATTCCTATACCTCCTGAACGTCAGAGTTACTCCAGCTTTTTGTGTCTAACTGCAGTTTAAACCAGCGTCTGCAGTTCCTTCTGACACAATCCGGATCCATAATTGGCTTGGTGATATGGATTTGAGAAGGGCAGCAGAGATGAACAAGCTGGTGGATCTTAATCAGTGGAGTAAATCGATGGGGAAAATCCTGAGGGATAGGAGTTACTCTTGGAAAGGCAGGGGTTGGGTGGGTATAGTCAACATGGCTTTGAGTGAAGAAAGTTCTGCCTCCCTAATTTCAGTTTAGTTTAGAGATGCAATGGGGAAACAGGCCCTTCGGTCCACCGAGCCCACACTGACCAGCGACCCCCGCACATTAACACTATCCTACACACACTGGGGACAATTTTACATTTACACCAAGAGAATTAACCTCCAAACCTGTACGTCTTTGGAGTGTGGGAGGAAACCGGAGATCGCGGAAAAAACCCACGCAGGTTACGGGGAGAACGTATAGACAGCATCTGTAGTCAGGATCGAACCCGGGTCTCTGGCGCTGCGAGGCTGCAACTCTACCGCTGCGCCACCGTGCTGCCCTTGATTGAAGAGATAACTATGATGGTTGATGAAGGCAGAACAGTCCACATGGATGTAGTGAGGCCTTTGACAAGGTTCCAAGTGATAGGGTGGTGCAGATGGTTAAGGTACATGGGATCCAGGGCAAACAGCCAGGCGGCCACCTCATATTTCGCTTGGGCAGCTTTCACCCCAGCGGGATGAATATTGATTTCTCTAAGCAACCCTTGCATCCCCTGACCCTCCGTCCCTCCCCCACCCTAGTCATACGGGTTTCGCTGTTGTCCTGTTGAGTTTCACCGTCTGCATAACTCGTTATCACTGAGCCCACAGCCAACAATGGACCATTGTGGGCTCCACCTTTCCTCAATCATTGTTATTTTTTGCTTATCTTTTATTCATTTGGTCTACATCTCTCTATATCACCGTCTACATCTCCCCCCTCCCCTGACTATCACTCTGAAGAAGGGTCTCGACCCGAAACATCACCCATTCTTCTATCCAGAGATACTGCCCGTCCCGCTGAGTTACTCCAGCTTTTTGTGTCTAACTTTGGTTTAAACTAGCGTTTGCAGTTCCTTACTATATAATCTGGATCCATAATTGGCTTGGAGATTTGGGGGCAGAATGTAGAGGTGTATGGATGTCTTTCTGCTTGGAAGTCTCGTGGTGTACCGTGAGGATCTGTACTGGGACCCTTGTGGTTTGTGATATATATTAACGACTTGGATATGAATGTACGAGGAATCATTAGAACGATTGCAGATGGCAGAAAAGCTGGTTGTGTTGTGGAAAGTGAGGGAACTTGTCTCATGCTTTAACAAGAAAAAATATTTTGGTTTTTATACACAAAGGGTGGTAGGTATATGGAACGAGCTGCCGGAAGAGGTAGTTGTGGCAGTTACTTAGTTTAGGGTTTAGATATACAGTAAGGAAACAGGCCCTTTGGCCCACTGAGTCCTCGCAGACCGTTACACTAGCACACTAGGAACAATTTATACCAAAGCCAATTAACCTACAACCTGCCAGCATGCTCGCTACTGTGCACCTGCTGATGTGCTTTCTTTGTGATTACATCAGTGTTCTCGGACCAGGAGAGATCTAGTGATGTGCACGCCCAGGAATTTGAAGCTCTTGACCCTTTCCACCATCGACCCGTTGATATAAACGGGACTGTGGGTCCCCATCCTCCCCCTTCCAAAGTTCACAATCAGTTCCTTGGTTTAGCTGGTGTTAAGAGCCAGGTTATTGTGCTGGCACCATTTGGCCAGTCAGTTGATCTCACTTCATTGTGATACGTCCCACAACAGTGGTATCGTCAGCGAACTTGATGATGGAGTTCGCATAATGAACGGCTACGCAGTCATGAGTATAGAGTGATTACAGCAGGGGTTTAAGCACGCAGCCTTGAGGTGCTCCCGTGCTGCTTGTTATCGAGGCTGACACATTTCCACCAATACGAACAGACTGTGGTCTGTGGACTGTGGTCCATATAGACAGCAACCGTGGTCAGGATCGAACCTGGGTCTCTGGCGCTGTGAGGTGGCAACTCTACCGCTGAGCCACCGTGCCGCCCCTATTGTATCAATTAAGAGAAATCTGGACTAGTACATTGAAAGGACAGGTTTAGAGCGATATGGGCCCAGCGCTGGCGGGACTAGTATAGATAGGACACGTTGGTCAGCATGGACAAGTTGGGCTGAAGGGCCTGTTTCCCTGTAGCACTCTACGACTCTAAGTTGGAAGGAGAGTTGGGTGGGGTGATGGCAGATAGACTTTAATCCACACGTGTGTGAGCTGATGCATTTTGGTCGATGAAGCAGAAGCAAGACGTATGCAGTAGTACTGAGGAATGACAATGAACAGAAGGACATTGGGTTTCAAGTCCATAGTTCCCTGAAAATGCCAGTGAAGATGTATAGAATGGTGAAGAATGGATATATAGAGTGATACAGGGTGAAAACAGGCCCTTCGGCCCAACTTGCTCACACTGGCCAACATGTCCCATCTACAATGGTCCCACCTGCCTGCGTTTGGCCAATATCCCTCCAAACCTGTCCAATCCATGTACTTGTCTAACCGTTTCTTAAATGTTGGGATAGTCCCAGCCTCAACTACCTCCTCTTGCAGCTTGTTCCACACTGTGTGAAAAGGTTAACCCTCAGCTTCCTGTTAAATCTTTTCCCCTTCACCTTAAACCTATGTCCTCTTGGTAAGCTTGACCCCATAAGCATTGAGACGTTATGTTGCAACTTTACAAAACACTGGTTTGACACAAAGTGCTGGAGTAACTCAGTGAGTCAGGCTGCATCTCTGGAGAACATGGATAAGTGATGTTTGGGGAGTAGGCGCAGTGGGAGATATTGTGTGCAGTGCTGGCCACCACACAATGGGAATGATACAGTCAAACTGGAGAGAGTGCAAAGGGCTCCATGTTTGGGTTTGTTTTCCCTGGAGTGATAAGTGAGAGGCAGCTGGAACTAGGGAGAATCTTTTTAAAATGTTGGGTTGATATTTGGAACTTGCTACCCAAGGAGGTGATGGAATCAGATACAATCTTTACATTGAAGAAGCATTTAGGGACCTGTGAATAGAGAAGGCACAGAAGGGTGTGCAATTCTGGTTAGCGTAGATAGGCAACAAAGGTCAGTATGGATGTGGTGGGCTGAATGGCCCGCTTCCTGCTGTACGGCTCTGTGACACTTCCAGGACAGGTCGCAGGTAAGGTCGAAGAGAGACACAAAGTGGTGGAGTAACTCAGCGGGTCACACACCATCTCTGGAGAAGATTGGATGGGTAACGTTTCGGGCCGAGACCAGTTCTCATTGAAACTTCATTGCAACTTACCCAATAGTGCAAGGGCTGGATAGAGTGGATGTGGGGAGGTTGCTTCCGCCAGAGGGAGGTTCCTAGACCAGAGACCACAGCCTCAGAAGAAGAGGACAAACATTTAGAAAGGAAATTAGGAGGAATTTCTTTAGTCAGAGAGTGGTGAACCTGTGGAATTAATTGCCACAGACAGCTGTGGAGGCCAAGTCATTGGATATTTTTAAGACGGGAAGCGATAGATTCTTGATTAGTACAGGTGTCAGGAGTTATGGGGAGAAGGCAGGAGAATGGGGTTGAGAGGGAAAGATAGATCAGCCATGATTGAATAATGGAGTAGACTTGATGGGCCTAATTCTGCTCCAAGAACATATGAACATGAGAAACGTCTCCAGACTGTAAACAGGGGGTGGGATGGGGTGAAGAACAGGAGCATTCAGGGCCAGCCACAAATTACCTCAGGTAGGGTGTTGCCTGGTAGGTCCAATGTTGGCTGGGGAAGGTTTGATCTCAAGAAACACAATGTGGAGAACTGTGGAACTGGTAAAACTACAAGGGTGAAGGAAGGGGACAAGAGGGGAGGGGAAGGGAATGAATGTAGAAGTTAATTAAAATTAGAGAATCCAATCTTCACACCGTTGGGATGTAAACTATCCCAGTGAAACATCAGGTGCAGTTCCTCCAATTTGCTTTTAATCTCCGCTTACAAAATACATATTGGCAATGAATTCCATAGATTGACCACTCTCTGATGAAAGAAATTCCTCCTCATCTCTTTTTTAAACGTACCAAGATAAATGAATCCCCTCTGCGTGCATGAGATCCACACCTTACTATTCCCTGCATATCCTTGTGTCTATCTTAAAGCCTTTTAAGGGCTATTGTATCTGCCTCCACCACCACTCCTGGCTGTACATTCCAGGCACCCACCACCCACTGTGTTTAAAATAAATTTGTCCTGCTCATCTCGCTTAAACTTTGCCCTTTCACCTTTGAGCTGTGCCCTTTAGTCTTTGACATTTTCACCCTGGGGGAAAACGGCTTTTGACTGTCTACCTAGTTTAGGCCTCCCATCATTTTATATACTTCTATTAGATCTCTCCTCAGCCTCCACAATCCAAGTTTGTCCATCTTCTCCATGCAGCAGGCAACGTTTTGGTCAACCGCTCCTGCCACCCCTCTCCAAAGCCTCCCCGATCCCTATCCCCCCTGCATTGGGGCAACGGGAACTGCTTACAATACCACAAATGCGGCCAAAGTGAAGTCCCATAAAGCCGCGTGATGACTTCCCGACCCTTAAGCTCAAAGTGTAAGGAGGAACTGCAGATGCTGGTTTAGACCGAACACAGACACAAATATCTCAGCGGGTCAGGGAGCATCTCAAGAGACAAGGTGACATTTTGGGTTGAGACCCTTCTTCAGACTGAGAAACGAGAGAAAGGAAAACAAGAGATATAGACAGCAAATAGGAGAATTAATGAGCAAAAAGCAATGATAATCAAGGATAGATAGAGCCCACAATGGTCTATTGTTGGCTGTGGGCTTGGTGATAACGAGTTATACAGATTTATACTCAATGCCCTGATCGATGAAGGCAAATATCCCATATGTCTTCTTTTCCACTCTTCTCCACCCGAGCTGCCATTTTCAGGGCTATTGACTTGGACCCCAAGATTCCTGTGTATGTTAGTACCGTTAAGGGTCTGTCCCACGATGCGAGTTCACCCAAGAGCTCTCCCGAGTTTAAAAAAAATCAAACTCGTGGTACCTCATCACGAGTATTTTTTTACTCTTGAAAATTTTTCACATTGTTGAAAAAAGGTCACAAGTTTCCGCGTTTCCTGTGTACCTGCCGTTAGCATTACGAGCCGTTACGAGACATCCACGAGCACCAACGTACACGCTACGTATATTCTACGTACTTACCACGAGTTAGATTTTTTTTTTAAACTCGGGAGAGCTCTTGGGTAAACTCGCATCGTGGGACAGGGCCTTTAAGGGTCTTGCCATTAGCTGTTCGTTTTATCCATTAATAATGGTGAGATGGTTGGGATGTGTATACAATGGTTTACTAACACGTTTTATTCTAACATTTGTGTCTGTTCTGTTCCGCACGCTTTCCAGTGGATACTAAAGGTGGGAAAGGCCACAGCATTTCAACTCCGTCAGTTAATAGTACAGCAGATATCTCTAGTTCTGTGCTAAGCTATAAATGTAGGCCTAAGAAGTCCCTAGCGGCAGCAAAAGACTGCATATTCCAAATCCTTCCCTCCAAGTTCAAACCCAAGTTACCTGTAAACATCATTCTACCCCAGGATAGAGAGAGTGTATGTCCACAGAGAGCACAGAGCTGTGAGAACCTTCTTGGTGACACCATCCAGCTGGACAACAGGAGAGCGGTGGTGAAGGAGACCGGGCAGAGCTGTGAGTCTCTCTTGGTCAAAGAGGCAGAGGAGCCATCTCTTTGTTTGAGTGTGGGGCGGAGAGGGCAGGAGTTGGATGGCGCTGCTGGAAGATGCCCGTACCCTGACGGCCTTGCTGATGATGCTGCCCACTTTACCCAACCTGGAGTCAACGTGGACCGGATCAGTGGGCCGGTGCCCCCTTTAGCCGGTGCCAGCTCCTCGGTGGAGTCCCGGTTCGAGTGTGGCCCGCGGGTCGGGGACGAGCGGGGCAGGGTCTGGGGGGAGTCGGACGGTCCCCCGTGGTCTTCCGTGTCCTCCAGGGTCAGTCAGTTTGAGCAGATCATCCAGAGGTCCCAGTCGATGCCTTCGCTCAATCTGGGCAGCGACTCGACGCCATGCAAGAGCCCGATGCCCTCTCCCTCCGTGCCATACATGCAGCTGGCACAATCGGCCGAGTCGCTCTTAGACCTCCCGCCTTGGGGCAAGGAGAAGCTGGCCGACGTGCGGATCACCGTCCACCAAGCTTCAGCCTCGGGCAGCGAGGCGGAGGACGTGGCTTCAGGCCACGGTGAAGTGGTGGTCTCCGAGACGCCCTCTCCTTGCCCCGACCCCGAGCTCGTCTGCCTGTCCACCCTCTCGGGGGACATCTGTGCCAACAGGCGACCATCCCTCACCACGCACGATGCCAGCCAACACAAGGAACCCCTCCTCGCCTCTGACACCAGCTTCGCTGCCCTTCCCCGGCACGTGGGACCTGCAGAGCTCTCCTGCCGGCTACGCCACGTCATCCGCTCCCTCTCTCCAGGAACCTCTACCTCCTGAGTCCAAGGCCATTCAGGCTCAAAAGGCCCTCTCTGCACAAGTTCCGAAACCCTTTCACCTTGGTGGACTCGGCAAGCCAGACCGAGGTGGAGGACAAGGCGGGAGGTTTGCTGGCTAGACCAGTCGCTCTGAGGCGGCAGCCCAACGCCAAGCCGCCCCAACCCACCCGCACGACTTCCATTCACGTCGTGGAAGCGCTGAGACGCTCGGCTGTAACCACGCCTGCCCGAGATGGCGGCATCTCGGATTCTGATCTCTCTAATGGAAGCCGCGCACCGTTGGGTGCGCCCGGTCCAAACCGCAGTCGGCGCAGTGAAGTGGAGATGTTTCCTCAAGGTGGACCTTCCAGTAACTCAACAACGCTCTGTCTCTCTGCACTCTCTCTTCCTGTGTCTCTACTCCAACATCTACCCCCCCCCCCCCCCCCCACGCACCCAATCTACAAGTCCCAGCATGTGCTCTTCACCTCTGGAGTCAGTGATGTTACTTCTCCTTGGAGGCTCTGCTGTTCCTCCCTGTTTGATACCATCATCCTCCTGCAGAGAGTGGATGTGAAGAAGATGTTTCCACTAGTGGCAGAGTCTAGGTCCAGACGTCATAACCTCAGAATTAAAGGCCGTTCCTTTAGGAAGGGGATGAGGAGGAATTTCTTTATTCAGAGGGAGGTAAATAAGTGGAATTCATTGCCACAGACGGCTGTGGAGGCCATCAATGGATATTTCTAAGGCAGAGATAAATAGATTAGTACAGGTGTCAGGCAAGAAGGCAGGAGAATAGGTTAGGAGGGAGAGATAGATCAGCCATGTTTGAATGGCAGAGTAGCCTTGATGGGTTGAATGGCCTAATTCTGCTCTTAACACTTATGACCTTGTGAACATAACTTGTTAGACATAAAGTGCTGGAGGAACTCAGTGAGTCACACAACATCTCTGGAGAAACATGGATAGGTGACGCTTCAGGTCGGGACCCATTTTCTCCAGAGATGCTGCCTGACCTGTTGAGTTACTTCAGCGCTTTGCGTCTCCATTTGGTTGAGCCTAAAGAAGGGTCCTGACCCGAAACGTCACCTATCCTGTTTCTCCAGAGATGCCGCCTGACCCACTGAGTTACTCCAGCACTTTGTGTCTATCTTTGGTATAAACCTGCATCTGCAGTTCTACTTTTTAACTCGAGTTGTTGACTGCCTGTGGTCAGCTTGTCCAGTAAGTAAAGAAGTATCTTATGATCCTGGTCTCAAGATCACATATTGTCAGCTTAGAAAGACCTTGGTGTACAACTAGTAGCAACTCTGTATGAAATTGGTGATTCAGGAATCCCGTGGCCATGGAAACAGAAGACCCTCCCCCCAGTTGAAATGGTCACCCTAAACACTCTTGCATCTTACAGTCCCACCCAACCATTTAGACTGAATCTTTACCCTAGCTCTCAATACATTGACGCTGGAGTGTTAGGAGGTCCTAACTCACAAATTGCAACTACCCTTTCTCTAAGTCATGGTCGATACAAGATCTACAATAAAAGATAAGTAAGTTTATTGGCCAAGTATTCACATACAAGGAATTTGCCTTGGTGCTCCACCCACAAGTAACAACATGACATCCAGTGACAGTTACGAATGGCTCAGAAAACACTAAGCATTAATAATAATAAAACATTAATGATAAAACACCATTGATCAAGCATGTGAACCAACAAAATACTAGATCAAAGGGAGGCTACAGATTTTTGGCTGTTGAGTAGAGCAACTACTCGTGGATAAAAACTGTTTTTATGTCTGGCTGTGGCAGATATAAGATGCAGTAACTTTTACAATTGCAATGTTTAAGAAGCATTTAGACAGGTACATGGATAGGACAGGTCTTCGAGGGATATGGGCCAAAACGTAGGCAGGTTAGACTAGTGCAGATGGGGCATGTTGGTCGGTATGGGCATGTTGGGCCGCAGGGCCTGTTTCCAGGCTGTATGGCTCTCTAACCTCATAGTCCGCTTGGGTAGCTTACAACCCAACTGTATGAACTTTGAATTCTCCAAACCCTCGCCCTATCCTTTCTTCCCTCAACATCCCCTCCTCCATTCCCCCCCCCTCCTCCCCCCCTGTGCCCCACCTGGTCTCGCACCTATATCTCCCCTCAACCCTCTATATCCCACCTCCATTCCTTGCACTAGCTTCACAATGTACAACTCGTTAATCCTTTTGTCTCACGCCCTTTTGTGGCACAGTTGCGCAGTGGTAGAGTTGCTCCCTTACAGCAACAAAGATCCCGGTTCCATCCTGACCAGACTGTACGGAGTTTGTACGTTCTCTCTCCTCAAGGGTTTTCTCCGATGCTCCACTTTCCTCCCACATTTCAAAGATGTGCAGGTTTGTAGGTTAATTGGCTTCTGTAAATTGCCCCCTAGCATAGAACTAGTGTACGGGTGATCAATGGTCGGCGTAGACCTGGTGGGCTGAAGGGCCTGTTGCCACGCTGTATCTATAAACTGATCCCTAAACCAAACTAAAACCTTCCATGTTTCCATCTCTGCCTTATTAACCCCCCCCACCCCACCCCACCTGTATCAACCTATTACCTGCAAGGCCTTGTCCTGCCCCCCCTCTCTACCAGCTTCCTTCCCCTGTCCCTCTTATAATCAGTCTGAAGAAGGGTCCCGACACGAAACGTCATCTATCCATGTTCTCCAGAGATGCTGCCTGACCCGCTGAGTCACACTAGCAATTGATGTCTTCCCATAGTCATGTTATCGAATGCAAAGATGTGTGTATATACGTCTATGTATATAGGTTCACACTGACACATACACCATTAGGTGGTTACCTCTTGGTAGCTTGTTTGCCTAGACTCGATTGGAATATAATCGAGTCTAGGCAAAATCTACTCAAGAACCACAAATTAGTGGAACAGCAATAGAGTTGCTGCCTTACAGAGCCAGAGACCCGGGTTCGATCCTGACTACGGGTGCTGCCTGTACGGAGTTTGTACGTTCTCCTTGTGACTGCATAGATTTTACCCGGGAGCTCCGGTTTCCTCCCACACTCCAAAGATATACAGGTTTGTAGGTTAATTGGCTGGGTAAAATGGTAAATTGTTCCTAGTGTTTGTGGGATAGTGTTAATGTGCGGGGATCGCTGGTCAGTGTGGACTCTGTGGTCAGAAGGGCCTGTTTCCGTATCTATAAACTAAACTATATTAAACTAAAAATAAACTAGAGTTGGCTTTTAAATGCTTGGTCCAGGATGGTTTATCTCAACTGTAATCTTAAGAGAAGTAGAGATGTGGAAAAATGTAGGGAGGGAATTCAGTTTAGTTTATCGTCACGTGTAGCGAGGTACAGTGAAAAGCTTTTGTTGCGTGCTGACCAGTCAGCAGAAAGACTATACATGATTACAATCGCAGTGTATACATACATGCTAAGGGAATAATGTTTAGCGCAAGGTAAAGCTGGCAAAGTCCGATCAAAGACAGCACGAGAGTCACCAACGAGGTAGATAGTAGTTCAGGACCGCTCTCTGGTTGTGGTAGGATGGTTCAGTTGCCTGATAACAGCTGGGAAGAAACTGTCCCTGAATCTGGAGTTGTGTTGCCGGGTCCACAGCTGCCGGAAGTGGGAGAAGGAAACTGGGAACCTTTGGGGTCCGGAATTAGAGGAATGCCAATCCAGGAAGCTGGAGCGACGGAGATTGTTCCAATGGTGAGGGGAACTGGACTGTAGAGAGATTAAGCAAAGGGATAGGAATTTTATTACGCTTGATGTGTTACAGGAACAGTAGTTACCGATTATTCCCTTTTAGCTTTGTTTTAATCAGGTCCCTGAATGTTGGGTTCAAAAGGGCAGCTAGTTGGATGTTGTAGATAACCTATCAATGTTCACACTGGTAAGTGGCGATGTAGTTGAATAAAGCAAGAGGGCTTCACCACTCCTCTTTACACCCTCTTTATACCCTGAGTAGGTCATGAGTATAGTTGGGAGACAGACACAAAATGCTGGTGTAACTCAGCGGGTCAGGCAGCATTTCTGGAGAAAAGAAGTAGGTGACGTTTCAGGTTGAGACCCTTCTTCAGAAGTTGGGAGGTCATGTTAAAGTTGGATAAGACATTGTTGAGGCCACATTTAGAGTATTGCACTCAATTTTGGTCGCCATGTTATAGGAAAGATGTTGTCAAGCTGGAAAGGGTGCAGAGAAGATTTACAAACATGTCGCCATGTTTCAAGGGCCTGAGCTGCAGGGAAAGGTTGAGCAGGCTAGTTCTTTATTTCTTGGAGCGCAGGAGGATGAGGGGGTGGTCTTTTCGCGTTGTACAATATCATGAGAGGAATGCATTGGGTAGACGCGTAGAGTCTCTGGCCCTGAGTGGAGGACATAGGATTAAAATGAGAGGGGAAAGATTTAATAGAAACCTGAGGGGTAACGTTTTTACACCAAAGATAGTGGGTGCATGGAACAAGCTGCCAGAGGATGTAGTTGGTGCAGGTACTGTCAAAATGTTTAAGAGACACTTGGCAGGTACATGGATAGGACAGAGTTTAGAGGGATATGGACCAAATGTGGACAGGTAGTACTAGTGTAGATGGGGCATGTTGGTCGGTTTGTATAAGTTGAGATGAAGGGCCTGTTTCCACACTGACTTGAAGACTCTGTTGCCCTCCCCTCCACTCCCAGCAGTTCTAAAGCAACCCAAGATCTTGATCATTATTGATTTTAGCTGAGTTTAGTTTGGAGATACAGCGTGGAAACAGGCTCTACGGCCCACCGAGTCCGCGCAGACCATTGAGCACTTGCACACCAGTTCTATCCCGCACACTCGGGGCAATTTGCAGAAGCCAAATAACCTACAAACCTGCACGTCTTGGGAGTGTGGGAGGAAACCGGAGCACCCAGAGAAAACCCACGCAGGTCACGGGGGGAACATACAAACTCCGTACAGAAAACATCCGAAGTCAGGATGGAACCTGGGCCTCTGGGGCTGTGAGGCAGCAACTCTACCGCTGCACCAGGGTCCTGCCCAAATTGATGAAGGAAGTCAGTGATGCTGGAGTCTGGAAGTGTGTTCCAGCAAGGGTCAGCACTTGGGCAAAGGGATCCAACCCAAGGGGTGACTGGTGTTGAGAGTGTCCAAGGCACTTTCTTTTTGGTCCAGTTTTCCCCCCACGATCAGTCTGAAGAAGGGTGCGTCACCTACACAATACGTCACCTATCCATGCCTTCCAGAGATGCTGCCTGACCCGCTGAGTTACCCCATCACTTCAGTGTCTGTCTTTAATATAAACCAGCACCTGCTGTTCCTTTTCATTACATAGAGTGGACTTTTCTTTGCCTGGTTGCTGCCAGTTCTAAATGGTTGTACTTTTCATGCCAGTGTGCCATCTTCCAGCATCAGTCTACTCGATCGTTAATATATTTGATAAACTGCAGTAAACATTTCTGTGTTTTACCAACCATTCACGGCAGGATTAAGTTTGCTACTGCGCCTATGAAATGTCCTGTCTAGTTTAGTTTAGAGAAACAGCACGGAAACAGGCCCACCGTGTCCGCACCGACCAGCGATCCCCGCACACCAACACTATCCCACACCCACTCGGGACAATTTACACTTTTTACCGAAGCCAATTAACCTACAAACCTGCACGTCTTTGGAGTGTGGGAGGAAAGTGGAGCTCCCGGAGAAAACCCACGCAGGTCACGGGGAGAATGTACAAACTCCGTGCAGATAACAGCCATGGTCTGGTTTGAACCCGGGTCTCCGGCGCTGTGAGGCAGCAACTCTCCCGCTGCGTTTCGTGCTGTCTCTTACGCTTTAAACGGTTATGTCGTCCACGACGTGAGGATTAACTTTGCTTTATGTTGTCTCCGGGTAGAATCGGACTCGGTGAGGTTGTCCACTCCGATCGAACGCATGGAGACCCCTGAGGAGATGTGCCGTCGGCGTCACGAGGACAAGGAGGTGGGTCCGCGCACAATGACCGCTCTGGTGTGAGGTCAATGGCCTTTGGCCAGGGCAGTGTCTCAGTCAGTTTAGATGTGTCGGCAGGAACTGCAGATGCTGGTTTCCAGCGAAGATACATACAGAAAGCTGGAGTAAAATCAGCGGGACAGGCAGCATCTCTGGAGAAAATGGATGGGTTACCTTTCTGGTCGAGCCCCTTCCTCAGACTGGTTATGGATAAGGGAAACGAGAGGTATAGACGGTGATGTGGAGAGATAAAGAACAATGAATGAAAGATGCACAAAAGTCACGATGATATTGGAAACAAGCCATTGTTAGCTGGTTGTTGGGTGAGAACGAGAAGCTCTTGACCCGAAACATCACATTTTTTTCCCTCCGGCGATGCTGTCTAACCCTCTAAGTTACTCCAGTTTTTTGTGTCTATCTTTAGATTAGTTGAGTTTATTGTCACGTACCAAGGTACAGTGAAAAGCATTTGTGGCGTGCTGAACGGAAAGACAATACATGATTGCATAATGACCCATAGAGCAATATAATGCTCGTCTTCTTAAAGCGATCACTGCACTGATATGTCTGAAGAGGCTCAATGTTATTTTAATTTTGGTTTAGTCTAGTTTATTATTGTCAGTGTACCGAGGTACATAAAAGGCTTTTATTTGCATGCTATCCAGTAAAAGACAAGACTACACATGGTTACAACCATGCATAGATAAAGGATAAAGGGAACAGCATTTAGTTCAGTTTAGTTTATTGTCACCTATACTGAGGTACAGTGAAAAGCTTTTGTTGCGTGCTATCCACTCAGTGGAAAGACAATACATGATTACAATCGAGCCGCCCACAGTGTACAGATACAGGATATGGGGAATAACTGGATTAGTTCTAGATATAACATTGGATTAATTCTGATTATAGATAGTTCAAAGGTCTCCAACCATCTTGTGGATAAGCATTTCACAAGTTCTACGAGCTGAATTAGGCCATTTGGCCCATCAAGTCTATTTACTCTGTTAAGCCTGATAGCCTCTTCTACCTGTCTATATTAATTGGTTATAATATTTACACCTCATAGAGTAATACAGAATGGATATATACCCTTTGACCGAACTTACCCAAGTTGACCAAGATGCCTTATCTACACTGGTCCCACTGCCTGCATTTGGCCCATATCCTTCTAAACCTGTCCTATCCATGACCCTGTCCACGTATCTTTTACATATGTTGTCTGCCTCAACTGCCTCCTCTGGCAGATCGTTCCATATACCCACTACCCTCTGTGTGGAAAAGTTTCTGGAGGAGATCAGTTTCCTATTAAATCTTTCCCCACCTCACCTTAAACCAATCTTGATTTCCCTTTTCTGGGTAAAAGCCTCTGTCCGTGTACCCGATCTATTCCCCTCATGATTTTGTACACCTCATCCTCCTGCTCTCCAAGGAATAAAGTCCTAACCTGCCCAAACTCTTGCTATAGCTCAGGCTCTCAAGTCCTGGCAACATCCTCGTACATCTTCCCTGTATTCTTTCCAGCTTAACAATATCCTTCCAATGACAGGGCGACCAAAAATGAACACAATACTCCAAATGCGGCCTCACCAGTGTCTTGTACAGCTGTAACATAATATCTTAAATACTCGGACAGATGGGGGCCAATGTGCCAAAAGCTGCCTTGACCGCCCTATGGTTCTGGATTAATAAGAGTGTTAAGGTGGTAAAGCTATTAAACCCAATGCATTCCCCTTCTCAATCGTACAAGAAACCTGCATTCCAACCTCCAATATCAGCAGACAGACCAAAGTGCTGACGAAATGGGCAAAATGGGGAAAATTGCGGGCGTTCATAAAGTTCACAAAGTGCAAAGTTCATAAGTGATAGGATCAGAATTAGGCCATTCGGCCCATCGTCCATCTTGCCATTCAATCGTGGCTGATCTATCTCTCCCTCCTAATCCCATTCTCCTGGCTTCTCCACATAACCCCTGACACCCGTATTAATCAAGAATCTATCTATCTCTGCCTTAAAATTGTAACCATTGCAGTTGTAGAAGACATTGGTGAGGCCGCGTTTAGAGTATTGCGATCAGTTGTGGGCACCATGTTACAGGAAAGATGTTGTCAAGCTGGAGAGGGTGCAGGGAAGATTTATAAGCATGTTGCTCGGTTTCAAGTGCCTGAGCTATAGGGAGAGGTTGAGCAGGCTAGTTCTTTATTTCTGGCAGTGCAGGAGGATGAGGGGTGATCTTATAGAGGTGTACAATCCCCACCGACCTGCGATCCCTGCACAATAACACTATCCTACACACACTGGGAAATATTTACTTTTATCCCAAGACAGTTAACCTACATACGTGCACATCTTTGGAGTGTGGGAGGAAACTGAAGATCTGGGTGAAAACCCACGCAGGTCACGGGGAGAATGTACAAAGACAGCACCCGTAGTCGGGATCGAACCCGGGTCTCCGGCGCTGTAAGCGCTGTAAGACACACAACCTTTATATGAGGCAAGATTTTCATCTGAAGTGAATATTGCCCGATTGGGTCTCTGCTGAATTACTCATGCTACTGCCCCGTGTGTTAAACGTGCTGGAGTCACGTCACTTGGTGAATGCCATCAAACCAAACCTCCATTTTGGAGGCGTTGCCGTCATTGTATGTCCTGTTGCCGATCTTCTGTGGTCCAAGATGGAAGGTATGCGTTAAATTGGGGTTCAGTTTCAGTACGACTGTCTGTCTTTGCTGTTTGTACTCCATCATACTCTCGTTAAAAAGGTCCATCTAATCCTGTTTTATCTTGCCTCCATATAAGGCGATTGGACATTCCCGTATGTAAAAACACAAATCAGCTTCCTAACGGGAAGTTTACTTCAGTTTAGTTCAGATTAGTTTAATCTAGTTTAATTTATTGTCACTTGTACCGAGGTACAGTGAAAACCTTTGCTTGTTGCGTGCTAACCAGTCAGTTCAAAGACTATGCATGATTACAATCAAGTTGCCCACAGTGCACAGATCCAGGATAAAGGGAATAACGTTTAGTGCAAGGTTAAGTTCAGTAATGTCCAATTAAAGATAGTCTGAGGGTCTCGAATAAGGTAGATGGGAGGTCAGGACTGGATTCTAGCTGGTGATAGGATGGTTCAGTTGCCTAATAACAGCTGGGAAGAAACTGTCCCTGAATCTGGAGGTGTGCGTTCTCACACTTCTGTACCTCTTGCCTGATGGGAGAGGGGAGAAGAGGGAGTGACCAGGGAGAGACTGGTCCATCATAATGCTGCTGGCCTTGCCGAGGCAGCATGAGGTGTGGATGGATTCAATGGAAGGGAGATAGACATAAAATGTTGGAGTAACTCAGCGGGACAGGCAGCATCTCCGGAGAGAAGAAATGGTTGACGTTTTGGGTTGAGACCCTTCTATAGACTGTCAGGGGAGGGGGAGACACAGAGACGAGGAAGTGTAAGGTGAGAACATGACATCAAAGGGGATGTAGAAGAAGGAAAATGTAGAATAGAAATTGTTTGCTGGGAGAAGTTGACAATGAAGTATACAGAGATAAAATGTAATCAGGGGACAGTCATACAGGTTGGAGAACTAGGAAGGGGGAGGGATGGAGAGAGAGGGAAAGCAAGGAAGGGAGGTTGGTTAGCATGATGGTCTGGGGTGCATCCACAGGGTGCAAGAGCCTCGTCTGAACACCACACATTGCGTATAAATATCCTTTATTAAAGCCAGATCATAAAACATGTGGAACGTCACAAACATGTGGAACGTCACAAACATGTGGACCTTCACAAACTTTTTAATAATGTGTTTGAACTTTTTTTTTGACAAGAAAATTTGGCTTTTTTCAAACCAGACTTTTTTACCATCCCATTTTGTGCAATTTTCTAACAGAGACTGTTAGAAGAGCAGAGACGGCTCAAACGAGAACAAGAGGAGGCTGACATTGCAGCCAGAAGGCACACGGGCATCGCTCTCACTCACCACCAGTTTATCACTAATGAGAGATTTGGGGACCTCCTTGACATAGACGAGGCAGCAAGGAGGAGATCAGGGTCAGAGGTCGGTTCTGCTTAAATCGGCGCTCAACCCAACCCCAAAGCAATGGCCGCCACCTTCCGTCTGCCGTGCTGTTCCATCGCCTGGCTTTCTGCGGCTTACGGAACTAACCCCGCACTAGTCGCTAACGGTGGTGGAGTGTGGTGCTGGGGGTCTCGCATGGTCAAACCCACCTCATAGTTCACCCTTGTGGCTGAAGTTTGTGTGTGTGTGTGTGTGTGTGTGTGTGTGTGTGTGTGTGTGTGTGTGTGTGTGTGTGTGTGTGTGTGTGTGTGTGTATGAATGTGTGCGCATGAGTGTGTGTATGTGCGTGAGTGTGTGCATGAGTGTGTGTGTGTGTGTGTGCACGTGTGTGTGCGTGCATGCATGAGTGTCTGCTTGTGTGTGTGTGCATGTGTGTTTGAGTGCGCATGTGTTTATGTGTGTGTGCATGTAAGTGTATGCTGGCGTGTGTGTGCGCGTGAGTGTGCATGCGTGAGTGTGTATGAGTGTCAGTGTGCTTGTGTGTGTATGCAGTGTGTGCGCACATGTGTGCGTGCGCTTGTGTTTATGTGTGTGTGCATGTAAGTGTATGTGTGCGTGTGTGTGCATGTATGCGTGCTTATGTGTGTGTAAGTGTATGCACGTGTGTGTGCCGATGCATGTGTAAGTGTATACACGTGTGTGTGTATGCTTGTGTGTACGTAAGTGCATGCCTGTGTGTGTAAGTGTATATACTTGTGCACCTGTGTGTGTGTCAGTGTATACTCGTGTGTGTGTGAGGAACATTCCAATCCCTCTGCGCTGGTGTTACACGCTGCCTTTTTGTGCCCCCAATCGCAAAGCCTGTGGCCTAGCTGTGTGCATCGTCAGTCCCTTTACTCACTGTGGATGTGGTGCTTGGGGAGGTCGTGCAGTTTAAATGAGGATTCACCAGGTTTTGCTAAATCAAAGGAATCCCGCGTGGCCGGGATCGGAAACTGCGTCGTTCACGGCTCCACTGTCACGAGCGTACTCGCAACGCACTTTGTAGATTGCCCCTTTGCTGAGCTCACTCTGACACCTCTCTTTGGGGAACCCCTTTTAGTTTACATCAGAGATACAGCGCGGAAACAGGCCCTTCAGCCCACTGGGTCTGTGCTGAACAGCGATCACCCCGTACTCTAAGTTCATCCTACACACTAGGGACAATATTACCTAGGGACAATTAAACCTACAAACCTGTACGTCTTTGGAATGTGGGAAGAAACCGGAGCACCCGGAGAAAACCCACGCAGTCACAGGGAGCACGTGCAGACAACGCTGTAATCAGCACCTCTGGCCCTCGACTCTCCCACCAGCGGAAGCATCCTATTCACACACCACTATCTCCAGGCCTTGCAATGATTCAATTATACTTTATTGTCACATGTACCTAGTTACTTTGAAATGCCTTGTTTAGGGTACAACAAAATTCACACAGCAGACCTCACCTGGGCAGTACACAAGTTTTGCCACGATTCTGGCAGAGACAAAGTTACGAAAGTTCACCGAACCGACCTATCGACTGCCTGCTGCCGCACGTGCCAGCAGCCCCCCCCCCCCCCCCCCCCCCCCTCACCTCCACCGCTGGGTCCCCCTTCGTTCCAGCGTTCATTTGTTCAACACACCCCAAGTGGGTTTAATGCCAGAGATCGTCACTGCCACAGGAGTTGTCTTGAGGGGCAGTTCCCTTTAATATCACATGATTCTGCTGCCTCCCAGAACAGACACTCGTCCTTTGAACTCTGTCCCGCTGAGTTACTCCAGCCTTTTGTGTCTATTCTCAACTTGGATTTGGCCCTGGTCTGTTTTAGAACAAAGAACGGCGGAGGAATTACGGCCCTAGAAAAGTGCATTGACCTAAAATCCGTTCATTTCCGACACTGATCACATTTTCTCTATTGGAATTTCTTGACTTTGAAACTACAGTTTTTTTAAAGCCATAACCGTGTGGAAGCAGGCCGTCCGGCCCAACTTGCCACGCCGACCAACATGCCCGTCTACACTAGTCCCACCTGCCTGCGTTTCACCCATATCCCTCTAAACCTGTCCTATCCATGTACCTGTCCAAATGTCTTTTGAACATTGCGATAGTACCTGCGTCAACTACCTCCTCCGGCAGCTCGTTCCATACACCCACCACCCTTTGAGTAAAGAAAATTGCCCCTCAGATTTCTATTAAATCTTTCTCCCCACCTCGCCAAAAACCTATGCCCTTGATTCCCCTATTCTGGGCAAAAGTGTGCATTCACCCAATCTATTCCCCTCATGGTCTTGTACGCATAATTGATATTTCTATCAATTTATCTATTTTTTCTTCTGTTACTTTCCATTTGTTCAGGCAGTGATAATTCCAATAATCCGCAAAAAATTATAAATGACAGCAAATCTTCTTGCATGTAGGTGGGATGAATGTGTTGGCAGGATAACAACACAAAATATTTGCATAGAAAAAAAGCACAGTACAGCACAGGATCAGGCCCTTCGGCCCACAATGGCCATGCTGAACTTGATGCCAAGTTACACTATTTCTCACCTACATGTCCCCCCTCCACTCACTACCCTCCTCCCCCCTCCCCATGCCTGTCTCTTTCCTCCTTCTGGCTTCACTGTCTGTAACTCTGTCTCACACCTTCTTTCAGAGGAACAGAGACCTGCAGATGCTGGTTTACACCATAGATAGACATACCTGTAAATAGCACTGTTGGGGATAGTGCAGCGGTAGAGTTGCTGCCTCACAGCACCAGAGACTCTGGATTGATCCTGACCACGAATGCTGTCTGTGTGGAGATTGCACGTTCTCCCCATGACCGTGTGGGATTTCTCCGGTTCCTCAGGTTTCCTCCAGCACTCCAAAGACCTACAGGTTTGTAGGTTAAATGGAATGTGTAAATTGCCCCCGGTGTGTGTCGGAAAGAACTCGTGTAATGGGTGGTGTGGACTCGGGTCACTGAAGGGCTTGTTTCCACGCTGTATCTCTAAACTATAAACCTGCTGAGTTACTCCAGCATTTGTGTCTTTCTTTGGTAAACCGACATCTGAAGTTCTGACCCTAGGGCACTACTAATCTCCTTCCACAGTTTGTCAGTACTTCACCCTAGTGTAGATGGGAAGGATCAAGCTGGGAGCTCTGGTAACTCACACCTTCATCTCGGCCAAGAGAGCAGATGCTACTCTAGATAGACAGTATGTGCTGGAGTAACTCAGAGTGTCAGGCAGCATCTCTGAAGAGAAGGGATAGGTCACATTTTGGGTCGAGACCCTTCTTTCACTTGGTACTCTGGAGACAAGGGTCATATTTCTGTATTGGGAAATTCCCATTTTAAACCATCTTCCGAGATCTCCATGAATGCGGGTGACTCTGTATTTGGTTTAGTTTGGAGATACATTGCGGAAACAGGCCCTTCGGCCCACCGTTGCCGCGCCGACCAGCGATCCCTGCACACAGCAGAGACAATTTACAATTATACCAAAGCCAATTAGCCTACAAACCTGTACGTCTTTGGAGTGTGGGGGGAAACCGGAGCACCCGGAGAAAACATTCGCCCGGCAGCCTTTAGAGTTTGGAGTTTAGAAATGCAATGCCACAGTCACGGTGGGAATGTACAAACTCTGTACACAGATCAGACTCTGTAGTCAGGATCCAACCCGGGTCTCTGGCGCTGTAAGGCAACAACTCTACCGCTGCGCCACCGTGCGGCCCCACGTTTATTTGTGACTCTACAGGCATACAGCAAGGAAACAGGCCATTCGGCCCGTCATGTCCAGGCCAGCCATCAAGCACCCATTTCATTCACCCCCACATCCCCATCAGTTCCCCACACATTCTACCAAGACTTAAGTTACAGCACCCGATTCATCCATCCATCCCGACCTCTTTAGGATGTGAGTGGAAACCAGAAGACTTATGGCACGGTGGCGCAGCGGTAGAGTTGCTGCCTCACAGCGCCAGAGATCCAGGTTCGATCCCAACTACGAGCACTGTTTGCATGGAGTTTGTATGTTCTCCCCGTGACCTCGTGGGTTTTCTCCGGGTGCTCCGGTTTCCTCCCACACTCCAAAGATGTACGAGTTCGTAGGTTAATTGGTTTCTGTAAATTGTCGCTAGTGTGTAGGATAGAACTAGTGTACGGGTGGTCTGATTTCCTCCCGTACTCCAAAGACATACAGATTTGTTGGTGAATTGGCTTCAGTAAGTTGTCAACAAAATTGTCCCTAGTGTGTACAGGTTAGCGGACAGGGCGATACGTTGGGCGGCGCGGACTTGGTGGGTCCAAGGGCCTGTTTCCACGCTGTGTCTCTAAAGTCTAAAGGCTGCAGAGAGAACATGCAGACTCCACACAGACTGCACTCAAGGCTAGGATGGAACCCCGTTCCCTGGAGCCCCGGTAGAGTCAGTGGCTCTACCAGCTGTGGCAGCATTTCCACGTGTGAACAGTGTGTGTGTGTTATGAAAGCAAAATGCTGGAACACTCAGCTGGTCAGGCAGCATTTGTGGGAAGGGAACCAGAGTTAATGAACATTGCAGGTGTGTTGTGTATGTGTGTGTGTGTGCGTGTGTGCGGTGCTCCCTTGTCTGTTTTCATGTGGGGAATGGTTTATCAGTTCTAGGAGCAGAATCAGGCCATTTGGCCCATCAAGTCTTCTCCGCCATTCAATCAGGGCTGATCTACAGTATCTTTCCCTCTCAACCCCATTCTTCTGATTTCTCCCCATAACCCCTGACACCGATACCAAGCCAATCTCCGCCTTGCCTTGGCCTCCGTCTGTGGCAGTGAATTCACGCAACATGTGTGAGTTGTATGAATATCTGTGTACATGCATGTGTGGATCAGAGGTCAGGAAGGATTGGAACTCACCCGCTGAAGAACTCTTGCTAGAGTAAGCTGATGCCTTGCATATCCAGACACACAATGGGCCAGGGATTGGGTGCTAGTGCAATGCAGGATATTCCAGTTGGGTCACATTGATGGAAGGGACACAGATCAGGTTCAATGTTCCGCTCTCCATCGCACACACATGCTGACCTTTGAACTTGGGACGTGACCTCTTGGCTCAGGACGCGCCACGCTTAGCAAATCGCCACTCAGCATCTTGTTTGATTTAGTTTACTTTATTTTAGAGGTACAGTGCGGGAACAGGCCCTTCGACCCACCGTGTCCGTGTCGACCAGCGAATCCCGCACATTCTCACTATCCCACACACACTAGGGCCCATTTACACATACACCAAGCCAATTCACCTTCGTACCTGTACATCTTTGGAGTGTGAGAGGAAACTGGAGCACCTGGAGATAATTCACGCGGTCAAACTCCGTCAAGACAGCACCTGTAGCCAGGATCGAACCCGCGTCCCTGCCGATGCAGGCGCTGTAAGGCAGCAGCTCTGCCGCTGTGCCACAGTGCCACCCTCTGGACAGAGTTACTCCAGCATTTTGTGTCTATCTTCAGTTTAAACCAGCATCTGCAGTTCCCACCTACACAAATCGCCACTCAGCATCCATTAATCCAAGTCAATCCAACATGTTTAACCGATCTAAAACGTACTGGGGCGTGTTACAGATGGATCAAGGGGCAACATAGCTGGTACAGCTACTGCCTCACAATACCTTAGACCCCGGTTCAATCCTTAGAAACATAGAAACTTAGATAATAGGTGCAGGAGCAGGCCATTCGGCCCTTCGAACCAAAATCGCCATTCATTGTGATCATGTTTGATCATCCAAAAACCATACTCCGTTCCTGCTTTTTCCCCATATCCCTCGATTCCGTTAGCCCAAAGAGCTAAATCCAACTCTCTCTTGAAAACATCCTGTGAATTGGCCTCCACTGCCTTCTGCGGCAGAGAATTCCACAGATTCACAACTCTCTGGGTGAAAACATTTTTTCCTCTCAGCCCTAAATGGCATACCCCTTATTCTTAAATTGTGTGACCCCCTGGTTCTGGACTCCCCCAACATTGGGAACATGTTTCCTGCATCTAGCCTGTCCAATCCCTTAAGAATTTAGCACGTTTCTATAAGATCCCTTTTCATCTATCTAAATTCCAGTGAATACAAACCCAGTCGAGCCTGCACCTAGGATTGATTGCCTCGGTTGCTATCTGTTGCTATCTGTGTGGAGTTTGCACGTTCTCCCCGTGACCGCGTAGGATCCCCCGGGTTTGTTGCTCGTATTTCTCATGGCGGTTTCCCTCATCTATCGTTGCTCAACAAGGGTAGCTTACAACCAGTGATATGAACATTGCATTCCGCAATTTTAAGCCACCTTTAACAACCCTCCCCCCCTACTTCACCTTCCCTACTCTCCCTCACATCCCTATCGTGGTCTTCCCCAGCAATCACCCTCTCCCCTGGACTCGTACCGATGTCTCTCCCCCCCCCTCCACCTACATCCTTCCTCTGGCTTCACAATGCACAACTTTTCAATCCTTTTGTCTCGCACCTTCTGTTTTTCTTTCATCTCCGGACATTGTTCCAACCATCTTCCTGTCAGACACCCCCCTTGCCTGTGTCAACCTATCACCTACCACGCTTTGTCCTGTCCCTCCTCTCCCCCAGCTTTCTTCCCCTGCACCCTCACACTATCAGTCCGAAGATGGGTTTCGACCTGAAACATTCTCCAGGGATCATAAGTGATAGAAGCAGAATTAGGCCATTCGGCCCATCAAGTCTACTCCGCCATTCAATCATGGATGATCTATCTCTCCCTCCTAACCCCATTCTCCTGCCTTCTCCCCCTAGTCCCTGACACCCGCACTAATCAAGAGATGTTCTCTAGGGTCTGAAGAAGGGTCTCGACCCGAAACGTCGCCTATCTCCTTCGCTCCTTAGATGCTGCTGCACCCGCTGAGTTTCTCCAGCTTTTTGTGTAACCCTCGATTCTCCAGCATCTGCAGTTCCTTCTTTAACAACATGTTCTCTAGGGATGCTGCCTTACCTGTTCAGTTACTCCAGCACTTTATGCCTGTTTTAAACTATTAGGCCATGACATAGGAGCAGAATTAGGCCATTCGGTCCATCAAGTCTACTCCACCATTCAATCATGGCTGATCTATCTTTCCCTCTCAACCCCATTCTCCTACCTCCTGCCTTACTGGTCAGCAAGGGTGTCGGGCAACTTTCCTCTCCCTCTGATAAATCTTCCGATCCTAAGCATCCTCCCAAACCCGTGCTAATCAAGAATTTAATCTATCTCTGCCTTAAAAACATCAATTGACTTGGCCTCCACAGCTACCCGTGGCAATGAGTTCCACAGATTCACCACCCTCTGACTAAAGAAATTCCTCCTCATCTCCTTCCTAAAGGAACGTCCTTTAATTCTGAGGCTGTGGCCTCTGGTCCTAGACTCTCCCACTAGTGGAAACATCCTCTCACATACACTCGAGCCGGGCCTTTCACTATTCGGTGCGTTTCAATGAGGTTCCCCCTCATCCTTCTAATCTCCAGCGAGTACAGGCCCAGTGCCATTAAACGCTCGTGGTGTATTAACCCAGTTATTTATGTTTTTGGATAGACGTTGCAGGATCTATTGTTTCAACGAACTTGGAACAAAAGCCCCGAATCTCAAGGGTGCAATTACCATGCACCCAAAGGGAACCAGTGAAGGGATTAAGTCACCCATTGTGAGCTCGCCCTTGTGAAGGTTACCTTTGGCCTGTATAGTGCTGCTGAAGAATGCAGAGAGAGTGTGTGTGTGGGTATGTGTGTGGCTTCAGCTTGGGAACCGACGCCAACTTCCTTGTTTTGGGATTGTTTCGAAGTCCATTGCACTAACCATTCCATTAACCGCGTTGAGTGAGCTTCAGGAGACTCCTCCGCTCGCTGGCTCTGTGGTTAATCTTTGCCCTGCTCTCCATTTCTAGATGCTGCCAGCCAGAGCCAAGTTTGACTTCAAAGCCCAGACGCTGAAGTGAGTACAAAGGATTTTTCCCGCTGATTGCAATGATTTGGATAAGAACGTGCATGGTATGGTTAGCAAGTTGCGGATGACACAAGAGTGGGTGGTATTGCAGATAGTGATGGTCAACAAACATTGCAGCGGGATCTTGATCGCTGGGCTGTGGGATGGTTCTTGGAATTTAATGCAGAGAAAGGGTGGCACAGAGGTAGAGTTGCTGCCTTACAGCAGGAGGAACCCAGGTCTGATCCAGATTACGCCTGACTAGGGGTGCCGATTCTGCTCCTAGTCCTACCTCTTATGAATTGTCGGTATGGAGTTTGCACGCTCTCCCCGTGACTGCGTGGGTTTTCTCCGGGTGCTCCGGTTTCCTCCCACACTCCAAAGACATACAGGTTTGTAGGTTAATTGGCTTCTGTAAATTGTAAATTGTCCCTAGTGTGTGGAATAGTGGCAGTGTGCAGGGTGACCGCTGGTCGGTGCGGACTCTGTGGGCCGACAGCGCTGTGTCTCTTGCACTTTATCAGTTTATTTATTCATGTGTGTATATATTTATATATGGTATATGGACACACTGATCTGTTTTGTAGTCAATGCCTACTATGTACTATGTGCTGAAGCAAAGCAAGAATTTCATTGTCCTGTCAGGGGCACGTGACAATAAACTCACTTAAACTTGAACAAAACTAAACTAAATTGGTAATTTGGGAAGGAGATGAGGAGCAATTTCTTCAGTCAGAGGGCGGCGAATCTGTGGAATTCTTTGCCACAGAAGGATGTGGAGGCCATGTCAGTGGATATATTTAAAGGCGGAGACAGATAGATGCTTGATTAGTTTGGGTAATTAGCAAGTTTGCAGGTGAGCACCCAGAGATAACCCACACAGTCATGAAGAGAATGTACAGAAGACACCCCAGGTCAGGATAAAACCCGGGTCTCTGGCGCTGCAAGGCAGCAACTCTACCGCTGCACCGCCATCCCGACCAGAAACATTATCTGTTAAAGAAGGAACTGCAGATGATGGAAAATCGAGGGTACACAAAATGCTGGAGAAACTCAGCGGGTGCAGCAGCATCTATGGAGCGAAGGAGATAGGCAACGTTTCGGGCCGAAACCCTTCTTCAGTCTGAAACATTATCCGTCTGTTTACTTCAGAGATGCTGCCTGACCCACTGAGTTCCCCCAACACTTTGTATTTTGCTCACAATCTCAGCATCTGCAGTCTCTTGCGTTTACATAGAATAGTCCAGAATGGGACAGGCTCCTTGTCCCACAAAGTCTGTACTGATCATGGTGCCACAGGAAACTAATCCTTTCTGCCTGCACGGAATACATTTCCCTTCATTCCCTTCATATCCATGTGCCTGTTTAAAAGCCTCTTTAACACATGAGGAGCATTTGGCAGCACTGGGCCTGTACTCGCTGGGGTTTAGAAGAATGAAGGGAGACACCATGTGAATCATCACCGGCTGCCTACGTCCTACTCCGACGGATCTTCTGCCGGTGCTCGCAGGTATCGCAGAGAGTACTTCACCCACAGGCTGGTGTGCAAGGCCCCATCAGACGCCAAATATCCTTTGCACCACCTCGCCCAGGACTCACAGCAACTGGAACCTCAACGCCAGTCATCTCGTCGCCCCCTTCTCCCGTCACGCAGCGACCCTCTGTGGCTCCGGTTTCAACACACTAGGAGCATGGAGAACCAGCTGGGAACAGACTTCATGACCTCCTCAATTCACTGTTGCACCGAACACCACAGCCCCACCCGGCTCGGACTTGCCCCGCGAAGAGTGGGTCGCGCTGAACCGGCTCCGTGCAGGGGTCGGCCGGTTCAAGGCCAACATGCATCGCTGGGGCTGCGTTCATCAGCAGCCTGTGTGTGTGGAGCAGACCAGCAAACACCGCAGCAGCACGTCATTTTCAACTGCGCTGTTCTCCGCCCCCCCTGGTGGAGGGGCGACCTGTCAGCCCTCGACAACAGCACATTGAACTGGCGACAGCGCCTGGAGGCCGTTACATAAACTCTGCTGTCTCAAACGCAAGAAGGGGGGGACCTCGTTGAAACGTACAGAATAGAGAAAGGCTTGGATAGAGTGGATATGGGACTAGAGGACATAGCCTCAGAATTGAAGGGTGTTCTTTTAGGAGGGAGATGAGGAAGAATTTATTTCGTCAGAGGGTGGTGGAATTCTTTGTTACAGAAGGCTGTGGAGGCCAAGTCAATGGATATTTTTACGGCAGAGATGGATAGATTCTTGATTAGTACGGGTGTCGGGGGTTATGGGGAGAAGGCAGGAGAATGGGGTTAGGAGGGAGAGTTAGATCAGCCATGATTGAGTGGCAGAGTAGACTTGATGGGCCGAATGGCCTAATTCTGCTCCTATCACTTATGAACATGAACACTGAACCCCACCTACAATGGAACACACTGGGGTACGTTATTTAACTGAAAGATTTTCCATTGCTGGATCGATTGGTGGCTCCACTGTGATAAGCACATCTTATAAACTACTACCCCCGGCAGCGCATTCCTGGCACCTACCACCCTCGAGAAAAAAGGTTGCCCTCACATCTATGTTAAACTTTTCGGGGAGGAAGGGAAGGGGGAGGGTGTGTAGGGTTATGGGGCGAAGGCAGGAGAATGGGGTTAAACGGGAAAGATAGGGTCCGAGGGCCACCAATGAGTTAGATAGTAGTTCAGCACTGCTCTCTGGATCATTCAGTCGCCTGGTTACCTGGGAAGAAACTGTCCCTGAATCTGGAGGTGTGCGTTTTCACACTTCTGTACCTCTTGCCTGATGGGAGAGGGGAGAAGAGGGAGTGACTGGGGTGAGACTGGTCCGTGATGATGCTGCTGGCCTTGCCGAGGCAGCGTGAGGTGTAGATGGAGCCAATGGAAGGGAGGTTGGTTTGTGCGATGGTCTGGGCTGCGTCCACAATTCTCGGCAATTCGCAGGTGGATTCAGGCTGCTGGGAGTGGATGGTTTGAGATGACAGTGATGTTGGGTCCTTGTTCCTCTCCACACTAACTGTGCTCTTGTTTGGCTCCAGGGAGCTGCCGTTCCAGAAGGGAGACATCGTTTACATCTACAGACAAATAGATCAGAACTGGTACGAAGGGGAGCACCACGGGCGCGTCGGAATCTTCCCCCGGTCCTACATCGAGGTAACGTAGCTCGCTTTGGGACGGGACTCTGGGACGGGACACCCTTGGCCGCTGCTGTACGCTCGCCGACCGTTTCGCCAAACACTTGCACTCTGTCCACTAAGGCCTGGAGAATCTCCCGGTTGCCAGCCATTTTATCTCCCACATTCCCACACTGGCCTTTCAGTCCTGGGCCTCCTCCATTGTCAGAGCGAGGCCCAGCGCAAACTGGAGGATCAGCACCTCATATTGTGTTTGGGTAGCTTACACCCCAATGGTATGAAGATTGAATTCTCCAATTCTAGGTAACTAACCTACAAACAACACCCCTCTTTATTTATTTATTTGTTTGTTTTCTGTTTCCTTCCTTCCTCCCTCCCTCCCCCTTCTTCCTCTTCCCTGTACCCCACCTGGACGCACACCCTTTTCTTCCCTTCCTCTTGCATTCCTTCCTCTGACTTCACAATTGGCACCCTATGGTATCCATTTCCCATGTGTCTTGACTTTACATCTGCCACTTGTCTGACCATCTGCCTATCAGCTAAATCCCTCACCCTTATCCGCCTATCCCTTGCCAGGTTTTGTCCTGCCCCCATCTGCCTTCCAGCTTTCTCCCTCTTCCACCCCACGACAATCAGACCGAGAAGGGCCCTGACCCGAAACGTGACCTATCCATGTTCTCCAGTAGAGTTGCTGCCTTACACGGCCAGAGATGTTTTTACAGCCCGGGTTCGATTCTGACTGCGGCTGCTGTCTGTACCTTCTCCCTGTGACCACATGGGCTTTCTCCAGGAGCACTGGTTTCCTCCAAAGACATACAGATTTGTAGGTTAATTGTCCCTGGTGTGTACGATAAAACTAATGCACGGGGATTACTGGTCGGCATGGACTCGGTGGGCCGAAGGGCCTGTTTCCACGTCTTATCTCTAAAGCTTAAAGATGCTGCCTGACCCTGCTGAGTTACTCTGGCATGAGGAGGAATTCCTTTAGAGGGTGGTGAATCTGTGGAATTCATTGCCAAAGGCGGCTGTGGAGGCCAAGTCAATGGATATGCGGTGCTGGCTCGAAGGGCCGAATGGCCTCCTCCTGCATCTATTTTCTATGATATTTTTAAGCTAGGTGGAAGCCAAAGATCTCGGAAAAAAACCCACGCAGGTCACGAGGAGAAGGTACAAATTCCGTACAGACAGCACCCGTAGTGGGGATCGAGCCCGGGGCTCCAGCGCTGTAAGCACTATGAAGGGCCTGTCTCACTTGCATGCGATTGCGTGCGTTTGGCACGACCAAACGGAAGCGGACTTCACGTGAAGTTCGTGCTAAGTATGCGCTAAGTTCGCACTAAGTGCACGCGTGACGTAATTTGCGCCATGCTTACCAATCAGCTGGGCAGGAGGCGGGTCGACTGAATTTGGGCGTCGCACGGCGTCAGGCAGTGACGTCATCACGCAACGCCACACCGGGTGGTGACGTGATCGTGCAACGCCGTCAAAATGCTGTGTACGACCGCAATGCGCCTGCGTGTTGACAGACCGTTTGTGCGCGAAGATTTCTGCCACTGCCAGAATTTCGGAGCCTCACGCGATGTCGGGACCACCCCGCACAACACCGCGCTTCTAAGTGGGACCGACCCCGCACGGCCATACGGTGCCCGTTCGCCTCGAGCGACCACGAGGTTGCGTAATTTGCGAGCCAAGGTCGCGTAAGTGGGACATGCCCTTAAGGCAGCAACTTTACGCGCTGCGCCACCGTTTAGTTTAATTTAGAGATGCAGCGCGGAGACAGACCCTTTGACTTAATTTTGCTCCCTGAACTTCTGAAGTTTTTGTTCTTTTCTTTTATCACCGATTTTCTCCGTTACAGCTGCTGCCTCCAACGGAACGGGCACAACCCAAGAAGCCGGCGCCCCTGCAGGTGTTGGAGTACGGTGAAGCCGTGGGCCGCTTCAACTTTGCCGGCGACACGCACGTGGAAATGTCCTTCCGAAAGGTAAGGAGCGGAGCGGGGCGATCCCGGCCATTTGTGGTTTGCCGACAGAGAGATGGGCTGGAATGGTTGGCTCTGTGGGCTGGCACAGACTCAATGGGCCGAGTGGCCGCCTACCGCTTCACAAATGGCCCCGTTCAGGCGAGTGTGAACATCAAGGGCAGCACGGTGGTGCAGCGGTAGAGTTGCTGCCTTTCACCGCTTACATAGCCACAGACCCTGGTTCAATCCCGCCTACAGGTGCTGTCTGTACGGAGTTTGTACGTTCTCCCAGTGACCTGCGTGGGTTTGCTCCGAGATCTTCGGTTTCCAATTTATATAATGTATATATACAATTTTTAGGTATATACATATGTACACTCCAAAGAGGTACAGGTTTGTAGGTTAATTGACTTGGTATATATGTACATATGTATATACATAAAAATTGTCCCTAGTGTGTGTAGGATAGCGTTAGTGTACGGGGTAATCGCTGTTCTGCGCGGACTCTGTGGGCCTGTCTCAGCACTGTATCTCTACACTAAACTACAATTTCCACACAGCGCATACCACGAGCGTGAACGGTCATTGTAACTCCCCCCCCCCCACTCTCGTCACCCCCCCCCCCCACCCCACCCCCATGGGAGAGGAGGGGGCAGGACAAAGACTGGCAAGTGATAGGTGGATACAGGTGAGGGATTTAGCTGATAGGCAGATGGTCAGATGAATCATAGAGATGAAAAGTCATAGGCTGTGAGATTTAAGAATGTAGTCATATACTACAGGAGCGATGCCAGGGTTCAGATTGAACAGTATAACAAAGCAGCTGATCAGAAGTCTGAAGAAGGGTTAGCACGGTTGTGCAGCAGTAGAGGTTCGATCCCAACCACAGGTGCTGCCTGTACGGAATTTGAACCTTCTCCCCGTGACCTGCGTGGGTTTTCTCCGGGTGCTCTGGTTTCCTCCCACACTCGAAAAGGCGTGCGGGTTGCAGGTTAACTGGCCTCAGTAAAATTGGCCCTCGTGTGTGTAGGATAGTGCTGGTGTGCGGGGTGATCGTTGGTTGGGGCGGACCCGGTGGCCTGTTTCCCCGCTGTATCTCTCAGCTAAACTCAGCGGGACGGGCAGCATCTCTGGAGAAAAGGAATAGGTGACATTTCGGGTCGGGACCCCTTCTTCACATTGAGAGTCGGGGGAGGGAAATTGTCCTGCCCATGCCCCCATTGAGGAATCGTGAAGGTTTTCACTGAGGTGTGACATTGGAATTTTGTGCCCCCCCCCCACCCCCCCCCCCCCGTGCCAGCCTCAAGGGAGAGGAAGTTCCCTTTCCCATTAACGTACAAAGTTCACAGAAGTTGGAAAACATTCCATCGGATTTCCTCCGCCTGATCTCAGATGTTTCCATACAGTTAGCAAGGAATGTTCCCCCACTGAAATAATGGGTGATGAAAGCCCCGTGGAATGTGGAAAGGATGTTTCCAATAATGGGAGAGTCGAGGAACAGAGGACTCTGCTTCCGAATAAAACGACCTGCCTTCAGATTGGAGATAAGAAGGAATTTCTTTAGCCTGAGGGTGGTGCGTCTGTGGAATTCATTGTGACATTAACCTAAACTATACTAGATGGCAGTGGAGGCCAAGGCAACAGAGTTTAATAGAACTGCAGATGCTGGTTTAAATCGAAGGTAGACACAAAATGCTGGAGTAACTCAGCGGGACAGGCGGCATCTCTGGAGAGAAGGAATGGGTGACGTTTCAGGTCCAGACCAGGAGTTTAATAGGTTCTGGATTCGTTATGGTCTCATAGGTTACGGGAAAAAGGCAGGGGGATAGGATTGAGAGGGAGAAATTGAATGGTGGAGCATACTCGATGGGCTGAATGGCCTAATTCTGCTCCTATGACTTCTGGTCTTCCTCCAGCAGTTTGTTTTTTGCTTGAGATTCCAGCATCTGTAGTCTCTTCACTCCGACAAGAAGTTGCATTTAGTTTAGACTTGAGTTTTAATTTTAGAGATACAGCATGGAAACAGGCCCTTCGGCCCACTGAGTCCGCGCCGACCAGAATCTCCCTGCACACAAAATCTATCCTGCACACACTGGGGAAAATTTACAATTTTACTGAAGCCAATTAACCCACAAACCTGTGGGAGGAAACTGGAGCTCCTGGAGAAAACCCACACAGGTCACAGGGAGAACGTACACGCTCCGTACAGACAGCACCCACAGTCAGGATCGAACCCAGGACTTTAGCGCTGTGAGGCAGCAAGTCTACCGTGCTGCCCTTTAGGACATAGAACACTTCAGTACAGAAACAGGCCCTTCGGCCCACAATGCATACGCTGAACATGAAGCCAAGATATCACTTATATACCTGCACTTAATCCTGTATATCCATGTGTTTATCCAAAGGTCTTTTAGATATGTACATAAATATATAGAACATAGGTGCAGGAGTAGGCCATTCAGCCCTTCGAGCCTGCACCGCCATTCAATGTGATGATGGTTGATCATCCACAATCAGTACCCCGTCCTGCTTTCTCACCATATCCCTTGATTCTGTTAGCCTTAAGAGCTACATCTAAAGAGCCTGTCCCACTTACGGGATTTTTTTCAGCGACTTGCTGACCCTTCATAGTCGCAGCAGGTCGCCGGAAAATGTCAAAATGTTGAAAACCCAGCGGCGACCAACTAAAGGTACGACTCGTTGGGCCACTACTCACGACCATACAGGCGTCACCCCGCGACATGGCCAGTGCGTTCCAGGCACCCTCTGTCTAAAAAACGTGCCCCGCACATCTCCTTTGAAACTGTGCTCCATATCCACATTGTGTTGCTTTCAGAATTAAAGGACGTTCTTTTTGGACGGAGATGAAGAGGGAAAAGGGTGGTGAATCTGTGGAATTCTTTGCCACAGAAGGCTGTGGAGGCCAAGTCAGTGGATATTTTTAAGGAAGAGATAGCTAGATTGTTGATTAGTACGGGTGTCAAGGGTTATGGGGAGAAGGCAGGAGAGTGGGGTGAGGAGGGAGAGATAGATCAGCCATGGTTGAATGGTGGAGTAGACTTGATGGGCCAAATGGTCTAATTCTGCTCCTATCACTTACGACCTTATGACTTTTTCCTCCAGCAGCATCTTTTTTTTAATCAAGATTCCAGCATTGGGGACCGAAAGGTTGTGTTGGGGTCAGGAGGAGGGTGGTCTCGAGCACGTGTGTACTCTGCGTGACGGCTATTCATTCTTCCCCAACCCCCGCAGGGTGAACCCATCACGCTGGTGCGGCGAGTCGATGAAAACTGGTTTGAGGGGAGAATCTCGGGCACGAACCGGCAGGGCATCTTCCCCGTCTCGTACGTGGAGGTGATTAAACGGCCCAGGGTGAAGAACGCCGTGGACTACCCCGACCCTCCCGGCTCTTACTCTTCAGGCCGAAGCTCCACCAGCTCGCCACAGGTACGTATCCCCTCCCTCACCGCCAGCTCTCGGCAACGCCTACGTTACGTTCGTCCAGAGATACAGCGCGGAAACAGGCCCTTCGGCCCATCGAGTCCGTGCCGACCGGCAATCATCCGTTCACACTAGTTTGATCATCTGTCCACCCTAGTTCTAGATTGAATCTATAATGGAAAGGATCTTAGTTTAATTTAGTTTAAAGATACAGTGCGGAAACAGGCCCTTCGGCCCATCGAGTCCGCGCCGGCCAGCGATCCCCGCACAATAACGCTAGGCTACATACCAGGGGCAATTTACGATTATAACCAAAGCTAATTAACCTACAGACCTGCACGTCTTTAGAGTGTGGGAGGAAACCAGAGCACCCGGAGAAAGCCCACGCAGGTCACGGGAAGAACGTACAAACTCCGTACAGACCACACTTGCGATCAGGATCGAACGCTGATCTCTGGCGCTGTGAGGCAGCAGTCCTACCACTGCGCCACCGTGCCGCCCACTATTCTATGCTTGTATCACGTCCAGTGCTAAGTGTGTGGACAGGTGAGCTGCCTCAGGGTGGCGCTGTGGTAGAGTTGCTGCCAGAGACTCCGGTTCGATCCTGACTTCGGGCACCGTCTGTCTGTGAGGAGTTTGCACACTTTCCCTGTGACCATGTAGGATTCCTACATCGCAAAGACGGTGCGGTTTTGTAGGTTAATTGGCGTCTGTAAATGTTCCCAGTGTACAGGGTGATCATTGGTCATTGTGGTCTCGGCGGGCTGAAGGGCTGTTTCTGCGCTGCATCCCCAATCTAAACTAAGCAACCTCCTTGTATCACGTCCAGTGCTAAGTGTGTGGAAAGCAAAACTAGGCCAGTGTGACACAGTGGCGCAGCTGGTAGAGTTGTGCCTCACAGCACCAGAGGCCCCGGTTCGATCCTGACCTCGGGTGCTGTCTGTCTGGCGTTTTTACGTTCTTCCCCTGACTTTTCTCTGGTTTCCTCTCAATTCCAAAGACGAGTGGGTTTGTAAGTTTATTGGCTTCTGCATAGTGTGTAGAGAGTGGATGAGAAAGTGGGATGACACAGAACTAGTGTGAACGGGTGATCGATGCTCGGCAAAGACTCCATGGGCCGACGGGCTTGTTTCCACACTGTATTTTTAAACTCCGAACATTATCCCTTCGTCTGAGAGAAAGAATGCTGGAGAAACTCAGCGGGTGAGGCAGCATCTATGGAGAGAAGGAAATAGGCGACATTTCAGGTCTCGACCCTTAACGTCGCCTATTCCTTCACTCCATAGATGCTGCCTCACCCGCTGAGTTTCTCCAGCATTTTTTGGCTACCTTCGATTGTTCCAGCGTCTGCTGTTCTCTCTTAAACATCCCTTCGTCTTGCTTCCCTGGGTTACTTATACCCCTACCAAGGATCAAATTAGGCACAACTGACTCCCCCACCCTCACCCATTCCTCGATTTTGACCTCCTCCTCTCCTGTTCCATCCAAGAGTCACGTGTGTTTTATTGCCATATGTCGTGAAATGGAAAATTGAAATTCCCCCTTGCAGCGGCACAACAGACATGTAGACTTTGTACTCAGTAACCACCATAAAAATCGCGAAAAAAGTTAAATATATAAAAAGATAAAAGAAATCATCTTGTGTAAAGACAGCAATAAACCGCAAGTCCCCCGGGCATTCAAGGCAGTCCATACATCGGAGCTTATTTGGAGGTTGTAGCCTGATGGTTGGTGGGAAGAAGCTGTCCCTGAGCCTGGACGTTATGGGTACCTTCTTCCCGATGACAAGAGTGGAATTCTCTGCCTCAGAGGGCGGTGGAGGCAGGTTCTCTGGATGCTTTCAAGAGAGAGCTAAATAGGGCTCTTAAAAATAGCGGCGTCGGGGGATATCGGGAGAAGGCAGGAACGGGGTACTGATTTGGGATGATCAGCCATGATCACATTGAATGGCGGTGCTGGCTCGAAGGGCCGAATGGCCTACTCCAGCACCTATTGTCTATTGTCTATTGACTATTGTCTATTGTCTACCTCTGTCCAACCTCAGTATTAGCCACTTAGCACTGGAATTATTCCAGAATTATTATGGAATGGAGCCATTCTACATTTCCTGACCATCGTCTCCTTTGATCTGTCGTTTTCACACCTTACCCCTCCATATCTCTGGTCTCCCTCTCCCCTGACTCTCAGTCTGAAGAAGAGTCTCGACCCGAAACGTCGCCCATTCCCTCTCTCCAGAGATGCTGCCTGTCCCGCTGAGTTACTCCAGCACAGTGTAAACCAGCATCTGCAGTTCCTTCCCACACAAACACTGGAATTAATCAGCGCCGGGGCATTGGGTTTTGAGCCTACTTGGTTTAATTTTTCGAAGGTAGACAAAAGTGCTGGAGTAGCTCAGCGGGGAGGCAGCATCTATGGAGCCAAGGAATAGGTAATGTTTTGGGTCGAGACCCTTCTTCAGATTTAATTTTTCTGTTTCTGTCCTCACATGTGCCTTTTTATTGATCTGTTGTTGCCTCTCCCTCTCCGTCTAGTGACTCATGCCTTTCTCTTCTCTTTTGTTTGAAGTTCCTGGGTAATTCTGCTCGCCCCACGCCATCTCCTCCTCCTCCCCCTCCACTGCCTCACTACCGCAGGGTGCTCTCTCCCGATCTGCAATCCATCACATCCGACTGGATCTCGCTGACCATGGGGGTGTCCCCGCTCGCCACCCCTCCGCTGCCCCCTCTCCCCGAAGACTTCCTCGCGGACTGGGACGAGACTGGCACCCTGCCGGTGAATGCCGCCCCGCTCCCGGCTGCCGGGGCCGGTGACGCCAACCCTCGGCCTCCCCCGCGGTGTCAACACCCGTGGGAGCAGGTCCAGGGTGCGCCCCATCACGCCGACGCAACTGGTCGCGGCTCTCCAACTCCGTCTGCCGCTCGACCGGCCGAAGCGGAGAGCGGGCGAGACGCGGGCGGCCCTTTGTCGGCCGGTGGGCAGAGTCCAGGTGGTCTTGACCCGCCCCGGCGGCCGTGGGCAACAGAGAGGCTCCCTACCGCAGCGTTCAGAGAGCACGCACTGTCTGAAGAGCTTCTAAGGATGATGCAGGGACAGACCAGCCAAACGGAGACGAAGGATAAGGTACCGGTAGCATGGTGGTGTGCAGTGGACCACATCTCCTGTGTGTGACATCACAGCATGCTCACCCCCAGCGGTTAACCCCCTAACAATGACTGGAGAAGATTCAAGAAGGTTAGGCAATGGGTGGAGCAAATCTCATCACCCACATCACGTCTTGTCTTTCTGCTGGCTGGTTAGCACGCAACAAGAGCTTTTCACTGTACCTCGGTACACGTGGCAATTAACTGAACCCACCGGAGCAGTGGCATTTAGACCATAGAGCCTTCTGGTCCGATACCATCCGTACAGGCAGCAAACCAGCCACCAGTGCCATGGAGCTCTGCGGCACAGAAACAGGCCCTTCGATCCATCGTGTCCAGACTGGCCAGAACGTGACTGCTGACCCGCCAACCTGACTGACTCTTTAACGGACTCGGGGGAGTGGGTAATAAATGCCAGGCAGTCTTTGGTAACCTGGAGAAGGGTCCCGACCCAAAATGTCACCCATCCTTCTTCTCCAGAGGTGCTGCCTGACCCGCTGAGTTACTCCAGTGCTTTGTGTCTCTCTAGAGTAGCATCGGCTCTACCTACAGCCTTTGGTAACACAACCATACAGAACCACAGCACTGTCCATGACAGCAGCTGGCAATGACGGAGAGACAGGCTGTGGCTTTACAATGGACATTATTCCATCGCATTCTATTATCTCCACCCCTTCCTCATATCCGTTGTCATCTCCTGAACCCCTGTCATTCCATCTTCACCACATCCCCATAAATTCTTAAATGCCTGTCCCACTTACGCAACTTTTTTTGCCGATTGCCGGCGCCCGTCATAGTCGCAGCAGGTCGCCGAAGATTTTCAACATGTTGAAAATCCAGCAGCGACCAGAAAAAGGTACGGCTCTTTAGGCGACTACTCACGACCAAACAGGCGTCACAACGACCCGTACAGGTGACGCCTGTAAGACGCGAGTAGTCGCCCAAAGAGCCGTACCTTTTTTCTGGTCGCCGCTGGATTTTCAACATGTTGAACATTTTCGGCAACCTGCTGCAACTATGATGGCAAGTTGCCGAAAAAAATCGCGTAAGTGGGACAAGCCCTTTAATTAGTACGGGTGTCAGGGGTTATGGGGAGAAGGCAGGAGAATGGGGTTAGGAGAGATAGGTCAGCCATGGTTGAATGGCAGAGTGGACGATGGGCCGAATGGTCTAATTCTCCTTCTATCCCTCCATCTGTCTTGCCCCTCTATCCCCATTCCAACACCCTCCACCTCCCTGAAACTACGTTTTGCACCCCACCTCCGTCCCTTCCCCCGTCCCTTGATCCCATGGCTGGGATTGCCTGCAGGTTGGGTTTATTCCTGGAGGACACATCACGGGATCTCCGGCTGCCTCATTGAGCAGTCTTTCTGCTTCACAATTTCTTACCGCACCAAGCCATTCCAAGAAAATGGTTTTAAACCTCAAGGATTCCACTTCCTGGTGCCCCAGGCTGCTGTTTATGGGATAAGCTTTAATACCTGGAGTTGCCCAGACCACCCCGAGTTCTCCAGAACACCCAGCTATCTCCACGACACCCTGAGATCTCCTGAATACCCTGGGACTTCCAGGCCACCCTTCGATCTCCTGGCCTCCCTAACACTTATTGACCATCTTAGGAGTTCCTGGCCACCCTGAGATTTCCAGGCCTCCCTGAGACTTTCAGGCCACACAAGGACATCCAAGCCACTCTGCGACCTCCTGTCCAACCCGGGATCTCCAGGTCACCCTGACACCTCCAGGCCACCCGGAGATCTCCTGGTCACCCTTGAACCTTTACCACCCTGGAACATCTGTGCACCATTGCATCTTCCAAGGCCCCCTTGGAATCTCCATGATCTCCAGGCCACCCTTGGATCTCCAGGCCATCTGAGACCTTCAGGCATCCCTGGGACCTCTGGTCAACCTTGAAACCCCTATGCACCCCTGGAAACTACACAACCATGGACCTCCAGGCCATGTTGGGACCTTCATGACCACCATGGGACTTCCTGGCCACCCTGGAGTCCCCATGCCACCCTGGCCTGCTGGCAGGCGTGCCATGTGCTGTGTTGGGCATGTGCATGCCGTGCTGTGGTTTGACGGATGAAGGACTAACACCACCCGCGGGGGGTGGGGGGGTGGGGGGGAGGGGGGGTGGGAGAGAGTTGCAACCTCTCAAAGCAACAGTGCCTCCACCTCCCACGTGCCTGATCAGTTCTGCTCTCCCACTAACGAGGAGTATCTCCGATGTCCCGGAAGGTGTGTGCTGGGAATGTGCCTGCGTTTCTGGAGCCTGTTGGACAGGCTGCTAGTTGTGCGGAAAAGCCAACGTCGCATGAACCCTGTTGGAGTGTTGGCTTTTGTTCCGTAAACGGTCCGCCCACGACCAAATCACCCTCGGGCTCGCAGTCTCACTCTTTCCAGCTGCTCCCACCTCATCCCCTGCTCTGACCCGCTTCTCCATAGCGTCACCAGTTCCCCAGCGCCCCGTGTATCCGCTCTACTGCATCTCCCTGGGCACCACTCCTCCCCCACAAACCGTCTCACACAGTACAAAACCCTCTGACATTTTCGCCACCTCCAACGAGGTCCCACCACTAGTCACATTTTCCCATCTCCCTTTCCGCTTTCTGCAGAGACCGTCCCCTCCGCAACTCCCTGGTCAACTCGTCCCTTCCCACCCAAACCACCCCTTCCCCAGGTACCTTCCCATGCAACCGCAGGAGATGCAACACCTGTCCCTATACCTCCCCCCTCGACTCCATCCAAGGACCCTGACAGTCCTTTCAGGTGAGGCAGAGGTTCGCTTGCACCTCCTCCAACCTCATCTACTGTATCCACTATTCTCAGTGTGGGCTCCTATATAGCAGAGAGACCAAGCACAGACTGGCCGATCATTTTGCTGAACACCTCTGCTCAGTCCACCTAGACCTACACGATCTCCTGCTTGCCAAACATTTTAACTCCCCTCCCCTTTCCCACACTGACCTTTCTGTCCTGGGCCACCTCCACTGTCAGAGTGATGCCAAACACAAATTGGAGGAGTAGCACCTCATATTTCGCTTGGGTAGTTTACACCCCAGCGGTATGAACATTGCTTTCTCTAATTTCAAGTAACCCCTGCCATCCATCTTTCAGACCCCCCACCCTCATCCTAGTCATCCTGCCAGTTCACATCCCTGTCTCCTTTCGTAATCGCCTCTTCCCCAGCCAACAATGGGCCATTGTGGGCTCCACCCTTCCTTGGACATCTGTTGCTGGCCCTGCTTTGTTCTGGTTTCCAAACCTCCAGATCCCCCTCCCCTCTACTTTCAGTCGGAAGATGGGTCCCAACCTGAAACGTCACCTATCCTTTTTCTCCAGCGATGCTGCCTGACCCGCAGAGTTACCACAGCACTGTGTATCTAGCTTTGGTATAAACCAGCATCTGCAGTTCCTTCCTACGTGTCTCAACTCTTGCTATCGCTGACGTGCTCCCCTCTAGCCTCTGCTGCTCCCCTCTCTTTTCCCTACGTTCTTCTCCCACTTTGACCCTTTACCACTGGTCTCCCGCACTGTCGCACCCTCTCCCACCTACCTCTCACTTGTTTATCCGTCCTCTCTTCAACACGTCCTTTCTTGTGAAGTGCTGCTACACTTTCACTCTCTCCCCTTTCTAACCCCTGAGAAATATTAATGTGGGTTTGCGTCTGTTGTGTCTGCAGCCCAGCTCGAGGAGTGACAGTGGAGCGGGAGGGCGATTTGCAAGGAGCCCTGTCTTTTCTGATTCTCCAGTTAACACGCTGAACTCTGCTTCTCTTGTGGTAAGTCCGGGTCAGTCCGATCAATGGTGTGAATGGTGCAGTCTCTCAGAGTTGGTGAGCTGCACGAGACGTCACTGCTGCTGCTGCATCTCTGAGGGACCTTTCCTGACCTCAGCACATCCCACTGAGACCGCACCGACCCGCACATTAACACTATCCTACACACACCAGGGACATAGCGTCATAGAGTCACACAGCGTGGAAACAGGCCCATCGGCCCAACTTGTCCATGCCAGCCAAGATGTTCCATATACACTAGTCCCACTTGGCCCATGGCCACGGTGGCACAGCGGTAGAGTTGCTGCCTCACAGCGTCAGACACTCGGGGTTGATCCTGCCGACCGGTGCTGTCTGTACGGAGTTTGTACGCTCTTCCCGTGATCTGCGTGGATTTTCTCCGGGTGCTCCAGTTTCCTCCAAAGTTGTACACGTTTGCAGGTTAATTGGCTTCAGTAAAATGGGACATTGTCCCTCGTGTGTGTAGGATAGTGTTAGCGTGTGGGGATCGCTGGTCGGCACGGGCGGTGGGCCGAACGGCCTGTTTCTGTGCTCTATCCCTAAACTACACAAAAAATCCCTCTCAACCTTTCCTATCTGTGCACCCGTCCAAATGCCTTCAAACTGTTCAGTGCCACCCCCGGGTCAGGACCAATAGTGAAAATAAACTTTCAACCGGTTAAACTTTGTTATAGTAATATTGTAATATAGTAGTATTATTTTGTATCCAAGCACATGGAATATTTCCTGAATGAACTGACGTGATCACAATAGACGATAGGTGCAGGAGTAGGCCATTTGGCCCTTCGAGCCAGCACCGCCATTCATGGCTGATCATCCCCAATCAGTACCCCGTTCCTGCCTTCTCCCCATATCCCCTGACCGCTATCTTTAAGAGCCCTATCTAGCTCTCTCTTGAAAGCACCCAGAGAACCTGTCTCCACCGCCCTCTGAGGCAGAGAACATCACATATATCATCTACACTTCAGATCACATATCTCATCCTTCCACGCTCTTCATTTCCGACCCTTCCTGCCACTTATCGTGTGTTAGTACTTGCTGCCAATCCTTCCCTGTGTTGCCTCTCTGCTACCTCCAGCCCCTTCCCCTGCTACTGAGCTTGCGATGTACGGCTGGTTGTCTGATAATGCTGTTGGCCTTCGTATAACCAGTGTGAAGCGAATAACACATGCTGCAATTTTTCCCTTTCTAATTCGCCCGCCGGCCGCAGCCTTCTCATCATTCATTGCGAGGACCAGACCTGACAGAGTCCGAGAGGAGCTATGTGGTAAGATGCAACTCACACAGCAGGGCTTTGCAAGGCTTGGCAGGCATTGTACTGAACTAACGCTGGTACAGGTCCACCTCCGATTTTCCAGCAGTCTTGGTTCCACAGATTGCATGAATGGACAATACTTTATTATCACATGTGACAAGTCACCGTGATATTCTTTGTTTTGCGTACCCAAGGTATGCCAAGAGTGGCCACATAAAGGGCACCGACAAAGTTAAAAAGTATCCCGCGCTGGGTCCTCCTGTCCTAGACCGCCTCCATTGTCAGAGTGAGGCTAAACACAAATTGGAGGAACAGCATCTCACATTTCGCTTGGGCAGTTTACAGCCCAGTGGTATGAATATTGATTTCTCTCACTTCAGGTAGCCCCGGCATTCCCTCTCTCTCTATCCCTCCCCCACTCAAATCGCACTAGCTTCCAGTTTTCGCCCAACAAACAGTTACAATGGCCTGTTTCCTTTATCATCGTTACTGTTTTACATATCTTTCGTTCATTGTTCTTTATTTCTCCACATCATCTTCTATATCTCTCGTTTCCCTTATTCCTAACCAGTCAGAAGAAGGGCCTTGATCCAAAACATCACCCATTCCTTCTCTCCACAGATGCTGCCTGTCCCACTGAGTTACTCCAGCACTTTGTGTCTATCTTCGGTTTGAAACAGCATCTGCAGTTCCTTCCGACACAAAGTATCTCGCTCTAGGTTCCAGGTTCTCTCCCCCCCCCACGGCAGGTCAACCCACGCCGGGACCTCCTTTGTTAAAAGCTTTCCGTGGATTATCCGTTTTGCCGGCCTCCGAGAGGAGTCCAACAGTACGGGGACGGTCTGCCTCAACCGCCGGGATACTAGCCTGCAAAGTCGGCTATGGGAACGGATCCGCCGGCTCAGGCCGGGCCAGAGCTCCAGAGCCCCGGCCACAGGGGGTAAATCCGACCCCCCCGATCGGCCGCGGAAGCCGCGATGAGGTCGAGATCGGCCATCTCACCCGACCTGGGCGCCACATTTTTGGGGGGGCTTCCGAGGGTGGGATTTCAAGTGCGTTCCTGTAATTTTGTCCGGATTAAAGGAGGTGCCGGACGACCAGTTGCCGGATAATCGCTGGTGGACCTATAATCGCATAGAGAATGTGACCAGGCAGGAGCCCAGTGCTTTATATGGTAGATGTTAATGGTCCAACAATGACTGAGCTCGTGTTTTGCGTTTGTGGAGAGCATGGAATCTGCTTTAAAATCAATAATTCACCAAAAGAGTGCATGATTATTAATAGATTGTGTTTAAGATAAAGAAAAACTAACTGCTACATCTTTGTGCTACATTTTTTAATCCTGGAATTAAATCTGCTCTCTTCTCTATCTTGCCTGTTTCTCCATGCTTGCCTCTGGATTGCTCCGTGACCACCCGGAACCTTCGACATGCCGTAACTCGCTGGGACCCTCTCCCCTTGTGTGTCTCTCTCCTTCTCCTGCACCTCCCCCCCCCCCCCCCCCCCCCCCCCCCCCCCCCCCCCCTCCCCCACGTCTCCGCCTGGGCGCTTGTGTGGACGGCCCTAACCCGTCAGGAAACTGTCTGCAATGAAATCATTAACATTGCAGAAAAATCCGTTCACTACTGCAGTAACCTGTCCCACCCACTGCACTCTCTACACAAGGTGTCTGCCCATGACAGTAAACAGTCTCTCATCATTTCTCACCAACCTCAGGGGCAACAGCGAGGAGGCAGCCTAGAGCGGACCCACACTCCAACTACCCTGTAAGTACTCTCTGCATCTCCTTCATTGTTTGGTGGTGGCGGTAGAGTCGCTGCCTCACAGCGCCAGAGACCCGGGTTCGATCCTGACTACGGGTGCTTGTTCTGTACGTTCTCCCCGTGACCCGCGTGGGTTTTCTCCGAGAACTTTGGTTTCCTCCCGCACTCCAAAGACATCCAGGCTTGTAGGTTAGTTGGCTTGGTGTGTGTGTAAAAACTGTCCCCGGTGTGTGTAGGGTAGTGTTAATGTGCGGGGATCGCTGGTTGGCGCGCACTCAGTGGGCTGAATAATAATATAATAATAATAATAATAATAATAATAATAATAATATATTTTATTGTCATTGCACAGAGGTACAACGAGATTTGGAATGCAGCTTCCATCCGATGTCATAACTTAATTAGCTAAACATTTAGACACCCAGAGATACATGATTTTAAAAAAAAAGTTAAAACAGTATAAAGTGCAAATATGTCTGTGCCGGGTCGATGTGCGACGTGACCATCCGAGGGAGACAGTTCATGGGAAGGCACTCAGCAGGGCCGGTTCAGAGCAGCTATAGCTCTGGGGATGAAGCTGTTCCTAAGTCTCGAGGTGCGGGCGTAGAAGGCCTTGTAACGTCTGCCGGGTGGTAGGAGTTCGAACAGACTATTGCAAGGGTGTGAGGAGTCTTTGTGGATGCTGACGGCCTTCCTGAGGCACCGTGTGTAGTAGATGCCCTCCAAGGCTGGTAGCGGTGTCCCAATTATCTTCTGCGCTCTGTGGACGACCCGCTGAAGAGCTCTCCTCTCTGCCTCCGTGCAGCTGAGATACCACACAGAGATGCCATATGTTAGGATGCTCTCTGTGGTGCAGCGGTAGAAGGTTGTCAGCAGCTGTTGGGGCAGACCAGTCTTTTTCAGTGTTTCACTGAAGGGCCTGTTTCTGTGCTGTATCTCTAAATTAAACTAAACTAAACTAAAATCATCATCTGCTTTCATAAGTTCATAATTTCAAAAGTGATAGGAGCAACATTAGGCCATTCAGCCCATCATATCTACTCTGCCATTCCATCATGGCTGATCAATCATTCTCTCTCAATTCCATTCTCCCACCTTCTTCCCATAACCCCTGACACCCATACTAATCAAGAATCTTATCTATTTCTGCCTTAAAAATATCCATTGACTTGGCTTCCACAGCCTTCTGTGGTAAAGAATTGCACAGATTCACCACCCTCTGATTAAAGAAATTCCTCTCCTTTCTAAAGCGATATCATCTAATTCTAAGGCTTTGACATGTGGTCCTAGACTCTCCCACTAGTGGAAACATCCTCTCCACAATCACTCTATCCAAGCCTTTCACTACTTGGTAATTTTCAATGAGGTTCCTCCTCATCCTTCTAAAGTCCAGTGAGTACAGTCCCAGTGCCGTCAAACGCTCTTCATATGTTAACCCACTCATTCCTGGGATCATTCTCGTAAACATCCTCTGGACCCGCTCCAGAGCCGGCACGTCATTCCTCAGACACGGTGCCCAAAATTTCTCCCAATACTCCAAATGTGGTCTCCTCAAAGAGCCTCAGCATTACATCCCTGTTTTTGTATTCTAGTACTCATGAAATAAATGCTAGCATTGTGTTGATCTGTCGTTTTCACACCTTACCCTTCCATATCTCTAGTTTCCCTCTCTTTGGCTCTCAGTCTGAAGAAGGGTCTCGACCCGAAAGGTCACCCATTCCGTCACTACAGAGATGCTGCCTGTCCCGCTGAGTTACCCCAGCTTTTTGTGTCTGTCCTGTAAATATCCAGGCAAGGACCATCCAATCCATGTTCCCACCTTTAGCAAACTGGACTAAGTTTAAGTGGGTTATTAGAAACATGGAAACATAGAAAATAGGTGCAGGAGGAGGCCACTTGGCCCTTCGAGCCAGAACCGCCATTCACTGTGATCATGGCTGATCGACCCTTATCAATAGCCCGTGCCTGCCTTCTCCCCATATCCCTTGACTCCACTAGCCCCTAGAGCTCTATTAACTCTCTCTTAAATCCATCCAGTGACTTGGCCTCCACTGCCCTCTGTGGCAGGGAATTCCATAAATTCACAACTCTCTGGGTGGAAAAGTTTTTTCTCACCTCAGTCTTAAATGACATCCCCTTTATTCTAAGACTGTGGTTCTGGACTCGCCCCACATTGGGAACATTTTTCCTGCATCTAGCTTGTCCAATCCTTTTATAATTTTTCACGTTTCTATAAGATCCCCCTCATCCTTCTAAACTCCAGTGAATACAAGCCTAGTCTTTTCAATCTTTCCTCATATGACAGTCCCGCCATCCCAGGGATCAATCTCGTGAACCTACGCTGCACTGCCTCAATCACAAGGATTTGGAATGAAGTGCCTCTCACTGCCACTGCCCCCGAGAGAGCTGAGCCTCAGAATAATGCAGAAGATAGACACAAAATGCTGGAGTAACTCTATAACACCATTGCGAAAAGATGCCACTCTATTTTGACGATTGGATATTTCCTACAGAAAATGAAGCCTGCAAGGGTGAGAGGCATTTGCTCCTTCATCTTTGCGATGTGGTGAGGGTGGATCTAGGGTCCAGATGAAACAAAGCCGGGTGGAATCGCTATCTTTACTGAAGGTGAGGTGCGGACGTGGCTCCCACACCTGATGTGGTTGTGGCGACCAACACTGAGGCTTGTCAGAGGAAGATGAATGAACACGAGAAGTAGAGCAAGGACGACACGACACGATAGAACTTTATTTTATCCCAGGAGGGAAATTGATCTGCCAACAGTCATAAAAACACAACATACATGAAAGTAGATAAGCGGTGAATAAGGCCTATGATCAGCTTACGACTGCAGACATCCAAACCAGACCATCCCACACATCGTGAATGACTGCTCGCTGAGGGTTTTCCCTGGTGGCATCAAAGCCAGCCACCCAGTAACTGATGCTGCCCTGGCCTGGATGTCTACCCTTGACCTACGATTTTAGGCTGTGCACGCCTTGTGCAAGAAGAAGATCTGCTTGCTCTCATCGGTCAGAAACATAGACAATAGGTGCAGGAGTAGGCCATTCGGCCCTTTGAGCCTGCACCGCCATTCAATATGATCATGGCTGATCATCCAACTCAGAATCCCGTGCCTGCCTTCTCTCCATACCACCTGATCCCTTTAGCCACAAGGGCCACATCTAACTCCCTCTTAAATATAGCTAATGAACTGGCCTCAACTACCTTCTGTGGCAGAGAATTCCAGAGACTCACCACTCTCTGTGTGAAAAATGTTTTTCTCATCTCGGTCCTTAAGGACTTCCCCCTTATTCTTAAACTTGTTCTGGACTTCCCCAACATCGGGAACAATCTTCCTGCATCTAGCCTGTCCAACCCCTTAAGAGTTTTGTAAGTTTCTATAAGATCCCCCCTCAATCTTCTAAATTCCAGCAAGTACAAGCCGAAGGGCCTGTTCCAGGGCATTGAGTACACGAGTCAAGAAACCATGATGCAGCTTTGTACCACTTTGGCTAGGCCGAATTTCGAGTATAGGGTACAGTTCTCGTCACCCCAATGCAGGAAGTATTTTTAGTTTAGTTTAGAGATACAGAGCGGAAACAGGCCCTTCGGCCCACGGAGTCCAGACCGACCAACGATCACCGCACACTGAAGAAGGGTTCGACCCCAAAACACCATCCATTCCTTTGCTCCACAGATGCTGCCTCACCCGCTGAGTTTCTCCAGCATTTTTGTCTACCACCGCACGCTAACGCTATCCTACACACACAAGGGATCATTTATAATTAGACCAAGCCAATAAACCTACAAACCTGTACCTCTTTGGAGTGTGGGAGGAAACCGGAGTTCTGGGAGGAAGCTGGAGATCCCGGAGAAAACCCACGCAGGCCACGGGGAGAACGTACAAACTTTGTACAGACAAGCGCCCGTGGTCGGGATCAAACCCAGGTCTCTGGCGTTGCAAGGCAGCAACTCTACCGCTGCGCCACCGTGCCGCCCATGTGAAGTATGCGAAGGCTTTGGAACGGGTAAAGAGGAGGTTTATCGGAATGATGCCAGGATTACGGAGGTGTTAGCTACAGAGAGGTTGGACAGAAATAGTCGGGGCGGGTTGAAGGGTAAAGGGGGGGATGTGGGTGGGCGAGATATTGGGAGAAATGGTGTGCGGATTTAAGTGGAGAACAGGGAAGAGAGGGGGTAGAAAAAGGGAGGGTGATTGTTAGTTAGTTAGCTGACAACTGTTTGCATCCATCCAATGCATCGTTCCGATCGGGCGCAGGACTTTAGTTATAGAGTGATTCAGCGTTGGAACAGGCCTTTTGGCCCAACTTGGCCAACATGTCCCAGCTACACCAGTCCTGCTTGACTGATATCCCTGGCCCATATCCCGCCAAACCTGTCCGATCCGTGTACCTGTCTAATGGACTTTCTTGCGTTTGACACAGTTAAATGTTTTTTTTCCCCAGATTCCAAGCACTGTACAGCTACATCCCACAGAATGAAGATGAGTTGGAGCTACAGGAAGGCGACGTGGTTGATGTGATGGAAAAGTGTGACGATGGCTGGTTTGTCGGTGAGCACGGGGTCTTGCCTGAACAGGAGATGTCCCCTCAGAGGGTGGTGGGTGTGTGGAACGGGCTGCCAGAGGAGGTAGTTGAGGCAGGTCACAGAGTCATACAGCATGGAAACAAGCCCTTCAGCCCAACGTTCCCACACCGGCCAACATGTCCCATCTACACTAGTCCCACCTGCCTACCTTCGGCCCATATCCCTCCAAACCTGTCCTATCCATGTACCTATCTAACTGTTTCTTAAATGTTAGGATAGTCCCTGCCTCAACTGCATCACTCAGCAGCTCGTTCCATACACCCACCACCCTTTGTGTGAAAAAGTGACTCCTCAGGTTCCTATTAAATCTTTCTCCCTTCTCCTTAAACCTATGTCCTCTGGTCCTCGATTCCCCGAGATGTATAAAGCTGCATCATAGCTTCTTGACTTATACTCAATGCCCCGAGGTATGAAAACTAGCAGATCACATGCCTTCTTTACCGCTCTATGTTGCCTTCTCGTATTTATTCATCTTCCTCTAACAAGCATGTGTTCAGTTGTGTTCAGTTCTGGGCACCATGTTATGGGAAATATATTGTCAAACTTGTAAGGGTTCTGAGAAGATTAATGAGGATGTTGCCAGGACTAGAGGGTTTGAACTATCATGAGAGGTTGAGTGGGCTGGGTCTCTATTCCTTGGAGCACGGGAGGATGATGCACAGAGTCTCTTGCCCAGAGTAGGGGAATTGAGGACCAGAGGACATAGGTTCAAGATGAAGGAGAAAAGATTTAAGGGGGAATCTGAGGGGTAACATTTTCACACAGAGGGTGGTGGGTGTATGGAACGAGCTGCCAGAGGAGGTAGTTGAGGCAGGGACTATCCCAACTTTTAAGAAACAGTTAGGTAGGTACATGGATAGGACAAGTTTGGAGGGATATCGGCCAAACGTGGGCAGGTGGGACTAGTGTTCCTGGGACATATCGGCCAGTGTCGGCAAGTTGGGCCGAAGGGCCTGTTTCCACACTGTATCACTATGACCAGCATCTTTCCCACTAACTGGTCTATAATTCCCTGATTTCCCTCTCCCTCCTTTCCTCTGTTTGTATGTTAATTGGCTTGATATAAATGTAAACTATGTCCCTCGTGTGTGTGGGATTGTGTTAGTGTGCGGGTATCGCTGGTAGTGCGGACTCTGTGGGCTGAAGGGCATGTTTCCACTCTGTGTCTCTAAACTACACGGTAACAAATCATGTGCAGCAGAGCCATTGTGGGCCGAATGGCCTGTCCCTGTGCTGTATCGTTCTGTGTTCATCCCGACTGACTGTGCTCTTGCTCCTCCTACAGGGACGTCCAGAAGAACCAGGCAGTTTGGCACGTTTCCAGGCAACTACGTCAAGCCGTTAAATTTGTAGAACGCGGGCTTGGCGGTGAACGTCCAACGACCCTACGCTTGCTTTGACACGGGTGGAGGTTCCCTCAGCAGTGGGGTAGTCTGAACAGCGCATCGCAGTCTGCAGCCTGGCATAAAACGTTCTGCTTGCTGTACAAAGGGTCTTTACTTTACCTGAACCAGGGTTGCCAACTTTCTCACTCCCAAATAGGGGTCAAAATAAGGGACAAATTCCCGACGGCAATTCGTTGACAAGACTGGGCCATGGCTGGGTGAATGATGAGTTGGCCCGGGTGCTGGACTACACACAAAGCCCAGCCGGCGGGCCAGCTGAGGAGGTTTGGGCTGGGCGCCGGACTTTGAGCGTGACGTGGCGCGGCCCAGGCCAAAACTCCTCAGCTGACCCGCCGGCTGGGTTTTGTGTTCTGCTGTAAGCACCCCATCCAACTCATGAACCGATGATCGGCCATGAGAAGGAGGAGTGGTGGTGTTGGCGGTAAGCGAAGGTCCGAAGGTTGGACAGCTGGCCGGGCTGCCGACCAACGTGGCCATGGGCGAGGTGCTGCTGCTGCACTCCATGGGCTGCACCATGTCAGGACGGGTGAGGCAGGGCCGGACGCAACGCTCCGACCCGACAGTCCCCTCGACCCGTGTAGTAGCAGTCAAATACGGGACAAGGGCGGTCCCAACATACGGGATGTCCCAGCTAATACGGGACAGTTGGCAACCCTAACCTGAACACATGAGTGCACTGGCCAAGAGAGAAGGCGTGAGTGGTACGTTAGCGTAGGGCGTGAGTTTGCTGACTGTGGGTGGGTGTGCATTGGCCATCGAGTGGTCTCAGGGGGAGGGGAGGGGAACAGAAAGGGAGACGGGACAGGGTTCCCTGCCCAAAGGGGAACTCAAACACCCATATTGGTGAAGATAGGCACGAAAAGCTGGAGTAACTCAGCGGGACAGGCAGCATCTCTGGAGAGAAGGAATGGGTGACGTTTCGGTTCGAGAACCTGTCCCACTGAGTTAGTCCAGCTTTTTGCGTCTGCCTTCAGCTTAAACCTGCATCTGTAGTTCCTTCCTGCCCATGTTGGCGTGAAGCCCGATCTCTCTCTTCATCCTGCCCTCCTCCCTGCCCACGAGTCCGATAGCCACGGAGACAATGTTGGGAGGTTTAACGAGCATGTGTAATGGTGTGCAGCCAGGGGGCTGAAGGGGCAAGGAGTGTGGTTAGAAGCGGGGCTGGTCTCCACTGAGCCCCAGCTTCACTAACGATGACAATGGGATGGATATATTAAAACCCAAAGCATTTACAGCCAACACCCTTCGTTTATTGCCTGATGCAGTGTCGAACCTCTGACAACCTCTCCCTTTTCACCCTCCACATTAAAAAAAAAATTGCTTTACTAACAAAGTTAGAACTGACCGATTAGCCGCAGCAAAAGCTTTTCCCTGTACCCCGGTACAGGTGACAATAAACTAAGCTGAACTAAGTTAACACACACACCTAAGCAAAGGACTCAGCCTCCATCCCCCAGCTGAGATATCACTGCTCTTGTGACAAATTACCGCCGTTATATTTTTGAGTTGATGCTCGGATAGAGGACTTTGAGCTGCGACACCTCTTAATATTTTCAGCTTCACAATCTATAAATATAAATATATATATATATATTTTTAAAATAAAAGAATAAGCACACACCTTTTCCCATCACAAAAGGGAATTAACCCAATGCTGGGATGCAACTATGTGTAAATATGTACATTTGATTTTTGTATAAAACCCGTGTACTTATCCTGTATAGAAAATAATTTAACATAAAGGAATTTAAATGGCGGACAGGATGCAGCATCACTCTCTGCGGAGCTCTTGAATTTTACAGCTGATGTGAGAGGAAAGGGTGCATCGACTGTAAGGCAGGAACTCTACCGCTTACATGGAACCGTAGAAAAGAAACTTGGCAAGAACACAGCCCGATGGAAATGATATCTTTTAACCAACGCCAGCCCCTGGGGGATTTCCTTCTTGATTACGTGCAGGAAATTCGCTTGCAAAACCACTTGTTTGCCTTTTTGTTTTTGGCAGGCCGGCAGTGAATCACTGAGATTAAGTAACATGAGTGTATGTAATCCAACGCTCTCATGCCTTTATTTACCATTCTTTAGTGAGCGACTGACCTTTATAACCAGACATCTTGTGTTGAGCGATTTTTTATTTTTTTTTGCAGTGCTTCATGGTTCGATAAAAGATAAGAGCTTTATTTACTGCTGTGGTTACAATATTTAATAAACTTTATTCAAGCCACTTGTCTGCTTCAGTGTTTCACGACCTCCCTTGTCTTTGAAGGCTTCAAGCAACGGTGGTAGGTTCAACTGAGTCAGTTGTTTAGTTTAGATTAGTTTAGTTTATAAGGTCATAAGTGATATGAGCAGAATTAGGCCATTCGGCCCATGTATTCTGCCATTCAATCAGTTATCCATCCATCCATCCTATATAATCCTATATGGCCCTATACTATATAAAGACACAGTGTGGAAACAGGCTCTTCGGCCCATCGAGTCCCCGCCGACCCCACTGGCGGTCACGGTGGCGCAGCGGTCGAGTTGCTGCCTTACAGCGAATGCAGCGCCGGAGACCTGGGTTCGATCCTGACTACGGGTGCTGTCTGAACGCAGTTTGTACGTTCTCCCCGTTAGTTTTCTCACAACAGACAATAGTTGCAGGAGTAGGCCATGCGGCCCTTCGAGCCAGCACCGCCATTCAATGTGATCGTGGCTGATCATCCCCAATCAGTACCCCGTTCCTGCCTTCTCCCCATATCCCCTGACTCCGCTTCTGATTCCTCCCGCTCCAAAGAGTGGGTTGATAAAAATGCTGGAGGAACTCAGCGGGTGAGGCAGCATCTATTGAGCGAAGGAATAGGTGATGCCTCGAGTCGAGACCCGTCTCTACGACCACATCTTAACCCAAACCCGTTATCACAGCCACGTTTGCTTTCTCTACGACCAAAGAGTGGGTTTGTAGGTTAATTGGCTTGGTAATTGTAAAAATTGTCCTGAGTGTGTGTAGGATAGTGTTAATGTGCGGGGATAGCTGGTCGGCGCGGACCCGGTGGGCCGAAGGGCCTGTTTCTGCACTGTATTTGTAAACATATCTCTAAACCCCGTACACTAGCATTATCCTACACACACTAGGGACAATTTACAAATTTTACTGACGCCAATAAACCTTCAAACCTGTGTCGGAAGGAACTGCAGATGCTGGTCTACACCAAAGATAGAAACAAAATGCTGGAATAACTCAGCAGGTCAGGCAGCATCTCTGGATAAAAGGAATAGGTGGTGTTTCAGTCTGAAAAATTCATACTGCTGGGGTGTAAGCTGCCCAAGAAAAATATGAGGTACTGTTCCTCAAATTTGCCCTGGGCCTCACTCTGACAGTGGAGGAGGCCCAGGATAGAACGGTCAGTATAGGAATGGGAGGGGGAGTTAAAGTGTTTGGCAACAGAGAAATAATGTAGGCCAAGGCAGATTAAGCGGAGGTGTTCAGTGAAACGATCACCGAGCCTGCGCTTAGTCTCTCCGATATATAGAAGTCCACACCAGGACAGGGGATGCAGTAGCTGAGGTTGGAAGAGGTGCAATAGAACCTCTGCCTAACCTGAAAGGACTGTCGGGGTCCTTGGACGGAGGTAAAGGGACAGGTGTTGCATCTCCTGCAATTGCAGGGGAAAGTACCTGGGGAGGGGATGGTTTGGGTGGGAAGGGACGAGTGAACCAGAGAGTTGCGGAGGGAACAGTCTCTGCGGAAAGCGGTGGAGATGAGAAGATGTGACGAGAGGTGGTATCCCGTTGGAGGTGGCGATTATGTGCTGCATGCGACGGCTGGTGGGGTGGAAGGTGAAGACTAGGGGGACTCTGTGTCAGTGCAAGATGTTGCTGAGTGATGCCGAGGGCTACCTGCAGGTGGCAGCACCTGCAATGCGGTGGCACCACTCCCTGAACATTGCCGGCAGAGTGGAGGGTCATCGGAGATTTTGTTGTGGTTGCTGAGACTCAAAATTAACTCAGGCGATGCGGAGAATTCTCCAAGAAGTTCAAACCTTTATTTGCAAATCCACCCTTGTTTAAACCACATTTCTTCCCCTTTCTTCGGTCCCTTATTTCTCTTAGCTAGGGCTTGATACAGAGTCATGTAGGTCATATAATTGTCACAATTGATTTACGCTAAGTGTTAAACTTGCAGAACCCAATGTTTACTTTCCTATCTTAGGCCCCCTTTATTTCTCTTAGTCATCTCAGCTAGGGGTGTTACAAAGTTACAAAGGTCATAGAACTGTCACAACTAATTTACGCTAAGTGTTGAGCTAGCTTCGAGGGGAGAACCCAAACACCTTCGCCCTCAATTTATATAAACAAAACACACAAAGGCGAGCAAATGTCATCTCAAAATAAACAAGCTAAATCCAAACATGCAGAGCAAAGCTAATACAAAGGATAATAGATAAAGGATAATATTTAAGTATCTCACGTATTACAAACACCAAGAATACAAAATGTAAAGATAATATCCATACAAAATAATTTATTTTGTATGGATGTCTGGAAACCCAAATTCTTCTATTTACAGCACTTTGGCTTCAACGTGAGTTGATTTAAATGTGCTATATAAATAAATATTGATTGAATGATAATATACCCCTATATAATTCCCCCCTTTGAGACCTAATCGGTCTCACAGAAAAAGAAAAACCACAAGCTGCACATATCGGCGTTGAATCAAACTACAACTAGCCCCCAAAATCAGGGTCCTCATATTTGAAATGTTGAGCTTCACGGTGTTCTTTCTCTGGAATCCTGGGTAACTGGGCCAAAACCCCACCCCCATTATGCTGGGGTGGGAAAAAAAGAGCCAGCTATCCTTACACACAATATTCCTCTGGTGTGTTTTTTGCATGCCATCGTCGTATTCTATCAGCGGGGTCTGTTTTCTCTGGGAGACCAGTTCACCTTTATCCAGGAGGGGGAGCTGCTTTGCAGTGGCTCTTACTAGGAGAGACTTAATACAGGGAAAAATACAACCTAGCACAACAATAACCACTAGCAGCTCAGCTCCAATAGTCACTCCCAACTTAGCCAACCATGCACCCCAACCTCCTAACATATTTTGCCAATCAAAGAATTTATCAAAACCTGCATTCTGCTTCAGGTCTTTTCTCCGATTCTTCAACTTATCCATTGCTTTAGTGAAGGACCCCTCCGGGCTGGTGTTGTTATGTATGAAGGTGCAGCAGTGTTTCCCAAACAGGACACACACACCCTTATTTCTGACCTCATTTACAACAGCCTAAGAGTCACTGGTGTTTCCAAAAACCTCACTTACTATCTGGTTAAAGCTCTGCTCTTCCCATACATCTTTGTCCTCCTGTTCACTTGACTCAGGGTTACTATCGAGCCGTACCTGTGGGACAGCCCTCGTGCAATAATTGAGATGGTACCATGTGGATTGACCTTCTATCTAAACAGCGGTGGGCTAGGCCCTAACCACCATGAATGGTCCTTCCCTTCTTTGCACATTCCACTTCCTTCAGAAGGCTCGTACACAATGTCCCCGGGTTTAATGGGTCCATCCTCCGGGATCTTTTGCTTTTCCTGTGCATGAATAGACATGTGTATCACAGTTAAAGGTTGAATACACTGTGTAAGTTCCACCTCTAACTGCACCAAACTTGGTCCCTTGTAGGGACCTCTCCATTTTGGTGCTGGCATGGGTCTGCCAATAAGCATCTCGTGTGGTGTCAAATGAGTTATTCGATTAGTTTGCATGCGACAGCTCATTAGTGCCAATGGCAGGGCATCATCCAATTCAACTTGTAGTTGCATAAATCGTATTCAGCTTAGGCTTCAACTTCCCACTAATTCTTTCACCATGCCCCGTGACTGAGGGCAGTATACACACACCCAACCCTTTGGTCCACTCTCAGGGCCTGTAGCACCAGCTTGACTAATTTCTGAATAAAAGCTGATCCGTTGTCAGACCTAATTTTTGTAGGTATTCTAAACCTTGGGATTACTTCATTCATAGAAACATAGAAAATAGGTGCAGGAGGAGGCTGTTTGATCCTTCGAGCCAGCACCGCCATTCATCGTGATCATGGCTGATCGTCCCCTATCAATAACCCGTGCCTGCCTTCTCCCCATATCCCTTGATTCCGCTAGCCCCTAGAGTTCTGTCTAACTCTCTCTTAAATCCATCCAGTGATTTGGCCTGCACTGCCCTCTGTCTCAGGGAATTCCTCAAAGTCACAACTCTCTGGGTGAAAAAGTTTTTTCTCACCTCAGTCTTAAATTGCCTCCCCTTTATTCTATGACTGTGGCCCCTGGTTCTGGACTCGCCCAACATTGGGAACATTTTTCCTGCTTCCAGCTAGTCCAGTCCTTTTAGAATTTTATATGTTTCTATAAGGTTCCCCCTCATCCTTCTAAACTCCAGTGAATACAAGCCTAGTCTTTTCAATCTTTCCTCATATGACAGTCCCGCCATCCCAGGGATCAATCCCGTGAACCTACGCTGCACTGCCTCAATCACAAGGATGTCCTTCCTCAAATTAGGACACCAAAACTGTACACAATAGTCCAGATGTGGTCTTACAATAGCCCTATACAACTGCAAAAGAACCTCTTTACTCCTATACTGAAATCCTCTTTTATGAAGGCCAACATTCCATTAGCTTTCTTCACTGCCTGCTGTACCTGCACGCCAACTTCCTGAGACTGGTCTACAAGGACACCCATGTCTCACTGCACCCCCCCTTTACATAACCTAAACCCATTGAGATAATAATCTGCCCCCCTGTTTTTGCCACCAAAGTGGATAACCTCACATTTATCTATATTATACTGCATCTGCCACAGATCTTCCCTCTCACTCAACCTGTCCAGGTCCCCCTGCAACCTCCTAACATCCTCTTCACAGCTCACACTGCCATCCAGCTTTGTGGCATCCGCAAACATGCTAGTGTTGCTCCTATTCCCTCTTCCAAATCATTAATATATATGGTAAACAGTTGCGGCCCCAACACCGAGCCTTGCGGCACTCCACTCGCCACTGCCTGCCATTCTGAAAAGGACCTGTTCACTCCTACTCTATGCTTCCTGTCTGCCAACCAATTTTCTATCCATGTCAACACCCTACCCCCAATACCATGTGCTCTAATTTTAGTCACCAGTCTCCCGTGCGGGACCTTATCAAAGGCTTTCTGAAAGTCTAGATACACTACATCCATTTTACTTGTCACATCCTCAAAAAATTCCAGAAGATTAGTCAAGCATGATTTCTCTTCCATAAATCCATGTTGACTTGGACTAATCCTTTTACTGCTATCCAAATGCTCCATTATTACCTCTTTGATAATTAACTCCAGCATCTTTCCCACCACCGAAGTCAGGCTAACTGGTCTGTAATTCCCCGTTTTCTCTCTCGCTCCTTTCTTGAAAAGTGGGATAACATTAGCTATCCTCCAATCCACAGGAACTGATCCTGAATCTATTGAACATTGGAAAATGATCACCAATGCGTCCACTGTTTCTAGAGCCACCCTGGGATGCAGACCATCCGGCCCAGGGGATTTATCATCCTTCAGTCCCATTAGCTTACCCAATTCGTCAGAACGTTTATTACAGTCCCTGCACCTAAATCTTTGGAAGGTACTGGCTGCACCCACCTGCTAAATCTATCGATCACTACTAGCGTGTACCGTTTCCCTCTTACCGTCTTGATCATATCCGCGTAGTCGATCACCAGATGCCTAAGTATGCCTTCGGGCACAGGAATGTGACCTATAGGCATTGTTATTCCCTTTCTAACATTGTTTTGGGCACATACCTCTCACTGTGACAAAATGTGGTCTACCGAAGCCTGTAAATAGGGTGACCAAAACCCATCCTTTTTTACCTTTCATATTACATCCCCCTTGCGCAATGGTCTAACTCATGCACTTCTGAAATAAGAATGGCCAGCAATGGTGTGGGTGCTACCAACGATCCTTCTTCAGTGGTCCACATGCCCTCCAAGTTCTGCGTCGCTCCCCTTTGTCTCCACATTGTTTGCCCTTACCTTGCATTTCAATGATGTCCTCCTCTGTGGGTTCCAGATCCAAGCTTACCTGGGATGCAATAACGGCTGATCGGCATCCAGTCGCTGTTCTGGCTGCTTCGTAATAGTGTTAAAAGCTGTTTCCGCCTCATCATTGCATCGCAAAACATTCTTCAGGCTTGTGTGTCCTGCTTCCTTCATTATGTTCCTTAATGGCGTCACAATTCCAACATACTCTCCACTCCAGTCTGAACTGTATCCGGCCATTCCCAAGAACGTCATCATCTGTCCTACTGTCTGAGGTTTGGGAGCTTTAATTATTGCCTCAATTTGATCCGGTGCTATAGCCTTTACTCCTTTGGATATTAATCGGCCTAAATATTCTACCTGCTGCTTACAAAACTGCAGCTTCCTCCTGGATACTTTATGGCCTCCGCACGCCAGCCTTTCCACGAGAGACAAAGTGTCTCGCTCACATTGCTCCTCACTTGCGGAGCAAACCAACAAATCATCCACATATTATATTAATGTACTTTCTAAGGGTATGCCTTCCAAATCTGCCTTGAATATCTGATTGAAGAATGTTTAATTCCCTGCGGCATCCTAATGTAGGTGCATGGAGTACCCCTATAGGTAAAATCAAACAAATACCGACATTGCTCTGCTAAGGGCTCACTGAAAAACGCCAAACAAAGATCTAGTACTGAAAAGTAAGCTGCCTCTGTTGGAACATTAGTCAGCAGTGAATGTGGATTTGTGACGACCGCTGGCCAATCTCTCACCACCTCGTTTACCGCTCGCAGGTCATGTACTAGTCTCCACTTGGACTTTTTTTTTGATTGAGAGAGAAAGAGAAAGTAGAGAGAAGAAAAATTAGGAGAGATCTACCTATTTCGTATCTTTATCCATCCGTCACCCGGTTCTGAACCATTTAATTTCTAATGTTATGTTATGTTGCACCATATGCTTGTAAAAAGTCGATAAAAGGAGACCAAGTCTTTAAGAATTGGTCTACTTTGCCTATTTGGAGGAATCTCATTTCTTTAAGATGTAGCCTTTCCGACATATTTGAGATCCACATTTTGAACGTTGGCGTGGTTGCGTTTTTCCAGAATTTGAGTATACATTTTTTTGCTGTTATTAAACCGTAATTAAGAAGAGCTTCTTGGAACGTAGTTAATTTACTTCCCTCTTCCATTGATCCAAAGATAACCAGTTCTGTATTGGGGTGTCTCCACTTGGACTTGTCTGCTTTCAAGACCGTTAATAACGGGGTGTTGAAGGGACTACATGTCTTAACCAGGAATCCCAGGACCTTGTATAGTTGGTGCTATACCTTCCTCTGCCTCTAGGTTCAGGGGGTACTGTGGTCTCCGGGGCGGAATTGCTCCCTGCTTTAATCCTATTTCCTACTGGACTAGCGGATTTTACCTTTCCGACATCTGTGTGGTGTTGTGACCACAGAATCGGGGGCAACCTATCCAACCCTTCCTCCTTTGTCTGACCCTCTCTTTTCTTCATCAAAGGAAGATGTTCCTGGGGGTAATTTCGACCTCTTTCAATGTTCCCATCATATCTATATCCACCACTATCTTGATATGATTATTATTTCCTGATTTCTATACCTGTGGTGTAATTTTTTCCCAACTAGTAAAATAGTACCTACTTGTTTCACCAGGGGCCCCAAGTCTCTGGACTGGTGTAGGTGTATTGAATACAAACAATATTACAAGCAATGGTCCGAGAACACAGATGCAATTATTAAGAAAGCTCATCAGCGCCTCTACTTCCTGAGAAGATTACGGAGAGTCGGTTTGTCAAGGAGGACTCTCTCTAACTTCTACAGGTGCACAGTAGAGAGCTTGCTGACCGGTTGCATCGTGGCTTGGTTCGGCAACTTGAGCACCTAGGAGCGGAAAAGACTACAAAAAGTAGTAAATACTGCCCAGTCCATCATTGGCTCCCTTCCATCGATGGGATCTATCACAGTCGCTGCCTCAAAAAGGCTGGCAGTATCATCAAGGACCCACACCATCCTGGCCACACACTCATCTCCCCGCTACTTTCGGGTAGAAGGTACAGGAGCCTGAGGACTGCAACGTCCAGGTTCAGGAATAGCTACTTCCCCACAGCCATCAGGCTATTAAACTTGGCTCGGACAAAACTCTGAACATTAATACCCCTTCATCTGTTATTTTCACTTTATCAATTTATTCATTCATGTGTGTATTTACCCATATAAAGGTATATGGACACACTGATCTGTTTTGGAGTAAATGCCTACTATGTTCTGTTGTGCTAAGCAAAGGAAGAATGTCATTGTCCTGTCAGGGACACATGACAATAAACTCTTTTGACTTTGACTTGACTTTGAATGTCACATGGGGAGCAGCTCCTGGTACCCTATACCACTTTTCCAAAAATAAGTTCCATTTAACTTGCAAGGCTACCCATTGTTTTCCAATCATTATTGCTACTGCCTTTAGGTGGTGCTGGCCGCATGCATGACACATCGCATGCCACGGACGGCCCATACCAAATTGTCTGCATCGTGAGCTCCATAAAAAATCCTGTACAGTGTAATTCAGATTTGGGCTGAGCTGCTTTGGGCAGTATGGCCAGTACGCCCTTCTTCCACTTTTCCCACGTTTCCCAAAGTTGATCTTCTATATCTCCTATCCAAAAGATGTTAGCTTTTCTAACTTCCTGTGTTGCCATTTGTGCACTTGTACTGTCCACGCTCAAACCATTTCTGGTACATTCCAATTTTAATTCCAGTCTCAACAGAGTATCTCTACCTAACAAATGAATGGGGGTCCCTTTAAACACCAATACCGGCAATACTATTTCTTTATTACTCATTTCTAAACTTACAGGGGCCGTGAACCGCGTTAACTGTGTTTTTCCTGAGGACCCTACAGTTTTAACAAATTTTCCTGACACGGGAAGGTGGGAGGCATACTGCGGTTGCGCACAAGTGTATGTAGCTCCAATGTCTATCATCATGCGTGTTAACCGCCTCCCCAAAATTACCCGAATCATAGTGTTCTTCTTCTGCCTCTCGTGCTATCGTTGGCTAATGTCCCTTCCCATCCGGGTTCTCTGGGCACCCCTAGCATAGGGGTTCACAGGTCCAGCCAGGTCTGTCGGGGCTGGCCCTGGGTTAAAGTATCGTTCACCTTCCATTGGTCGCTGTTGGTATGGGCCGGGCCACGGACCAGTTCACATCCCCAGCACACCCTATCCATTACCTGTCTCCTTACTAGCCTTCCTCGACTACCTCCATGAGCTCCCTCCCTCCCCAATCCTGTCATGGCTTATATCCAGATTTATTTAGTTCCTGATAGGGCATTTGAGGAAATGCTCCCCCAAAGACATTTATTATTGCATGGGATTCTCCGTCCCCATTTGGCTCTGTCATAGGACTCACTGTATGTCAGTGCATCACTTATTTCAGTCGTTCCAACCAGGTCTGCTGTTACTGACAAAATGTTCTTTCCTTTTTCACACTCTTTCTTTTCGAGCTCTTCAAGTTGCATTTGTACCACATTTCTCTGCACCTCTTCCTGCTGGTCTGCATGTCTTTTTCTATCTCTGCGATCATTTTCGACCGCATGGACCAAATGAACTGGTAGTGGGACATAGATGACAATCCCACCACCTCCTCCAGTCTGGACTTGACTTGAGGAGGCATGGCATCCACAACAGCAGTCATAGTGTTCATTAACTGGTTGCCTTCTATTTCTTGTTCAGTTTCGAGTCTCTACCTTTTCAGCTGGTTCTCCAGATTGGCTGCTGGATTCTCTGCCTCCCCCAGTGGATCTCCCCTTAATGCCTTGGGATCCACCTTAAGCGGGTAACAGTGTCTGAGGGCCTGCCATACCCTCTGCCTGACTGGGTCAAACGGCGTGCCATTGCCCATTGCATTATTCACTGCATTTTTTATACCAGCCATCTCCAGGAGTTCTGTCAGTTTAGTGGTTCCTATCACTTTCACCAACAGTGCCTTCAAATCTCCCATAGCCGACAACTGGCCCGCGTTCTCCTCCTCAAAGGCCCTAATCCATTTTCCTGCCCCATCATGAATACTGGGCAAGGTATTTTTTAGCCCTTCCAGGTCCTGGGTCCCCCAAAGGATATACTGTGTCTGTTCCATTTTTTAAAAAAAGCAACATTTTAGCCCTCCGTTCCTGTTCCTCATCTTCTACCTGTATGTCTTCCCACTTCAATCCTTCTTGGAGTGCCCTCTTTCTCATTCTAATCTCTTTTTCTTGCTTCTCAGATATCCTAGCCTTCCTTTGCGATTCCTTCACCTTTCTTTTAAAATCTTCCACTAAATCCTCATCCCTTATTTCCCTCACATCCCCCCTATCGCTTCCCGATTCTGTTTCCTCCTCGCTGCCTTGCCCTTCTTTCAGTGACCACTTGTCCACCACTTTCCAATCCTGTCTATCACGTTCCTCGCTGTATAGGATGCCTCAAAATCCCTCTGCTTCCTCAGGTCCTGCAGCCTCCTGATATCCACTTCTAATTCCCTTATTTCCATCTGATCATCCCAACTTGCAACCTCTCGTTCTATCTCCACTATTCCCTTTACCAAGGGACACTGCTTTGTACCGTCTGGGCCTAGATCGGGAGGGGGGATGCCCAGGGTTTCTCAAGCTTGGATATAAGATCAACTTTTTCCTTGGAGTTCCTGGCTTTCATGCTGCATTTCGGTTCTCTCACCCTCTTCCTTTGTCATATTTACCACCTGGTATTCTTTCCTCATCCTCTCTCCTTCTGCTCTAAACAGCTTAAGTACATCTAACTCCTTTTCTCTCTTTTTTTTGGCGTTTCCAACTTATCTTTGGACCTATAATTCTTAATTAACACTTCCATCTCATCACACATATTTATATCGAAAGTGCCTTCCTTCAGCAATTCTTCCGTTCTTTTTCCCCATTTCTCAGTACTTTACAATGTCCTCTTTAGATACAGGGAACGTTTTACTTAGTAGTTTAACTGCAGTTACCTTACTCATTGTATTATCTTGTTCAGTGCACTTTATCAATCAGTCATAGTCCTTATTCTATTCCGTCCCATTTCTGTAGTTACTATACTATGCACTGTCTGTTTGCAAGAATTTCAGCAGGGAACCAGATCAACCTACTACAAAGGACCTCACTGTTCCCGGGAGCTTTTTCAGAGGTGTCAGTCTCAAAGAGTCTGATTAGTGCACTTTTCTCTCCCCATCTGATCCCGGCGAACCTGCGGCCACTTACTCAGTTGATGGTTCCAGCAAAATCCCAGCTGGCTTTCCAAATGATAATGTTTGCATCTTAAAAAAGAGACAAAATACAACAAATTAAAGTAAACCATACAAGCTTTTGATTTTTACGTCAAATGGGAGTGGCCGGAGAGGTTACAGTCCAGGAGAATTCAGTGATACTTCTGGTTCCCCAAAATACCACTTTAATTAATAAAAATCCTGAGGACTTTTATACAAAAATAGTCACATATGCAGAATATCAGGGGCATTAGGAGGTTTGTTTTTCTATACCAACTCATAGCTATCCCATTGTCAGTTAGTTCCCCTTTCCTCATACCTGATTGACCTTTTTCAACCAGAAAGGTTGTCTGAAAAAGCCGTAAAATCTGGTCGTGAGGCCTGTCAAAGCATCACGGTGCAGCCCTGTCATTTGCATAGTTATTTTCCATATACACATTTGTAATTTCTAAACCTTCCCTTGACTGACAAGACCGTTCTGTTTACTAGAATCTTTGGTTCTGTGGGGACCAGTATGAAGAATTTGCAAGCTGCCTTGCAGGCAGTATTATTAACTAGGGCATTCCTCTGGGAGACTGCTTTGTCGGGCCACTCATGTAAGCATTGCACTTAATAATGGCCGGGAGGAGTGGGAGGACTGAGGCCTGCAGTATCGTTGTCTTTAAGTTGTGAAAGTCTTCTTGTTGAAATGAGAGAGTTAAGTTGAAAAGGATTCATCTGCTAGGAATGGTCGGGCATAATTCACAGTGGGATGGTCCAATTCCCTGTCAGTCAGGATCCTGGGCGCTGTGATTAGATATTGATCCAGATTGTGATTAGTCAGACTGCCTGTCATTCAGGGACTTGCCACATCCCACTCCCGTCAATCTCCACAAACAAAGACACACATTCTCTTCTTTGTTTCTCTTCAACAAAGTTCGAAGGCAAGTTTGTTTTAAACAAAAGTACAGGCTGTTGGCTGGGATTTAAATATCTTGAGCAGCCGCGATTCTCATGCTCTTTTTCCTTCTTTATTTTGTCTTCTGTTCTTTCTCTCTGGTGCTCTGCGTTGTCCAACTCTCTCACTGCTGAATACAATACTGCTTCTTCTTCCTCTTCTGCCTCAGCCCTTTCCCTTCTTCTTTCTCATCTGCCTTTTCAGTCTCCCAGTCCCTATCAGTATAATTTTCATTTGGGGTGCCCTTCCCCATAGCCCCCCCCCCCCCCCCCCTACGGGATCTTATATGGGGAAGGTGGTCTACACTATTCCCAACTTTGTTCCTCATCCCCCACCAAATTTGTTCCTTCATCTCCCCTCTTCTATAAACCGGGTTGCCATGTCAGACAAGGGGGCTCCAGAGATATTACCAGTACTAGGTTTGTTCTTAACTACTAATTGCTTGTTTTCTGAACTCTTCTTATCAACACTTTCTTTCTCTGCCTTGGCCCTTAACAATTTGCAATTTTATGTTACCTAATTAATCCTTATTCTCCCTGACGTGACCTATTCTGTCCGCACAGACCCCTTATTCTTCTTAAGGGCGGTAGCCTCAGGATGCTTTGTCCGTTCCGACCCCTTTCTCTTCTAAGGGCAGTAGCTACAAGTTCTAATTCTTATCACACAAAATCTACTTTCTCAGATTAATTATTTTCTACTTACCCTACTGCGCAATCTTCTCGAGTAATCCTCCGGGACTCCTCTTAAAATAATTTAGTGACAGATTCTTTGGGTCGGAGCGACCCTCTGTCTGCCTAGACACTTCTGTGTCCCCAGTGGCTTCCCGTTTTCAACAGGTTATTAGTCCAAATGAAGCAGAAAACCGCTGCACAGCATATATGTTGTTCTATCTGGGACATATGACAATAAAACACTTGACTCTGAATTCTGAAATCGGAGATCCAAAGGGACTTGGGAGTGCTGGTGCAGAATTCCCAAAAAGTTAATTTGCAAGTGGAATCGGTAGTAAGCAAAGGCAAATGCAATGCTAGCATTTATTTTGAGAGAACTAGAAAACAAAAACAGGGATGTGATGCTGAGGCTTTGTAAGGTGCTAATCAGACTGCGTTGGGAGTATTGTGAGCAGTTTTGGGCCCTGAGGAAAGGTGTGCCGACTCTGGAGAGGGTCCAGAGGAGGTTTACGAGAATGATCCCAGGAATTAGTCGGTTAACAAATGGCAAGCGTTTGACAGCGCTGGGCCTGTGCTCGCTGGAGTTTAGAAGGATGAGGGGGAAACCTATTTGAAACTTACCGAATAGTGAAAGGCCTGGATAGAGTGGAAGTGGAGAGGATGTTTCCACTAGCGGGAGAGTCTAGGACCAGAGGTCATAACCTCAGAAATCAAGGAGGAACCTTTATAAAGATGAGGAGGAATTTATTTCATCAGAGGGTGGTGAATCTGTGGAACTCATTGCCACAGAAGGCTGTGGAGGCCTTCAATGAATATTTTTAAGGTGGAGATTGACAGATTCTTGATTAGTGCGGGTGTCAGATGTTATGGGGAGAAGGAAGGAGAATGGGGTTGAGAGGGAGAGATAGATCAATCATGATTGAATGGCAGAGTAGACTTCACGTGCTGCATAGTCTAGTTCTGCTCCTATCCTTTATGAGCTTATGAGAGCAGGCAAGCTAGTGATATAGATACAGAGAAACAGCGTGGAAACAGGCCCTTCGGCCCGCGCTGCCCAGCGTTCACCCCGTACACTAGCTCTATCCTACACGCTAGGGACAATTTATATATTTTTTAACTCAAAGCCAATTGATGTACAAACCTGCACGTCTTTGGAGTGCGGTAGGAAACCGGGGCACCCGGAGAAAACCCACGCAGTCACAATGAGAACGTGCAAACTCGCTACAGACAGCACTCGAGGTCAGGGTCGATCCTGGGTCTCCAGCTTCTTCGGTTTAAACCAGCATCTGCAGTTCCTTCCCACCTAAACTCTTAGATCCCTCTGCTCTACAACACTCCCCAGGGCCCTGCCATACACTGTGAAGGTCCTGCCCTGGTTTGACATCCTAAAATGCAACTCCTCACACTTCTCCATCATGGTCTGCTTTGGCTCAGCCACCAAGCACGACATCCGGAGGCTGCAGCGAATCGTCCGATCTGCTGAGAAGGTTGTTGGCTGCAACCTTCCCTCCATTGATGAACTGCACACTGCAAGGGCCAGGAAGCGAGCGGGCAAGATCATCTCTGACCCCTCTCACCCTGGCCACAAACTCTTTGAATCACTTCCCTCTGGAAGGCGACTCCGGACTGTCAAAGCTGCCACAGCCAGACATAAAAACAGTTTTTTTTCCACGAGCAGTAGCTCTACTCGATAACCAAAAGTCTGTAGCCTCCTTTTGCTCTGGTATTTCATTTCATTCACACTTTTAAACTATAATGTTTTATTCTTAATGTGTAATGTTTTATGTGTCATTCTTAATTGTTACCGTATGTCGTGTTGTTACTTGCGAGCGGAGCACCAAGTCAAATTCCTTGTATGTGTACATACTTGGCCAATAAACCTATTCATTCATTCATCTGCATTAAACTCCATTCACCATTCCTCAGCCCACCTGCCCAACTGATCAAGATCCGGCTGTAATTTTTGATAACAATCTTTGCCATCTACAACACCACCAACTTCAGTGGCGTCTACAAGCTTATAACATGCCATCTACATTCCCATCCAAGCCGTTGATGCCAACCACAATCGGCAATGGATTAAGCATCGATCCCTGAGGCACCCGACCCGTCACACATTTTCAGTGTCCTGTAAATAAGTTGCGCGCCACGGAGAGTGAGGAGAGCTGTCGTGAGATGGGGGGGCTCTGAGATCATAGGGAGGGGGCGGGTGCGATGGTGGGGGCCTGGCAGGGGTCTGCGTTTTGCCATGAGTGGCGGTATACCTGGTTCGCTGTTGCGAGATGAAATGAAGACTGTTCGATTAACTTTTTGTGACTTTATCGGCACCAGAAACATGGCAACTCTTTATGTTCTGCCAGAGTGAGGTCTGCTTAATTTAGTTTAGTTTAGTTTAATTTAGAGAAACAGCACGGAAACAGGCCCTTCAGCCCACCGAGTCTGCACCGACCAGCGATCCCCGCAGACTAACACTATCTTACACACACTAGGGGCAATTTCCATTTGTACCAAGCCAATTAGCCTACAAACCTGTGGAGTGTGCGAGGAAACCGAAGATCTCGGTGAAAACCGACGCAGGTCACGGGGAGAACGTACAAACTCCGTACAGACAGCGGCCGTAGTTACGTTTGAACCCGGGTCTCTGGCGCTGTGGGGCAGCAACTCTACCACTGCGCCACCGTGCTGTGTGATTTTACTGGATTGTATGAAAAATCAAAGAATTTCACAGTACCTTGGTACATGTGAGAATAAAGTATAATTGATTGATCATTATGCTGACACACTGGTGTGGTGGCTACTGGCATCACCGGTCCACCTACCATGCCACACTTAGATAGGTTTCTAATGTCACTCCTGCTGTATCAACATGTTCAACCTAAACCTTGACCACAGCTGACATTGTGATGCCTTCCCCTTAATATTTATGAGTTTGCTGTAACTGACCACACAACTATGAAATATTTAATCATGTCAGGCCGATCCTACTGTTCCCACAATTGACCCTCAATAAACTGATAACTATCTCGCTATTCTTTAATAAGTCATAGAGTGATACAGTGTGGAAACGGGCCCTTCAGCCCAACTTATCCACAACGGCCAACATCTCCCAGCTACACTAGTCCCACCTGCCTGTGTTTGGTCCATACCCTTCCAAACCTGTCCTATCCATGTACCTGTCTAACTGTTTCTTAAACGTTGGGATAGTCCCTGCCACAATTACCTCTTCTGGCAGCTTGTTCCATACACCCACCACTCTTTGTGTGGAAAAGTTACCCCTCAGATTCCTATTTTACTTCGGAGTCACGTGAGTGACTACGTGAAGAACCCGCCTCACGCTGGCAACGGCATGACGTCAACGCTGACGGCGGAAGGAGGAGCTGCAGTAAGGAGCAGCTCCTCGCAGCGGTCGGAACGGCCCCGCAGGTAAGTGCAGCAAAGTAGGGATGTTTTTAGCGGACGCTGGGTAGGTCCAGCAGTAATAGTTATGTAAAATCAAGTCAGAGTCAAGTTAAGTGCTGGATAGCACAGATTATGAAGTAAAGGAAAATTCGCGGGTAAAGTGCTTCCTGGGGTGAAAAATAAATATACGGGAAAGCTAGTGCGGAGCCGGTTCCGATACCGGTGGCCGCAGATATACCCGTTAGCGAATTATTTTCCAAAAATGATAACCACGGAAAGAAATGCTCCCGAAAATGGAAAAAAAAAAAAAAAAAAAATCTGAGAGGCCCGTGGTTTTGATGACTCTGATATTTGAAAGTCCTCCAGATAATTAAACTATGTGGAATTAATTATGGAGCATATGGAGAAAGTTCTCCAAATAATTATGAGACTAGGGTCACAGTACCCAGATGAATCCCAAAAAATCCCTGAGGAGTTTAATTATTCTGAATATGGCTGCGGGCCTAATTGGGAGTTGGAACTCAGGATTTGGGCCGGAAGAAGTCTCATGGGATGAAATCCCAATTGATTTAGGGCTGCAGAAGGCAGACCCTGTTGATGGTGATTTGCATTTGAAAGCACACCACAAAATAAATAAAAAAGAAAAAAAAAAAAAAAAAAAAAAAGGCCAAATGTGCCTGGGATAGCAAAAGAATTTGCTATATATGAAGGAAGTGGTGAGGCTATGGAAGAAAACCTAGCTGCCAACATATATATATATGGTATCTCACCAACTTCATGTTTCTGTGATGATTGAAATATAAAAATTGCACAGCACAAGAAATTGTGCCTCATTGGAAGTGCCTACGGTTTATCCGTTGATATGGGCATCCATGACCCCAAATATGAGAGCGTCAAGTAGTGAGGTTCAAAAATCCTCACAAATTATTCTGCTGCTATTATGGCTTTTGCGGAGATGGATAAAAAAAAAAAAAGGAAAAAGAAAAAGACGCTATTGTGCAATTCTTTCTATGAAATTTTGTATGAGGTAAATGGCTATTTGGCCCATTTTTCACCCAAGGTTTGCATACCTGTGTCGAGCAAGTGGTGTTTAAGCTCCTGGTTGTCTGTTTGGAGTAATCTGCCTAAATTATTAAAATTGGATGAAAAGTTAAATATTTTAGCTGCATGAAACCTTTGTCTTTGGACAAAAAGGTATTTTTCGCCCAGAAGGGGATTTGTTTTTGGAAATAGAGGCAGAAATATGTCAAGGAAGTCTTATTGTACTGCACAGCCAAATACTTACCCGAATTGGGGGGAAAAGGAGACCACCACGCTCATATGGAGAGGAATTAAAAGATTTGTTCTATGCTTAAAGAAACTGCGGATTAATCTCCAGTTAGAGGGAGATTACAAAAAGTTTATAAAGACTGGCTTACTATTACTTTTGATCGGTATATATTACAAGCAGTTTCATTAACCACTATTACTTTTAAAGAAGGGGTTAATCCTCCTGTACAGAATAAACCTGCTTATGTTTTCGTGTTTCGGCAATTGAAAAAGCAGAGATTAATGTCCAAATTGCCCAATTATCTGGAAAAGGGGTAATGGAAAAAACTTATGAACACGAGCATCAATTTGTTTTAATATTTTTAGAAGGAATAAAGATGGCGGTTGCAGAAGTATTCTGGACCTTACAGATCTAAATAAGTTTGTAGAATACAAACATTTTAAAATGGAGACATTGAATACTGCAAAATATTTAATTCAGCAGGTTGTTATATGGCTAAGATTGATGAAAAGACGCCTATTATTCTGTACCTATGCATCAGTTTTTTCGGTGGTACTTAAAATTTAATTGGTTGGGACAATTATGGCAGAAGCTTTGCCAAATGGACTGAGTTCAGCTCTTAGACTCTTTACGAAACTGTTGAAACTAGTTTAGCCCAATTAAGAGCACAAATGCACATTATTATGGCTTATCTCAATGACATTCTGATCATTAGTGATTATCAAGAGTCAGCTGAGAACTCAGTTTCAGTTACTAAAGCTTTGTGGTAAGCTAGGGTTCTTGATTCATCCAATTAAGTCCCAGCTGCAGCCAGCACAAACAATTAACTTTTGGGGTTTGTAATTAACTCAGTGACTATGTTAATAACTTTACCAACAGATAAAGTCGATGATATTTTGGTAACTTGTAATTATCTCATTCAAACCTTATCCTTCCATCCGAGAAATAGCGAAAACCATTGGTAAACTGGTAGCAGCGTTTCCTGCAGTAGAATTTGGTCCATTACATTATCAAAATCTTCGAAGGGACAAGATACGAGCTCTCAAAGAGAAGGCAGGCCACTTGACAGGCCTATGTAATTAACAAAAGAAGCTGTGTTGGAATTACAATGGTGGGTTAAAAAATGTCCCACAAGCTGCTAATAAATATCATGATTAAACAGCCTGAAATGGTTTTACAAACAGATGCTAGTGCTCTCGGATGGGGGGCAACAGATTCATCCTCCAATTGTGGAGGTAGATGAAAAAGCTCAAGAAGAAGCGTTTCTTCAAGCTGATGGTATTAACTATTTGGAGTTATTGGGTGCTTTTATGGACTAAAAGCATATTGTTGTGTTAAACAAGGTGTACATGTGTTTATACAGTTAGACAATAATACGGCTGTTGCATATATTTATCACATGGGGGGAGTTAGATCAGTATCATGTGATTGTCTGGTCAATAAATATGGTAATGGTGTATTGATCGCCAAATATGGATTTCAGCAAGCTACATTCCAGGTAAAGACAATGTGGAGGCAGATAAAAGATCAAGGATATTTAAAGATTATACGGAATGGATGCTTAAGCCAGCAATATTTAAAAATATTATACACCAATTTGGATTACCAGAAATTGACTTGTATGCATCAAGGCTTAATCATCAATTACCTAAATATGTGTCTTGGGAACACGATCCAGATGCAGTAGCAGTAGATGCTGTTTCGTTAAGCTGGGGGAAATATGTTCTTTTATGCTATTCCACCATTTGCTTTGATTCAGGGATGTCTGAAGAAGATAGAACACGATTCTGCCTTTGGATTGTTGGTAGTTCCAAATTGGCCAACTCAACTTTGGTTCCCAGTAATGCTGAATATGATTAAAGAGCCATATATGTCGATTCCTAACTGTAGTGATATTTTGATTCGTCCAGTAACTAAAGAAATTTATCCATTATATGCATATATGAATTTATTAATCTACAGGTTTTGACCAGACCACTGCAGGAGCTGGGATTATCGGACAAAACGATGGAAATTATAGTCGCATCATGGCGAGATAGCACACAAAAGCAATATATGACACATATTAAGTAATGGGAAGAATTTTGCACACAGTCAAATATTTCTTATGATATTGTGAATATTGCAAATGTTTTGGAATTCCTTGCCAATTTGCATTTTGAGCAACATTTAAGTTACAGTGCCATTAACACTGCACGCAGTGCCTTGTCATCCTATTTAGGACTTATGACTGATCAGAAATCAATTGGGTCACATCCATTAATATCTAGATTCATGAAAGGAATCTTTAACATTAATCCACCCAAATCAAGATACACAGAGATTTGGGATGTGAGCATTGTACTTACGCTACTTAGACAATGGACTCCAATTGAAGGGTTGACATTGGAAAGATTAACATTGAAATTAATAATGTTAATGTCACTGGTCTCAGCTCAAAGAGTGCAAACTTTACAAATGTTGCGTTTAGACTGTATGCATGTGACTACAGATAATATTGTGTTCTATGTTTACGAGCTGATCAAACAAAGCAGACCACGGAGATCTGGAGCAAAGGTAACCTTTCAAGCTTATCATATTGATCCTACTTTGTGTGTGGTTAGATATTTGAACCAATATATTAAAGTTACTGAGACTCTTCGAGGAAATGAAAAAACGTTAATGATTACGCACAAAAAACCACACACAAGAGCTTCAGTTTAAACTATCTCAAAGTGGTTGAAACAGGTGTTGCTTTTAGCGGGAGTAGACACTGATGTGTTCAAATCTCACTCCACCAGGGCGGCAGCTACGTCCGCGGCGAAGGGGCGGGACGTACCTCTCGAGCATATTTTAAAAGTCGCAGGGTGGAGTAGAGAAGAAACTTTTTCAAAGTTCTACAATAAACCTGTTCACACTATGACAAGCTTTGGACACGCGGTGTTGGGAGCACTATAATCACCTGCTTTGTTTCCTATTAATTGCTATAATCAGTGGTGTAGTCACTTCTATCTTTTATCGCTTGTAATCATTTCCCTCAGATATAAGGAGGGTTATTATATGGTCTTTAAACCATTAAAAAAGTTAATTGTGAAATGATCTAACATTAGTCTGGTTTCTCATGTATGTGTTTACTTAGCCGGACTGTCGTACGGATTAATTCTACGACATAAAAAACACAGAAAGCTTTAAAATCTTCACGTAGTCACTCACGTGACTCCGAAGTAAAATAGTAAGATTAAACAAGAACTTACCAGTTCGAAGTTTGATCGTTATTTTATGAGGAGTTACGATGAGGGATTACGTGCCCTCCACTCCCACCCTCATAAAATAAATGATCAAATGGTAGTTCTAAGTCTTTTATGAGCCTTACTATGTTACTCCGGCTTTTGGTGTTCTGTGTTTTTGATGCCGCTGCTTTGAAGTATGCCGTTGCCAGCGTGAGGCGGGTTCTTCACGTAATCCCTCATCGTAACTCCTCATAAAATAACGATCAAACTTCGAACTGGTAAGTTCTTGTTTAATCTTACTATTAAATCTTTTCCCCTTCACCTTGAACCTATCTATGTCTTCTGAGAATGTAGGATCCAGTCCTGCTTGTTCTACTCATTGAGTATTTACCATTACCTCTTCTGATGGAAGAGAACCTTTTCAAAAGTCAAGAGTATTTTCTAGTAGTAGTGGATTTTAGTAGGAAGATAAATGTGGTGAAAATGAATATTTTGCCAAGGCTATTGTACTAGTTTCAATCTCTGCCAGAAATGATTTCATATATATATAACATCTTATTGGAAGGTGATGTTCCATCAACAGAAATACATAGACAATCTTGGGAAAATGAACTATGCCAAACTATTAGACCAGAAATATGGGATGATAGTTTACAACATATACATCATTGTTCGCTAAATGCTAAACACTCTCTTATACAGTTTAAAATATTACATAGACTATATTATTCAAAATCCAAATTACATAATATGTTCCCAAAAGTATCTCCTATATGTGATAAATGTCAACATTTAGAAGCCAATTTGTCACATTAATTTACAAACTGTATAAAAATTACAAAATTCTGGATTGAAATATTTAGGATAATTTTGAATGTTGTTAATATAACTTTGACACCCGATTCAAAGCTAAATTCAAAGAATACTGGAAACAGAACAATTAGTAACAACAAACCAAAGAATTTTTATTGATTATGGGTTAATAATTGGGAAAAAATTAATATTAAAATTTTGGAAAGGCCCTACATCCCCTACAATCAAAATGTGGAATACAGGAATGTCGGAGACTCTTCATCTGGAGAGATTGAGGCTTGTCCTAATGGACAGGTTAGATCTCACACACTTACCTTCATTCACGATTGGCTCAAGAGTAACGGGAGAGGAACTTGGTAAATCGGGAGAGGAACTTGGAACATCGCAGCAATGACATACCCGTGGGAACTCGGTTCAACACTTGATCATAAACTTGAAATCTCGTACATAACCACGAGTCTGTTTTTTTTCTTTCACTTGGGGTCACTCGTGGGATGACTCGCACCGTGAGACAGGGCCATAAGGATTCTTTCTAAACTTTATCATAGTTTAATGGAATGTCAAGCTAAAACTACATTTTATGTAAAATTTAAGTGAGAAAAGGAATTGAACATTACAATCTCAGAAGAAGAATGGCATCATATGTGTGTAACACTACAGACATCCACTAATTCACAAAAATGGAGAGAATTTAATTGGAAAATTTTGATTTGTTTCTTTAATACGCCTAACGTAAAAAGCAAGCAAATTCTAATGGCCCTGTCTCACGGTGAGAGTCATCCCACGTGTGACCCCCAAGTGAAAGAAAAAAAACAGACTCGTGGTTATGTACGAGATTTCAAGTGTATGATCAAGTGTTTAACCGAGTTCCCACGGGTATGTCACTGCTGCGATGTTCCAAGTTCCTCTCCCGAGTTACCAAGTTCCTCTCCCGTTACTCTTGAGCCAACCGTGAATGAAGGTAAGTGTGTGAGGGTGTGAGAAGTCCATGCCGGGTGCCGGCCGCAGCCGCTGTTCTTTCACATCAGTTGCACATCAGATTGTTGGGAGACGGAGCTCAGGGTTCGCCTCCTGAGCTGCTTTGGTGCCCAGGCGTAAGTTGAGGTGGAGGGTGGTTGGGGGTGGGGGGTGACAGACAAGGCTCTTGGGTGCTGGGATCATTCTCTGCGGGATGGTCTTAGTGTGGGAGACATGTGTAGGAGAGGTGTGCTGACTGCAGGCAGACACTTTGGTTGTGATTGCCCACCAGTCTCAAAAGCCGCTGTGTCTCCCTGTCCCTATGATAGCAGGGGGCAATCAAGCAGCACAATAGCCCCCTCCCCCTCCACGCCAACACAAAGGGCAACGATCCCAAGGCTTTAGGGGCAGAAACAGCGGACAGGCGACAATCACCCGCCATAATGCGAGAGAGATCATGCGCTATTGTAGGTCTCCTTTGCACATCGGTGTTTCTGTATTTCTCCATCTCATTGTTGGCCCTGAGTGTCACCAACCCCACCCCCCACCCCTCTGCTTCCCGGCCATGTGTGTGACCCCTTCCCTCCCCTCTCCAGCTCCCCGCCCATTGCACCGGGCACGGGGGCTTCGCACCGTCTTCATGTTGGCGACAATCCCAAGGCTTTGGACGGAAGGCAGACGCAACAAGCTGGAGTAACAACGCGGGCCAGGTAACATCTCTGGAGAACGTGGATAGGTGACGTTTCGGATAAGGGCTCGTCTTCTGAAGAAGGATCTCGACCCGAAAAGTCACCTATTCCTTCTCTCCAGAGTTGCTGCCTGACCCGCTGAGTTACTCCAGCTTTTTTGTGTCTATCGTTGAATGGATGACGTTTCGGGTCGAGACCCTTCTTCGGACAGAAATAAAACTTGCCTCGCTTGAAGCAGCTTGTAAATTAAAACATAAAATAGTAAGATTAAACGAGAACTTACCAAGTTTGAAGTTTGATCTGTATTTTACGAGGAGTCGCGGTGAGGGATTTTGTGAAGACCCCGCCAGCACGCATGCGCGGCATCCTTCAAAGCAGCGGTGTGGAATCACAGAACCAACCATGACTGAAAATAGTAAGATGAAAACCGTAGAACTACCTGTTTGACCTGATGATAGAGGGTGGGAGCGGTGGGCACGAAATCCCTCACCGCGACTCCTCGTAAAAATACAGATCAAACTTCAAACTTGGTAAGTTCTCGTTTAATCTTACTATTTTACTTCGGAGTCACGTGAGTGACTTCGTGAAGATTTCAAAGCTCTGTGATTTCACGCCCTGAACAACGTCCATGCTTATCACACTGCCGCCATTCTGATGGAGTAAGACTGTTAATGGAGTTCAGTTGACAGTGGCTGAAAAATCAACACAATTTATTAATCAACTAAACAACAACCCCTAATTCGGGGCCAGACATTTACTGAGCGGTACCCAGGATAGCTTCTGCGAATGTCGCAGGAACGGCCAGAGACTTGTTATAGAACCGTTGAAAGGTTTTTCCCCCACTGACCCAGCCCGCAGTGGCGAAAATGTGGTCCATGGGCACCTTCATGGCTCTCGCTGCAGCCCTGGTGGAATAAGACTTAAAACACGTTAGTAGCAACTCCTGTTTTAATAACTCTTTACCAAAGAATTTTATTTGACCAGGGTTGGCCACCATGGTGTCCAGTCGCAGTTTTTGTAACATCTGGACTCGTTGGGCTGTCGCCAGTGCCATGAGCATCACCACCTTAAGGGTGAGCAGTTTCAAATGGTAGCTCATCTATTGGAGCCCAGCTCCTCAGTAGGGTCAGCATGATCCCCACATCCCACGTTACTGTATATCTGGGTCGTGGAGGGATTGGTATTGAATACTCCCTCATTAGTTTAGACACCAGGTGGTGGGAGCTGATACTTATATCCAGGTATGAATACAGCGTACTCCTGTCGCTGTTGATGGCACTGTAGCTGAGGCCTGCATCAAAATGGAGGCCTGCTAGAAACTCCAACACATCCAGTATTGTTGCCGAGTTGGAGGACTTGTTGTTCCGGGCACAGAAACCTCCCACTTTCTAATTTGAGTGAGATATTGTTTGCGGGTGGATTCCCGACACGATGCTGCAATAAGGTTCATGGCTCTTGACGAGATGCCTGCCCGGTTGAGCGGTCTTTTCAGAACCTGCAAGCCAACAAGTTTAATGACCATGGCAAGGATGACTGACCCCCCTGTAATGGAGTGAGTAATCAATTTGGGATGTTTCCCAATCGCCATCCATGGTTGTTGTACATTTCTACAACCATCGGGTACCATGGTTGTGTAGGCCAGTCGGGAATGATCAATATGTCAGTTGCAGAGTCTAGTTTAATTTTCTGCAATACCCGACTGGTGAGGCAGCATGGGGGAAACGCGTAGCAACCCATTTCCCCCAATGGATAAAAATGCATCCAATGCTATTGCCCCAGGGTCTGGTTCCACAACACATACGTTGGTATTCGATGGTTCAGCCTGGACGCAAATAGGTCAATATCTGGTGTCCCCAATTTGAGCTATAATATCTCCAAAATCTGGGGGTTCAACATCCACTCAATGTTGTCATTGAAGACACGTGACCTGGTGTCCGCCACTGAATTAAGCTTCCCAGGCAAATAGGTCGCAGTAATCCAAATATTTCTTTCAATGCACCAGTGCCAAATTGTATTAGCCAATTCATTGCAAACTAGCGACCTAATACTACCCATATGATTGATGTAAACCATTATTGTAGCATTATCTATTCGAAAGCGGACATGTAATCCCATGAATTAGTACAGAAGCCCGCAGTCCATGAAATACCCCCAGCATTTCTATATAGTTTATCCCATGTGACTCCAGGAATGTAGACTCATGAGAGTTCCATCTGCCACCACAACTGGACATCGTACCAGTTGCTCCCCAGCCTGGTGCACTTGCGTCAGTTAGTAGCACAACATCAGGGTTGCTCCATATAATAGGTCAATGACATTCTTTAATATTATCTACCCACCATTATAGCTTGTTTCTAGCTTCCGGTGGTAACCAAAGTGGCCGATCAAAGCAGCCAGCATTTGTTTTTTAATGCTGTGATTTGTGACCTTTATGAATTTCGGTAGTGTAGCGGTCCGAATCGTGCAGCTGGGAATGTAGTTACCAATTTAGAGTTACCAATACCAATAACTTTCGCTGTTTGCCACATGGTCGATACCCTGGCGCAAGCAAGCTTGTAGCACTCTTCTGATATAGCAGTAGCTTTATTAGTGGGGATGATAAACTTCATTAAATTAGTGTCTAAGGTGAACACCAAATCCATAACCCGTAGCGGGTGCAGTTTTTGATTTGTCTGGATGGATTACAATCCCAGCTTCTCAAGCAGAGCCTTGGTTGCAGCCACTCCTTGAATTGCCAATTGGAGGGTCTGCCCCATTATAAAGATTTCATCCAACATGCCATCACTATAATCTTGTTGTTGGAGAAGAGCCAATACAGGTAAACACCAACTTGGTAAACAGCCTAAGCTGTGATGGTTCCATTAGGCAATGCACCCTTCCAGACAACTTCAGAATTCCCTGTGAGCCTCAGCGATGGGCACCGTATAGCATGCTTCTTTCAAACATGCCATAAAGTACCCTGAGTAAAGCATCCACCTAGCTGTTCCAAAAGCATCCATTTTGACATGGGTATATTGTACAAAAGTGTTCAACACAGCTAAATCGATTATAACCCGACATTCCTCTTATTTTTACTGCTGGTGAACATATTAGGCTCAACTCAATATGTCCATGCTTGGTTATGCCAATTACCACTTTTCCCTGCTCGCCATATAATTTCAGCATGCCCTGCCTCCACCTCTTTTCGGGATAGAGTAAATTCCTACGAGGCGAATGCTGGGGTATGGGAATCTATACCTCCCACGAATTATATACCCTTGAACACTTTGTAAAATAAACTCATCTGTGGTTACAGTTTTTCCCCATATGTCCCAGGCCGCCCGCAATCGCCCACCTATTCGTACAGGAGGGATACTACGGCGTGAGAGGAGCCAGACCCCCTTACCTCCATAGTGAACGGAGGTTCCATACATACGGTGCTTCGGGTGGACGTTATGGAGGTTGACGGGCCGGCGGCCGCATTTCCCATGCAGGCCGCTGTTGGCCTTGCCCTAAACGGTCGTTGTATTTATTGAGATGGAGGTAGGTAGAATCTTTGTGCCCTATCCGGCAGCCTTGGTTCACAGGTTGTATTAGGCTGTTGCCGGTGATATGGGTGAACTCTGGCCGATGGAGTTTCATGAGGCCCACTGTTTTGGCCTCCTTTGTCCAGTCCCTTCACCTGTTTGGACAGGTCTCCAAGCAACTGATGCGGCGGTGGAGCGGTAATGGTCAGCACAACCCCGCGAATTTGGGGTTTAGTGTGGGCTATATGGAGCTCTTACGCAGGCAATTTATCTCATACTGGGCGTTGCATAGGAGTGCCAGTGCATCATGCTATTTACTGGACACATTATCCCCGATCAGGGTTTTGCAAACGCCGTTATGCCCGTGGAGAACCTTTCTCCAAGGTATTATTGAGAATCTGAACTCCAGAGTTGGTGCATACGTAGGCAATCAATGGTGCCCGCCAATTCGTGGTGCAGGGTTCACCTGTCTGGTTAGAAACGGCAAACATCACTCACCACATCCAGCATCCTCCTCATGCTCTGGTTCAGCGGTCACTGGCTGTCCCTGGTCGTCGTCAAACTCAGCAGCTGGGCAATCATTAATGCTTCTGGCTGGAGACGATGAGGAGCTGAGCGGAGTCCTTGCACGGCTAGTGGATGCCGTTCTTCTCGTTATCGGTCCCGCTGGAGATGTTGGACCATTTAAGAGCTCCAACCGCTCAATGCGACCGTCCCTGCGAGATGCAGCGGACAAGCTGACTTCCCCAGGCCCTGCGAATTCGCTGTGGCTTCCACCATCGGACCTCACCCCCTTAGGGTGCTGTCTATGGTCCAATGGCAGGTCGTCGTGACCTACAGCCCAAGTAGGGTCATACGACTCCCGCACGGACTCTCCGCTAGTCTGTCTTCTCCCAGACTGTGGCGGCCCACCTGGCTGATAAGAAGGCAGGTGAGTTGACTCGGCGCCGGCCCCCGGAACCTGGCTCCCCGGAGTCCGTGCAGGCTTACCTCCACACTTACACCATTACTTGGCGTGGAGGTGCATGGTCGGCCGCTCGCAGCGCTGAGCTGACCGACCGCTTCCTGCTGCCACCTCCGCCCTTGACCGCAGCCTGACGGGGTGTGTTGTCGGCGGTATCTGCTCCAGCAGGCCTACACGACGCAGCAGTGTTATGCCCGGGCTGCACGATGGCAGATATCCCTGGCTGCGGTACGCAATGCACTTTGCAGGGCTCCCTGTCGTGCGGCTGTCCCCCGGCCCAGCCCCCTCGGGTCTACTGGAGCTCGGGGAGAGGTTGCCTGTAAAAGAAAACAAGACCCCTTGCCACGACCTGTATCCCCCCTTATTCTCTTGGGGGACGGGGGCTCGGAGTCTGGACCTGTTGCTTGCAGCTCCATAGCGGTAACCCATTCGGGTGAGTCGGCCCCTGTATCAGCGGGAGCGCCCGACTTCCGCATTCCTGCCCCCACCGTTGCGTTGAAGCTGCCGGCGTTCCGTGCAGCTCCGGGGACAAGGGCCGTCGGCTGGCCGCAGCTCAGCTCCGCTCCTCGGCAGCGTCGTCCCGCGGCCCTTGTCCATGCTGTGAGCGTTAAAGCTGCCGGCGTTCCGTGCAGCTCCGGGGACAAGGGCCGTCGGCTGGCCGCAGCACAACTCAGCTCCCCGACAGCGTCGTCCTGCGGCCCTTGTCCATGCTGTAAAGGAAGGTAATACTTACCTGCCGGTCTTGTGAAGGAGCCGGTGGGGAGAGCGCATTCCCCCCCCCAGCTGCCGCTGCAGATGCGTGCGACGATATGCCGCGCATGCCTGCTGGCGGGGTCTTCACGAAGTCACTCACGTGACTCCAAAGTAAAATCAAGAAATATTAAAGGTCGACTCATTTATGTGCTGCTATTCATTCACCTGGCCTATTGCTGTCCTCCCTCGTCCACCGTGAGCGCTGGACAACTCACCGGGTGCAAACCTCCACTGCATCCCGGGCGGAGGGCGATGACCGGCAAGTAGAGGCGGCGGGTCGGCCAAGCCCGGCTCCCCGCCACCGGGATAGACACCAACTACTGGAGTAAACTCAGCGGGATCTCTGGAGAAGTCTGACGTAGGGTCTCGACCCGAAATCTCACCCATCCCATCTCTCCAGAGATGCTGCCTGTCCCTCGGAGTTACTCCAACATTGTGTGTGTCTATCTCCGGTGTGAACCAGCATCTGCAGTTCCTTCCCAATCCCATACTCTCGGCCCCAGGGGGTGGATGGAGCATCACACGTGGACACATCCCACCCACCGCCCCAGACTTGCCCCTTCGGCAGGTCTTTAACCGCGTCCTCATGAGACAGAGTGACGAATACGAAGCCACGGGGCAGGCGCCTCAGTAATAAAGGACAAGTGGCAGATCATCGCAGAAAGGCCGAAGATAGACACAAAATGCTGGAGTAACTCAGCAGGACAGGCCGCATCTCTGGAGAGAAGGAATGGGTGGTGTTTCGGGTAAGTCTGAAGAAGGGTCTCGACTCCATTCCTTCTCTCCAGAGGTGCTGCCTGGTCCGCTGAGTTGCTCCAGCATTTTGTGTCTATCTTTGGTTCAGTCTTTACTCGAGCGAAAGAACAGATTATTAAAGTTCCCACGGTAGACTCACGAGTCACTAAGATAAACGCACGGGCCATTACGTTATTACAACAAGTTTAAATGTTTCCATTTTTAACTTGAACGGTTAATTTGACTCGTGGAAAAAATCTAGTCTGCAAGAAGTGTTCCATTTTATACCTGGGTAACATAAATACAGTGGTGCTGAAGGAAGACCATTACTTGGTTAACATCCTACTCACAGCTGGCAGAAAGGCCATTACAAGAAACAGGCTCGCAGCGGACACACCCAGACTTAGACAATGGTTAGACATAGTACAGGAAATATTTGTCATGGAGAAAATGACATATTCTCTAAGAGTGAAAGAAGACGAGTTTAACAGAAAATGGGATTAGGTATAGAAATAAAAACATCAACACTGTATAATTTTATTGACAATAATGTAAGTTATTGGAAAATGTTTTAATAAGAAAATAGTTCTGTATACTGCATCATTAATTGTAAACTGAACCCCCCGCTACACTGTTGTACGTTTCACTGCATTGCTGTTTGTTTTGTCGTGAAGTTTGTGTTTTATTTGTGTACGCATAAAAGCAATAAAGACTAAAGTGAAAAAAAAAGTGTTTTACTTCGGAGTCACGTGAGTGACTTCGTGAAGACCCCGCCAGCACGCCTGCGCAGCATATCGTCGCGCGCATCTGCAGCGGCAGCTGGGGGGGGGAGTGCACTCTCCCCACCGGCTCCTTCACAAGACCGGCAGGTGAGTATTACCTTCCCTTACAGCATGGACAAGGGCCGCAGGACGACGCTGTCGAGGAGCTGAGCTGAGCTGCGGCCAGCCGACGGCCCTTGTCCCCGGAGCTGCAAGAAACGCCGGCAGCTTTAACGCAACGGTGGGGGCAGGAATGCGGAAGTCGGGCGCTCCCGCTAATACAGGGGCCGACTCACCCGAATGGGTTACCGCTCCGGAGCTGCAAGCAACAGGTCCAGACTCCGAGCCCCCGTCCCCCAAGAGAATAAGGGGGGATACAGGTACGTGGCAAGGGGTCTTGTTCTTCACAGGCAACCTCTCCCCGAGCTCCAGAAGACCCGAGGGGGCTGGGCCGGGGGACAGCCGCACGACAGGGGAGCCCTGCAAAGTGCTTTACGTACCGCAGCCAGGGATATCTGCCATCGTGCAGCCCGGGCATAACACTGCTGCGTCGTGTAGGCCTGCTGGAGCAGATACCGCCGACAACACACCCCGTCAGGCTGCGGTCAAGGGCGGAGGTGGCAGCAGGAAGCGGTCGGTCAGCTCAGCGCTGCGAGCGGCCGACCATGCGCCTCCTCGCCAAGTAATGGTGTAAGTGTGGAGGTAAGCCTGCACGGACTCCGGGGAGCCAGGTTCCGGGGGCCGGCGCCGAGTCAACTCACCTGCCTTCTTATCTGCCAGGTGGGCCGCCACAGTCTGGGAGAAGACAGACTAGCGGAGAGTCCGTGCGGGAGTCGTATGACCCTACTTGGGCTGTAGGTCACGACGACCTGCCATTGGACCATAGACCCTAAGGGGGTGAGGTCCGATGGTGGAAGCCCCAGTGAATTCGCAGGGCCTGGGGAAGTCGGCTTGTCCGCTGCATCTCGCAGGGACGGTCGCATTGAGCGGTTGGAGCTCTTAAATGGTGCAACACCTCCAGCAGGACCGAGAACGAGAAGAACGGGACTTGGGGGGCATCCACTAGCCGTGCAAGGACTCCGCTCAGCTCCTCATCGTCTCCAGCCAGAAGCATTAATGATTGCCCAGCTGCTGAGTTTGACGACGACCAGGGACAGCCAGTGACCGCTGAACCAGAGCATGAGGAGGATGCTGGATGTGGTGAGTGAAGTTTGCCGTTTCTACCCAGACAGGTGAACCCTGCACCACGAATTGGCGGGCACCATTGGTTGCCAACGTATGCACCAACTCCGGAGTCAGATTCTCAATAATACCTTGGAGAAAGGTTCTCCACGGGCATAACGCCGTTTGCAAAACCCTGATCGGGGATAATGTGTCCAGTAAATAGCATGATGCACTGGCACTCCTATGCAACGCCCAGTATGAGATATATTGCCTGCGTAAGAGCTCCATATAGCCCACACTAAACCCCAAATTCGCGGGGTTGTGCCGACCATTACCGCTCCACCGCCGCATCAGTTGCTTGGAGACCTGTACAAACAGGTGAAGGGACTGGACAAAGGAGGCCAAAACAGTGGGCCTCATGAAACTCCATCGGCCAGAGTTCACCCATATCACCGGCAACAGCCTAATACAACCTGTGAACCAAGGCTGCCGGATAGGGCACAAAGATTCTACCTACCTCCATCTCAATAAATACAACGACCGTTTAGGGCAAGGCCAACAGCGGCCTGCATAGGGAATGCGGCCGCCGGGCCGTCAACCTCCATAACGTCCACCCGAAACACCGTATGTATGGAACCGCCGTTCACTATGGAGGTAAGGGGGTCTGGCTCCTCTCACGCCATAGTATCCCTCCTGTACGAATAGGTGGGCGATTGCGGGCGGCCTTGGACATATGGGGAAAACTGTAACCACAGATGAGTTTATTTTACATAGTGTTCAAGGGTATATAATTCGTGGGAGTTATAGATTCCCATACCCAGCATTTGCCTCGTAGGAATTTACTCTATCCCGAAAAGAGGTGGAGGCAGGGCATGCTGAAATTATATGACGAGCAGGGAAAAGTGGTAATTGGCATAACCAAGCATGGACCTATTGAGTTGAGCCTAATATGTTCACCAGCAGTAAAAAAGAAGAGGAATGTCGGATTATAATCGATTTAGCTGAGTTGAACACTTTTGTACAATATACCCATGTCAAAATGGATGCTTTTGGAACAGCTAGGTGGATGCTTTACTCAGGGTACTTTATGGCATGTATCAGTTTGAAAGAAGCATGCTATACGGTGCCCATCGCTGAGGCTCACAGAGAATTCTGAAGTTGTCTGGAAGGGTGCATTGCCTAATGGAACCATCACAGCCTTAGGCTGTTTACCAAGTTGGTATTTACCTGTATTGGCTCTTCTCCAACAACAAGATTATAGTGATGGCATATTGGATGAAATCCTTATAGTGGGGCAGACCCTCCAATTGGCAATTCAAGGAGTGGCTGCAATCAAGGCTCTGCTTGAGAAGCTGGGATTGTAATCCATCCAGACAAATCAAAAACTGCACCCGGTACGGGTTATGGATTTGGTGTTCACCTTAGACACTAATTTAATGAAGTTTATCATCCCCACTAATAAAGCTACTGCTATATCAGAAGAGTGCCACAAGCTTGCTTGCGCCAGGGTATCGACCATGTGGCAAACAGCTAAAGTTATTGGTATTGGTAACTCTAAATTGGTAACTACATTCCCAGCTGCACGATTCGGACCGCTACACTACCGAAATTCACAAAGGTCACAAATCACAGCTTTAAAAAACAAATGCTGGCTGCTTTGATCGGCCACTTTGGTTACCACTGGAAGCTAGAAACGAGCTATAATGGTGGGTAGATAATATTAAAGAAGGTCATTGACCTATTATAGGGAGCAACCCTGATGTTGTGCTACTAACTGACGCAAGTGCACCAGGCTGGGGAGCAACTGGTACGATGTCCAGTTGTGGTGGCAGATGGAACTCTCATGAGTCTACATTCCTGGAGTCACATGGGATAAACTATATAGAAATGCTGTGGGGGCATTTCATGGACTGCGGGCTTACTGTACTAATTCATGGGATTACATGTCCGCTTTCGAATAGATAATGCTACAGTAGTGGCTTACATCAATCATATGGGTAGTATCAGGTCGCTAGTTTGCAATGAATTGGCTAATACAATTTGGCACTGGTGCATTGAAATAAATATTTGGATTACTGCGACCTATTTGCCTGGGAAGCGTAATTCAGTGGCGGACACCAGGTCACGTGTCTTCAATGACAACATTGAGTGGATGTTGAACCCCCAAATTTTGGAGATATTATAGCTCAAATTGGGGACACCAGATATTGACCTATTTGCGTCCAGGCTGAACCATCGAATACCAACGTATGTGTTTTGGGAACCAGACCCTGGGGTAATAGCATTGGATGCGTTTTTATCCATTGGGGGAAATGGGTTGCTACGCGTTTCCCCCATTCTGCCTCGGCGGTCGGGTATTGCAGAAAATTAAACTAGACTCTGCAACTGACATATTGATCATTCCCGACTGGCCTACACAACCATGGTACCCGATGGTTGTAGAAATGTACAACAACCATGGATGGCGATTGGGAAACATCCCAAATTGATTACTCACTCCATTACAGGGGGGTCAGTCATCCTTGCCATGGTCGTTAAACTTGTTGGCTTGCAGGTTCTGAAAAGACCGCTCAACCGGGCAGGCATCTCGTCAAGAGCCATGAACCTTATTGCAGCATCGTGTTGGGAATCAACCCAGAAACAATACCTCACTCAAATCAGAAAGTGGGAGGTTTTCTGTGCCCGGAACAACAAGTCCTCCAACTCGGCAACAATACCGGATGTGTTGGAGTTTCTAGCAGGCCTCCATTTGATGCAGGCCTCAGCTACAGTGCCATCAACAGCGACAGGAGTACGCTGTATTCATACCTGGATATAAGTATCAGCTCCCACCACCTGGTGTCTAAACTAATGAGGGGAGTATTCAATACCAATCCCTCCACGACCCAGATATACAGTAACGTGGGATGTGGGGATCGTGCTGACCCTACTGAGGAGCTGGGCTCCAATAGATGAGCTACCATTTGAAACAGCTCACCCTTAAGGTGGTGATGCTCATGGCACTGACGACAGCCCAACGAGTCCAGACGTTACAAAAACTGCGACTGGACAGCATGGGGGCCAACCCTGGTCAAATAAAATTCTTTGTTAAAGAGTTATTAAAACAGCACAGGCCAGGGGCGCATGGGCTGCAGCTGGAATTTCGGGCGTACCCTGTAGATGCCACACTCTGCATAGTCACCCATCTCCACCACTACGTCCGAGTTACTGGAGTTATCAGGATGAAGGAACAGGGGCTCCTCATCAGTCATAAAACCTCCGCATCATCGGGTGACTACACAGATGATCGCCAGGTGGCTCAGGGTGGTGCTGGGTGCAGCAGGAGTTGCTACTAACATTTTTTAAGTCTCATTCCACCAGGGCTGCAGCGAGAGCCATGAAGGTGCCCATGGACCACATTCTCGCCACCGCGTGCTGGGCCAGTGCGGGGAAAAACCTTTCAGCGGTTCTATAACAAACCTCTGGCCGTTCCTGCGACATTCGCAGAAGCTATCCTGGGTACCGCTCAGTAAATGTCTGGCCCGGTTTAGGGGTTGTTGTTTATTTGATTAATAAATTGTGTTGATTTTTCAGCCACTGTCAACTGAACTCCATTAACAGTCTTACTCCATCAGAATGGCGGCAGTGTGATAAGCATGGACGTTGTTCAGGGCGTGAAATCACAGAGCTTTGAAATCTTCACGAAGTCACTCACGTGACTCCGAAGTAAAATAGTAAGATTAAACGAGAACTTACCACGTTTGAAGTTTGATCTGTATTTTACGAGGAGTCGCGGTGAGGGATTTCGTGCCCACCGCTCCCACCCTCTATCATAAGGTCAACCAGGTAGTTCTACGGTTTTCATCTTACTATTTTTAGTCATGGTTGGTTCTGTGATTCCACACCGCTGCTTTGAAGGATGCTGCGCAAGCGTGCTGGCGGGGTCTTCACGAAATCCCTCACCGCGACTCCTCGTAAAATACAGATCAACCTTCAAACTTGGTAAGTTCTCGTTTAATCTTACTATTTTATTGTCATGTCCCAAACAGAGCAATGAAATTCTTATGCAGCAGCATGACAAAATATGTTAACATCATACACTGTGAACAATATAATAAACAAAATGAAATTCAGTATAGACATTAAAAGTTGGAGTAACACTGCGGGACAAGCAGCATCTCGGGAGAGAAGGAATGGGCGACGTTTCGAGTTGAGACCCTTCTTCAGACTTGATCTGAAATGCCACCATTCCTTCTCTCCAGAGATGCTGCTATCCCGCTGAGTTACGCCAGCTTTTTGTGTCTACCTTCCGTTTAAATACAAAGAAAATAGGTGTAGGAGTAGGCCATTCGGCCCTTCGAGCCAGCACCGCCATTCAATGTGATCATGGCTGGTCATCCACAATCAGTACCCCGTTCCTGCCTTCTCCCCATATCCCTTGATTCCGCTAGCCCTCAGAGCTCTATCTAACTCTCTTTTGAATGCAACTGGTGAGTCAGCCTCCACTGCATTCTGAGGCAGAGAATTCCACAAATTATCCTCATCTACAAATTCTACACATTTTTCCTCATCTCAGTTCTAAATGGCCTACCCCTTATTCTTAAACTGCGGCCCCCTGGTTCTGGACTCCCCCAACATCGGGAACATGTTTCCTGCATCTAGCGTGTCCAATCCCTTAATAATTTTATGTTTCTGTAAGATCCCCTCTCATCCTTCTAAATTCCAGAGTAGACAAGCCCAGTGAATCTCTCACCCTACCTCATAACTTTAAAAAAATGAAAACTGTTGAATAGTCCAGTAGTTTAATGTAACTTTATTTCTTACATGTCCCGAGGTAGAGTGAAAATTCATATTATATACAGATCAGTTCCCACCTCTGCCCAGAACAGAAAGAGTCTGAAGGATCCAGACCTGAAAGGTCACCTATCCAGAGATGCTGCCTGACCCGTTGAGTTAAACCAGCGCTTTGTGTCATAAATACAACAGGTAATGGAAAGAGAAAAACAACAGGGGTGTGAATATGGAGTTACAGTGCATAACATTACAACTGGGGTGACACGGTGGCGCATCCACAGAGTTGCTACCTTACTGCGCTTACAGCGCCAGTGATGCGGGTTTAATCCTGATGACAGGTGCTGTCTGTATGGAGTTTGTACGTTCTCCCGTGACCACTTGGGTTTTCTCCGAGATCTTCGGTTTCCTCCCACGCTCCAAAGGTAAATTGGCTTGGTATAAATTTAAAACTGTCCCTTGTGTGTGTAAGATAGTGTTAGTGTGCGGGGATCGCTGGTCGGTGCGGACTCGGTGGGCCGAAGGGCCTGTTTCCAGGCCGTATCCTGAAACTAAAACTAAACTAATTAATGAGAAAGTGCCGGGTTTTTTTTAAAGTGCAAAGAGAGCAATGAGGTAGGTTGAATGAAGATCGGGAGTACGCACTTATTTTACGGGAGGACTATTCAATAATCTGAGCACATCAGAGAAAAGCTGTTCCTGAATCTGGTGGTTCGTGCTTCAAGCTTTTGTGTCTTCTGTCTGACGGGAGAGAAAAGAACGAAGAACGGGGTCTGAATGTCCAGGGATGAACTGCAGATACAGGTTTAAACCAAAGACAGACACAAACAGCGGAGGGTCTCGACCCAAAACATCACCTATTCCTTTTCTCCAGAGATGCTGTCTGACCCACTGGGGTCAGCTGGGGTGACCCGCTGACTTACTCCAGCTTTTTGTATCTATCTGAGGTATAAATGTCCGTTGATTTTGTTTCCCAGAGGCAGCATGAAATGTAGATGGAGTCAATGGAGGAAAGGTTGGATTGTAAATTGTCTTTAGTGTGTAGGATAGTGCTGGAGTACGGGGCGATCGCTGGTCGGCACGGACTCGGTGGGTCGAAGGTCCTGTTTCCGCGCTGTACCTCTAACGCCTAAAGTCTAAAGAGTTGCTATTTACTGTGATATTGGGGAGGTTTAAACAATAAATGTTCAAAACAGTTGGGCTTACATCTGTCCAGATAATCAGCAAGAAAATAATGCAACTTCCTTTCCTATTAATACAGAATTTGCATTTGGGCTTTCCTATGTTATTAAACATGTCAATAGGGAAACTGTAGTGTTGCTGTCTTGTTTTATCAGTTAAGGAAATATGCAAGTGAACTTTGAGAGCACACAAAATGAAGTCACAAGGAACTGCAGATATTAGTTTATACCGAAGATAGACACAAAGTGCTGGAGTAACTCAGAGGGTCAGGCAGCATCTCTGGAGAAAAAGGATAGGTGACGTTTCAGGTCAGGTATGAAGAAGGGTGCTGACCCGAAACGCCACTCATCATTTTTGTACAAAAGCCTGACCCGCTGAGTTACTCCAGCGCTTTGTGTCTCTCTCTGACAGCATTAAGGAGACCAAGACAGCATTAACATCACTAAGGGGATTTTCTGAGCAGGGACCAGTTGCCTCAGAAAACTTCACACTATTTTATCTCCGAACACATTGCATGTGAAATCATTGGTGAAATATTTCAGTAACGAAGTGCGGAGTCATCCTGTTTCAAAAGGGCAGAACATAACACATAGAACAGTGCAGAACAAGGGCAACACCCTAAGCCCACAATGCCTATACCAAACATGATGCTGAGTTAATCTAAATGATGAGCGTTTGAAGGCACTGGGCCCCTACCCGCTAGAGTTTAGGATCGGGAGGGAAACCAATCGAATAGTGAAAGGCTTGGATAGAGTGGATGTGGAGAGAACGTTTCCACTAGTGGGAGAGTCTAGGACCAGAGGACACAGCCTCAGATTTAAAGGACGTTCCTTTAGAAAGGAGATGAGGAGGAATTTCTTTAGTCAGAGGGTGGCGATCATATTCAATCATATTGAATGGCGGTACTAGCTCGAAGGGTCAAATGGCCTACTCCTGCACCTATTTTCTATGTTACATCTCTAACACACATTTGGAGTTTTTCTCAAGCTTTTAGTTTAGTTTAGTTCAGCTTAGTTTAGAGGTACAGTGCGGAAACAGGCCCTTCAGCCCACCGGGTCCGTGCCGACCAGCGATCCCCGCATATTGACACTATCCTACACACCACATTTACCAAGCCAATTAACCTACAAACTTGTGCGTCTTTGGAGTGTGGGAGGAAAGCTAAGATCTCGGAGTGAACCCACACAGGTCACGGGGAGAACGTACAAACTCCGTACAGACAGCACCCATAGTCGGGGTCGAACTATTTGCTGTGAGGCAGCAACTCTACCGCTGCGCCACTGTGACCACCCACCTTTTGTTTCACTGATAGGGACCAGGGCAGTCGCCGAACTGCACCCATACTCAGTTTACACAATATCAGTCTAAATGTGGCACATTCAGAGGAAATGAAAACATTGTTTCCAAAGTCTCATTCATTACGCAGTTGATAAATCATTCCGTTACTTGGAAACACAGTAAAGTGAAGGGGTCACCACTGTCTATAAACACCAGGATCTATAGGGTGCAGTGTCTATTAGACTCTGGTCAGGCCACATTTGGAGCATTGCGTGCAGTTCTGGTCACCCCATTACAGGAAGGATGTGGAGGGTTTGGAGAGGGCGCAGAGGAGGTTTACCAGAATGCTGCCTGGATTAGAGGGTTTCAGCTACAGGGAGAGGTTGCACAGACTTGGATTGTTTTCTCTGGCATGTCGCAGGCTGAGAGAAGAATTGATAGAGGTGTATAAAATGATGAGAGGCATAGACAGGGTAGACAGTCAGAACCGTTTTCCCCAGGGTGGGAAATTGGGTCAAGGCCCAGTTTCCATTAATCTTTCCACCACCACGCACAAGAAACACAAGACAGACACCATTGTGTGCAGATGCCGAGAAGTGCGTTCAGCTCTGGCTGGACAACGTCTAATCTTGTGTGCGAACTCGATGAGAAGAAGAAGGGTGGAAACGTCCACCACTAGAGGGCGGAGCTGTGAGGTGAGAGGGTGAAAGGTTTAAGGCCCCTGTCCCACGATGCGAGTTTACCCAAGAGCTCTCCCGAGTTAAAAGAAAAATCAAACTCGTGGTAAGAATGTAGAATGTACGTAGCAGGTACGTCGGAGCTCGTGGATGTCTCGTAGCGGCTTGTAATGCTAACGGCAGATACTCGGGAAACGAAGAAACTCGTGAAGTTTTTTCAACAGTGTGAAAAATTTCCAAGAGTAAAAAAATACCCGTGATGAAGTACCACGAGAGAGGGGCTTAATAGAGGAGTGTGGGGCAATGGAGGCGGGGTGGTGGTAGTGCGGTGGAGGCAGATTCGATAGTGGTGTTTAAGAGGGTTTTAGACAGGCACATGGAAGTGCAGGGAATAGAGGGATTCACATGTATTGTCACATGCACCAATTAAGGTACAGTTATATTTGAGTTACCATGCAGCCATACAATTAAAATAACACGACACAATTAAAAAGAATGATAGGGAAACATAAATATCCACCACTGTGATAGAAGACAATAAAGCTCAGTCAGTCTTCCTCTTGTTCACCCGTGTTTGGGGCCTTGACCCTCCATAGTCGCCGCACGGATGGCCCGATGTACAGGCCGTCTGGTTGGGATGAACGAAGCTCTGACTTCAGGATGGATGAAACACACTCTGTGGCTTGGAGTTCCCGAAACTGCCACTTTCTTACTGGAGGCCACGGCTTCTCGAAGTTGTAGGCCGCAGGCAGGCCAGCGGTCGGAGCTCTTCTCCGGCGATCCCCGGCAAGGGATCCCTGGCCCTGGGAGGGTAAAAGTCCGCTCCACGCCTGCCGCTAGAAGCTCCGCAGACCGCGGCTTCACAATGCTAAAGTCAGCAGGCCGGCGGTCGGAGCCTTTCTTCTGGTTCCGTGATGGAGGCCCACGCCGCGCCTGCTACTGAAGCTCTTTGGCCGGTCTCCGGGAAAGGCCGCACCTGGGCCGGTCTCCGGGAAAGGCCGCACCAATGCAAGTTAGTAGGCTGCGAGGGAAGGAGAAAATGTGACTAGGAGAAAAGTTGCATTCCGCCGAGTTAAGTGACTGGAAACGGTTTCCCTCTTTCTCCCCCACCCCATCGCACCTCCCCACATAAAAACACACCACATATAAATGACATACTAAAAAAACAAAAAAAGTCGAAATGACAGACACACTTCCGGCGAGGCTGCCGCGCGCTGCGCCAACCGATCGTGTACTATATAGGAATGGGATATGGATCACGTGCAGGCAGGTGAGATCAGAACGTGGTCAACACTGGATCAGGACTGTGCTGTCCTGTTCCAGTTTTGTTCTATGTCTATGCTGTCCGCTTTATGATCCCCATTAGGTTATTTTCCGTCTTCTGAACCAGGCCAACGGCGTTCCCAATAATTACATGGGCTGCATTTTTCCCACACACATGTACTCCCTTTGTACAACATACTGGGGTATATTGGCATTGCACAACGACATATAGTACATGGCAGTGAGCCTTGGACATCTTGTGTCTTTCATAGTTGAGATCATGAGGTGAGATCTCTGGAGAAAAAGAATAGGTGACGTTTTGGGAAGAGACCCTTCATCAGACGAATTGTCTCGACCCAAACCATGTCTGAAGAAGGGTCGCGACCTGAAAAGTCACCTATTTGAGATGCTGCCTGACCCACCGAGTTACTCCAGCTTTTTGTGTCTATCTTCGGTGTAAACCAGCATCTGCAGTTCCTTCCTATCAGGAGGAGAGGTATTGATTGACATTTACCTGGTTTTTCCAGTCTCACTGAGTCTAAATCTGGCAATTGTGATAAAAGATGTTTTAATAAAACATCAATAGTTTAGTTTGCTCTCTGTGTGCGCAGTCGCGGCACGGTGGTGCAGCGGGAGAGTTGCTGCCTCACTGCACCTGAGACCCGGCTTGATCCTGACTACCAGCGCTGTCTGTACGGAGTTGGTACGTTCTCCCCGTGAGTTTTCTCCAGGTGCTCCGGTTTCCTCCCACACTCCAAAGATGTAGAGGTCTGTAGATTAATTGACTTCGGTAAAGTTGTAAAATTGTTCCTAGTGTGTAGGATAGTTCTAGTGGGGTGACCACTGGTCGGTGTGGACTGAGTGGGCTGAAGGGCCTGTTTCAGCGATGTCTAAAGTCTAAAGTAAAGTATAATTGGACTCAAACCTCCGGCTGAGATCTAACTTACATCAAGTTGCTTTTTACATCATCTGTTCATTGTGACTAACTATTTCAAACTCTGTTGTTTGTGCATCTAACATATCAACTCTTAACTCCACAATGTCACTTCATACATCAAGGTAAACAACTTATCTTATGCGTCTTTGAAGCCATAAGGAGCCTGTAAACAGCCTCATAAAAACAAAGAATATAGGTACAGGAGTAGGCCATTCGGCCCTTCGAGCCAGCACTGCCATTCAATATGATCATGGCTGATCATCCAGAATCAGTACCCCGTTCCTGCTTTTTCCCCATATCCCTTGATTCCATTAGCCCAAAGAACTAAATCTAACTCTCGCTTGTATGCATCCAGGGAATTGGCCTCCATTGCCTTGTGTGGCAGAGAATTCCACAGATTCACACTCTCTGGGTGAAAACGTCTTTCCTCATCTCAGTCCTAAATGGTCTACCCCTTATTCTTAAACTGTGACCCCTGGTTCTGAACTCCCCCAACATCGGGGAACATTTTTCCTGGAACACTTTTCATGTGTGAGCTGATACCAGCCCATGCAGTGAGAAATTGATTTGCAAGTGAGAGATTGTATTGTCATTCTTGTCGTGCTTGAGAGCCAAGCTCCCAAAAATGACCATTGTCCTTGGTTCTCATGCCAGTGTTGAGCTGGATTAATTATTTTAAATTGCCCAAACTATGTCCATTCCCCAAGCTGTTTTAGGCATGGCCTTGACAGTGTATCTCTCGTCTAAATCAAGAGTTTCACGATGAGACCAGACAGACTCCGTTTCTTGGCAAATGGATTTCAAGGAGATCTTTGGAGCGAGACTTGCACCCACAGTTTTCTGCAGCAGGTTTATTCAATGGCTGGTATCTGTGTCAGAACCTATTTATAACATAGACACAAAATGCTGGAGTAACTCAGCGGGACAGGCAGCATCTCCGGAGAGAAGGAATGAGTGAAGTTCGTGGTGGAAACCCTTCTTCTCGACCCGAAACGTCACCCATTCCTTCTCTCCGGAGATGCATTGTGTCTCTATCTTCGATTTATACCAGCATCTGCAGTTCCTTATTCGTACTCGTACTCACTCTATTAGCCAAGTATGTTTTGCAACATACGAGGAATTTGATTTGCCAAAGTCATATTAATAAAAAGCAACAGAACACACAAAATATATTTTAACATAAACATCCACCACAGTGACTCCTCCACATTCCTCACCGTGACGGAAGGCGAAACAAAGTTCAATCTCTTCCCTTCTTTGTCTTCCAGCAATCGGGGGCCTCTACCCTTCCGTTGACGGGACGATCTTACTCCCGTATCTAGCGGCGGGTCTGCTCGTTGGGGCGATCAAGCTCCTGCATCGAGTGGGGAATCTCGGCTCCCCCGTGCCGGGCGATCTACCTCGGGTCGGGGCTAGTCGAACGTCGTGCGGTCTTGGAGCTTCCCGACTCGGTCTCTCCCGAGACTGCGATATTAAAGTCAGCTCCTTGGTGTTAAAGTCCGCAGGCCGCAGTTGGAGCGTCGATCCCAGGCAAGGAATCGGCTCTGATGGTAAGTCCACGCCCCGCGGTGGGGCTCAAAGTCAGTCTCGAGCAAGGCCTCCAGCTCCACGATGCCGCAGAGCGACCGGAGAAACGATCGCACCGCCTATTAATAAGATCACCATCTATCCTCCTGTCCTGGCATATACTGGGTGCGAACATACTCAAGTTAAGCGATCACAGTTTACAACATCAGAATAGCTTAGTTAGGATGATGAATGTGCGGAACAGGGCGGCAGTGGTAATGACAAATTTAAGAGGAACTGATTTCTTCTTTGGAAAGATAATTGTCAACAATACGATCCAAAGGTACGTAGCACAGTACAGCACAGGAACAGGCCCTTCGGCCCGCAATATCCATGTTAAGCACGATGCCAAGATAAACTAAACTCATCTGCTGCGCGTGGTCCGTCTCCCTCCATTCACTGCACACCCATCTACTGTAAAAGCTCTTAAATACCACTGTCCTATCCGCCTCCATCCCCACCTTTGGTAATGCGTTCCAAGCACCTGCAAGCCTCCGTGTGAAAAAAGCTCATAGGTTTTAGGAGCAGGATTACGTCATTCGGCCCATCAAGCCCACTCCGCCATTCAATCATGACTGATTTATCTTTCCCTCTCAACCCCATTCTCCTGCCTTCTCCCCGACACCCGTACTAATCAAGAATCAGTCAACCTTAAAAATATCAATTGACCTGGCCTCCACAGCCGTCTGTGGCAATGAATTCCACAAATTCACCACCCTCTGACTAAAGAAATTCCTCCTCATCTCCTATCTAAAGATACGTCCGTATATCGTGAGACTGTGACCTCTGGACCGCACATCGCTCTCACCTTAACACCATGCCTCCTAGGTTGCTGACATTTTCACCTTGCAGAAAAGTTCTGACTTTCTGACCCATCGATGCCTCTCAAAACTTTATATACAGGTCTCTCCTCACACTCTGGGCTCCAGAGAAGACAATCCATGTTTGTCCAACCTCCCCCTGCAGCTAATCCCCCCGAATCCATTTTGGTAAATCTCTTCTGCACCCTCAACAAAGCACCCACATTCTTCCTGTAACGGGGTGACCAGAACTGTGAGGGGATATTTAATCCTAGTTTGTACGTGCCTGTGTTGCTAATGGACTGATACTACATGTAAGATCAATTCCCTTGAATCAAGGTTTATATATACAGATCCTCCACCGATTTTCTGCCAACTGGTGGCCCGGCACCTGCTTCAATCCGGACAAAATTACGATAGCGCTCTTGACACCGCCCCCCCCTCCGGAAGTCCCCCCGAAAATGTGGTGCCCAGGTCGGGTGAGGCCACCAATCCCAACCTCATCGGGACTTCCGCGGCCGATCGGCGGGTCAAAATTGCCCCCAGCGGCCCGGGGCTCTGGAACTCCGGCCGGAGCCGGCAGATCCGTTCCCATAGACTTTGCGGTCTGTTATAGACAATAGACAATAGACAATAGGTACAGGAGTAGGCCATTCGGCCCTTCGAGCCAGCACCGCCATTCTATGTGCTCATGGCTGATCATCCCCAATCAGTACCCCGTTCCTGCCTTCTCCCCATATCCTCTGACTCCGCTATCTTTAAGAGCCCTATCAAGCTCTCTCTTGAAAGCATCCAGAGAACCTTCCCTCTGAGGTAGAGAATTCCACAGAGAATTCCAAAGTTATCTCGGCTCCTCCAAGGCCGTGACCTCCGTTGGTCCGGCATAACCGATAATACGGCAAGGCTCTGGATCCAAGCGTGCCGGATCATCGTTGGTGGACCTGTAGTGCCTACCAACAATCTGCGCATCTGACTGATTAAAATAATTGCTATTATTATCCAGAGCAACCTTTGTATTCAATATCTACTCACTGGAGTTCTTTCCATAGAAGTCACACACAGGAAGATTCCAGAGCTTGTCAGAGTCACACAGATGTTTTTCTATCCTTTGGCATGGATAGCTGATAGCTGCAGCAGGATAGCTGCTTGATGCTTTATGCCTTTCTAGGCATTCTAGGTAGTCTGTAGAAGGGTCTCGACCCAAAACATCACCCATTCCTTTTCTCCAGAGATGCTGCCCGTCCCGCTGAGTTACTCCAGCATTTTGTGTCTAGTTTTAGTTATTCACCACTGATGGTACAGAGGCTGTTAACTGGAGTAGGTCTTGCGTGAAGAGTGCAATACCAGAGACTCAGGGACAAGTAGAGCAGCACGGTGGCGCAGCAGTCGAGTTGCTGCCTCACAGCGCCAGAGACCCGGGTTCGATCCTGACTACAGGTGCTGTCTGAACGGAGTTTGTACGTTCTCCCCGTGCCTGCGTGAATTTTCTCCAGGAGCTCCAGCTTCCCCCCCACACTCCCAAAGAGGTGCAGGTTTGTAGGTCAATTGGCTTGGTAAATTGTAAATCGTCCCTAGTGTGTGTTGTTAGTGTTAGTGTGTGCCACGGTCTTGGTGGGCCACAGACAAACGCACACACACGCACATGCACACGCCCACACATGCACACACAAGCACACACACACGCACACTCACGCATACATACACACAGACACACACACGCACACGCACACACACACGCACACACACTCACGCACACATACACACAGACACACACACACACGCACACAGACATGTGCACGCACACACAAGCACACGCACACACAAGCACACACACACACAAGCACACACACACAAACATACACACACGCACACTCATGCACACATACACACAGACACACACACACACACGCACGCAGACACGTGCACACACATGCACACACACATGCACACACACACACACGCACACAGATGCACACACACACGCGCGTACAAGCAATCATGCGCACACACACAGAAACACAGACACACGCACGCACACAAACATACAAACACACACGTCACACACGCAATCATGCGCGTGCACACACAGACACAGACACACACATACACACATACACACCCGCACACAAACACACAGGCACACACACTCGCACATGCACACACGCACACACGCGCACACACGTACACATTCTCTCACACACACTTGCACATGCACATACGCACACGTGCACACACAGACACACATGCGCACAACACACACACACACACACACACACACACAGACACACACATAGACATGCATATGTGTAACTGAAAATCACTCTCTTGAGTGAATATCTTTGGAACATATCTAAGCAGCTTCTATTAATTTAGCTTTGAGCAGTATTCTGAGTCAAGAGGGTGAGGTTTCATGTTTCATTCCATTGTGGCACATAATTTACGATGACATTTCAGAGCAGGATTGAGGGTAGAGGTAATGCAGCTGAATGTAAGCATGACATTATTTCAAAGTCAATACATCAGGTTTATCCCAGTCTGAGTCAACGCTTATCTGGTAGACAAGATCACTGACAGATTATCTGGTTACTGTGCATTTGTTCTTGGTGGGATTATCCTGTGTATACATTGGCTTCAGTTTTCAACAGTGTATTTGATGTTTTTAGTTTTCTTTAGTTTACAGATCCAGCGTGGAAACTGGCTCTTCAGCCAGCTGAGTCCGCCCTGACCAGCGACCACTCCATATACTAGCCCGATCCTACACGCTAGGGTCAATTTACAATTTTCACCAAAGCCAATTAACCCACAAACCTGCACGTCTTTGGAGTGTGGGAGGAAACCGGAGCACCCGGAGAAAACCCACGCAGTCACAGGAAGAACGTACAAACTCTGTACAGACAGCACCCGTAGGCAGGATCGAACCGGGTCTCTAGTGCTGTAAGGCAGCAACTCTACCGCTGCGCCACCGTGCTGTCCTCTGGGCCACTCTGGAAAACACAAAATTGTGGATTATCTCAGCGGGTCAGGCAGCATTTCTGGCGAACATGGATAGGTGATGTTTAAGAAGGATCTGCAGATTCTGGAAAATCGAAGGTAGACAAAAGTGCTGGAGAAACTCAGCGGGTGCAGCAGCATCTATGGAGCGAAGGAAATAGGCAACTTTTTCGGGCCAAAACCCTTCTTCAGACATTTCGGGACGGCACTATTCTTCAGAACAATTGTATTCGGGGGGAGGAAAGCTGGTGGAGAGTTGGGGGCAGAAACCTTGCAAGTGATAGATGGAAAATAGGCACCAAATGCCGGAGTAAGTCAACGCATCAGGCAGTGTCTCTGGAGAAAAGGAATAGGTGATGTTTCAGGTTGAGACCCTTCTTCAGACTGAGAGTCAGGAGCGAGGGAAACTAGAGATATGGAAAGAATCAGAACAAATCAGAGCCGGCACCGATTACCAAGGGAAAGGTGGAGCCCACAATGGTCCATTGTTGCTTGTGGAAGAGTTGATAACGAAGGGATGCTGGCAATCTTATAGAGGTGTATAAAATCATGAGAGGAATAGATCGGGTAGACGCACAGAGTCTCTTGCCCAGAGTAGGGGAATCGAGGACCAGAGGATGTAGGTTTAAGGTGAAGGGGAAAAGATTTAATAGGACTCTGAGGGGTAAGTGGGTGTATGGAACGAGCTGTCAGATGAGATAGTTGAAGCAGGTGCTATCCCAACGTTTAAGAAGCAGTTAGACAAGTACATGGATAGGACGGGTTTGAAGGGATGTGGGCCAAACGCAGGCAGGTGGGGCTAGTGTTGCCGGGACATGTTGGCGAGTGTGGGCAAGTTGGGCCGAAGGGCTGTATCACTCTCTCACTCTCTAGATATATGGATGCAAACATGTGAACTAGCAGGACGACTAGGATATGGTATATTTGAGATGTGTGTAGGAAGGAACTGCAGATGCTGGGTTAAACCCCATATAGACACAAAATGCTGGAGTAACTCAGCGGGACAGGCAGCATCTCTGGAGAGAAGGAATGGGATAGATGGGCATGGGTGATGGGGGCGTGAATGGCAGATGGATGGACAAAGGCAAGGTGTAAAACAAGGGCGTCAGATAAAGAGACAAAGTAAGTGAAATGTGAAGCGAGGGGAAGGTGTATGGGTGGGAGGGGACGGGGACGGGGGAAAGGGGATGAGGGGGTGGGATAGTGGGAGAAGTAGTGCACACATTGTTGAGGGGAGAGAGGGGGAAAAAGGAGGGTGGATTTGTTACCTAAAATTGGAGAATTTACTTTAGTTTAGTTTAGAGATACAGCGCGGAAACAGGCCCTATGGCCCACTGAGTCTGCACCGACCAGCGATCCCCACACACTAACTAGCAATGTTACAAATTGTTGAGATTTTAAAAATCAAGTCTGCAATTAATCCCATCAGATAAAGCATAAAAAGAAGTTTAATTTGACACCTAATTCACTTTCATATCTTCAGTAATAAAAAAGTTATGGCCATTTTCATACACGGAAATTAGCATCTTGTTCCCCATTGCTTTTCCATTGACTTAACACAAAAGTTGTGATCGAGGACAGTCAAAAGCCCATAACTTTCTTAAAAATTAAGAGAACTGAAAGACATTTTCAGTTATTATAGATTGAAGTATTCTGAAACAAATATGAAACAATCTTACTTGGATGACCTGAAATTAAAGCATATAATTAGTTAGTTACCTAATTGTAGCTAATTACGAAATTCAATTACTAGATCTAAACATCTATCCATTTCTTATGAAAATATTAACATTTTTTAAAAAGCCTAAGTGTCCAAATAACATTCACACAATAATTCACATTATAACATGATTTTTAGATTATTAATTTATAGGCCAAATAGGAGGAATTTAGTGTTCCATGCCTGTAAATTAATGGCCATTTAAATCAGCTTGCGAGTGGGATTTTCTGGAACGCGATGGATTGGAATGTTGCGGTTGCGGTGAATTTAAACCCCATATCGGCAGAAAAAATGCTGCCGGTTCGTATGGGGAATAAATCACCGTTTTGCAACATGAAATGTTGATTAAGGTCATCTAAACAAACAAGTTTATATGAAAAAATAAACAGCTTTCACTTACCGGTCCCGTACGTAAAACCCGTCCCCGTTGTCGGCGTTCACGGCATTAGGAGATAATTTTTATTTTACTGCAGCGCTGAAATAGTCGGGCAATTTAAAAAAAAATTTAACTTACCGGCAGTCGGAACGAATCTCCAGAAAAAGCTCGCACTCTGAGAAAATACAACTCCGGATGGTTAGGGGAAAACTGTTAGGGGTTATGGGAAAGTCGCGCACACGGCCAGTGACAGAACTGTAGCACCGCTAAAGGTAAGTTTTGTAACATACCTACACTTACACTATCGGCACACACTAGGGACAATTTTCCATTATATCAAGCCAATTAACCAAAAAAAACTTGCAAGTCCATCGAATGTGGGAGGAAACTAGAGATCCCGGAGAAAACCCACGTAGGTCACGGGGAGAAAGTACAAACTTCGTACAGACAACACCCGTAGTCAGGATCGAACCCGGGTCTTTGGTGCTGTAAGGCAGCAACTCTACCGCTGCACCACTGTGTTGTCCTCAATGTTCACTCCATTGTGTTGTAAGCTTCCCAAGTGAATACAAGGCGCTGTTCCTCCAGTTTGCATGTGGCCTCACTCTGGCGATGGAGGAGGCCCATTTCAGGTCAGGACGCCAGTCTGAAGAAGGGTCTCGACCCGAAACGTCGCCTATCTCCTTCGCTCCTTAGATGCTGCTGCACCCGCTGAGTTTCTCCAACTTTTTGTGTACCCTCAGGTCAGGACCTTTCTTCATGTAGATAGCCATTGTGGATAGTATTCTTCTACAGGTGGTTCAGTAATGATTTATGTGTCACATATGCAACTGCACAGTGAAGTTGTTTTTACAGGCAAGCATTCGACAAGGTTCCACATGGAAGGTTAGATCGCATGGGATCCAAGGAGATATAGCTGAGTGGATAGAAAATTGGCTTCTTGGAAGGAGGCAGAGGGTGATGGTGGAAGGTTGCTTCTTGGATTGGAGGCCTGTGATTAGTGGCGTGCCTCAGGGTTCGGTGCTGGGCCTGTTACTGTTGACTATCCCGACGTTTAAGAAACAGTTAGACAGGTACGTGAATAGGACAGGTTTGGAGGGATATGGGCCAAATGCGGGCAGGTGGGACTAGTGTAGGTGGGACATGTTAGCTGGTGTGGGCGAGTTGGGCCGAGGGTCTGTTTCCACACTGTATCGCTCTACCCACACATGAAGATGGCGCCACGTTTTGGCGCCATTATCAAAGTCCGGTTGGCCCGCGTGCTTGGTCTACCGGTGCGGCTCCCGATCCAGGCGAGCCCCAGGCTCCTGCGGGGCCTTCCTTCGTCGTGTTTGACTCGATCGGCCCGCGAACCGACGTCCCTCTCCTTTCCCTGCCCAGCCATCTGTGTGTCCCAGGGACGCCTCCTGAGGCGCTGGAGGCATTACCCCGGCTCACCCTCTTACCAGCCCCTTGTTCCTCGTGTCTGACATCTCCAGCAGCTCACTCCTGGTTACGCCAACCGCTGAGTCTTCGGGTCCTCGGCGCGGGCACCGTGGCCGTGGCACCTCAGGGAGGCCTCTGCCCGGCCGCACTACCTTCTGACCCACTGAGCTCCTCCAAACTTTGTGTTTTGCTGAGGTTTCCAGGGATATGCAGGTCCCTGTGTCTCCAGTGGCGCAGCGGTAGAGTTGCTGCCTCACAGCGTCAGAGACACGGGTTCGATCCTAACCACGGGTGCTGTCTGTACTGAGTTTGTTCGTTCTCCGCGTGACTGCATAGGTTTTCCCTGGGTGCCTCGGTTCCTCCCGCACTCCAAAGATGTAAGTTTGTAGGTTAATTGGCTTTGGTAGAAATTGTAGATTGTCCCTAGTGTGTAGGGAAATGCTAGTGTACAGGGAGATCGCTGGGCGGCACTGACTCGGAGGGCAGAAGGGCCTGTTACCGCACTGTATCTCTAAACTAAACACACTCCAGTCAGTGCATTAATATCATGTGATGCATTGGTTACATGGATAGGAAACGTTTGAAGGCATATGAGCCAAACACAGGCAGCTTTGTTAATTTAGTTTAGTTTAGAGATACAGCATGGAAACAGACCCTTCGGCCCACTTAGTCCGTGATGACCAGCAATCTCCCCGTACTCTAGTTCTATCCTACACCAGAGCCAATTTTGCAGAAACCAACTAACCTACAAACCCGAATGTCTTTGGAATGTGGGAGGAAACCAGAGCACCCGGAGAAATCCCACGCAGTCACAGAACATACAAACTCCATAAAGACAGCACCTGTAGTTGGGATTGAACACAGGTCTCTGGCGCCATAAGGCGGCAACTCTACCGCTGCGCCCCTGGGACTAGTGTAGATGGGGCATCTTGCTCAGCATAGGCAAGTTGGGCAGAAGGGCCTGTTTCCGTGCTGTATGCCTCTATGACTCTAACTCACTAAAATTAGAATGCCAAATGCTACATGTTAGGAGAGATAAGCAGCCACACGATTAAAATGACCAAAGTCTCCACCCTAACCCTCTCAAACATCCAGCCTGATAAAGAGATCATGATCTCAAAAATGTTTAACCCTCTATGTGTAGGGAGGAACTGCAGATGCTGCTTTAAACCAAAGTCTGACACAAAATACTGGAGCATCTCAGTAGGTCAGGCAGCATCTCTGGAGAAAAGGAGGAGGTGAATTTTCTGGTCGCGACCTAATGAAGGGTCTCGAACCAAAGCACGACTATTCCTTTCCTCCAGAGGTGCCCACTGAGTAAACTCCTTTATCAATTTAAATTGGGTCTTTTTTCCAAATTCAATCTGATTAAAAAAATTGTGTTTGTAGGCTTTGAAATGATTGGCTTCTGTTTGAAGATTTTAACGTCTGAAGAAGGGTCTTGAACCAAAACATTGCTTATTTCCTTCGCTCCATAGATGCTGCCTCACCCGCTGAGTTTCTCCAGCATTTTTGTCTCTCTTAACATTGATTCCGTTTGGTTTATGTTTTATGTTAAAAAGTAAACTGGCAGGAAGGAACTGCAGATGCTGGTTCAAACTGAAGGTAGACAGTCTGAAGAAGGGTCTTGACCCGAAACGCCACCCAATCCCTTTCTCCAGGGATGCTCCCTGCCTGTCCCGCTGAGTTACTCCAGCATTTTGTGTCTACCTTCGGGTGTTGACACAGAATTCAGTTCTGTAACCTGAGTCTTCTCCACTGCTTCTCACCTGACTGACTGAAAGGAACAGCCATCGAGCTCAGGAGAGGTCAAGTTACTTCACAAAAATGTGAGAAGAATTTGGCAATGGGGCCCTCACTAACGCTAGTAAAACACAAAAGGGCCAAGGTTTAAGGTGAGGGAGGAAAGATTTAATAGGAACCTGAGGCGTGAATTTCCACAAAAGATGGTGGGTTTATGGATCGAGCTGCCGGAGGATGAAGATTTTGTTTAGTTTAGAGATACAGCGTGGAAACAGGCCCTTCGGCCCACCGAGTTTGTGCCGACCAGTGATCACCCCGCACACTAACACTATACTACACACGAGGGACAACTTACAATCACTACCAAAGCCAATTACTACAAACCTGTGTAGGAAGGAACTGCAGACGCTGGTTTACACCGAAGATAGATCACAAAATTCTGGGGTAACTCAGCGGGTCAGGCAGCATCTCTAGAGAGAGGGGGTGGGTGACGTTTCAGATCAAGACCTTTCTACAAACCTGTACGTTTTTGGCATATGGGAGGAAACCGGAGCTCCCGGAGAAAACGCACGCAGTCACAGGGAGAACGTAAAAACTCCGTACAGACAGCACCCAGAGTCAGGTTTGAATCAGGATCTCTGGCGCTGTGAGGCCGCAACTCTACCGCTGCACCACTGTGTTGCCTTACAGTTGAGGCAGGTCCTATCATAATGTTTAAGAGACATTCAGACAGGTACATGGATAGGAAAGGTTTAGAGGGATATGGGCTAAACGCAGGCAGTTGGGACTAATGTAGATGGGACATGTTGGTTAAGCATGGGGAAGTTGGGCTGAATGGCCTGTTTCAATGCTGTATGACCGAGACTCTCAGTTAATCTATAACAAAGTGCCGGACTGCCCAACTGGTCAGACAGCATCTGTGGAAAAATGTAAAGGCGACCTTTCAGGTCAGGGCCCTTCATCAGAAGCGGAGACCAATGGCGCAGCTCAATGGGTCAGGGAGCATCTCTGGTAATTCCAGCATTTTGGTCTATCTTCAGTGCAAACCAGCATTTGCAGTTCCTTCCTTCAAAGTAGACATACTTCGAGAAGATTTAATTAATGAAAGGTTCACCATTCTAATCACATCATGATGTTTTTCAATTTTGATCTTTCCTCCATTCCTTGATCTCAGTTATTGCAAAATGTATGTTCAAAACTGGCTCCTGCCATTCTCTTATTGATGTAGATAAAACTCAGCATTATACGATACGATATGATAGAACTTTATTCATCCCCGGAGGGAAATTGGTCTGCCAACAGTCACAACACACAGCAAGGTATACGAAAACTTGAAATTAAAATTAAATTAAAAGTGAAAAAAAAGAAAATGACAAACGACTGCTGGCTGGCTACCGTGTGCGCAGCGCCTTAACTGGAACGGACAAACAAATAAACAAATGCAGGCTTATCCCCTGGCCGGAGGATTGTCTTCTCCTCCCCTGCGGGTCGATCACAGGGCCCCACCACCGCTGAGGCTCATGCTGCCGCCGAGGCTCATGCTGCTGCCGAGGCTCATGCTGCCACCGCTGAGGCTCATGCTGCCACCGAGGCTCATGCTGCTGCCGAGGCTCATGCTGCCACCGAGGCTCATGCTGCCACCGAGGTTCATGCTGCTGCCGAGGCTCATGCTGCCACCGCTGAGGCTCATGCTGCTGCCAAGGCTCATGCTGCCACCGCTGAGGCTCATGCTGCCACCGAGGCTCATGCTGCTGCCGAGGCTCATACTGCGCCGCCGCTGAGGCTCTCTTGGCCCAGACAGGCTTTGCCGCCCGGCTTCTCCACAGTCCCCTGGGAGGCCTGTGGGGTGAGCTGGGCCTACCGGGGAGCGCTCGGGTCGGCGGCGCGGAGGTTCGGCACGTGATTCGGGCACACACGCCTTGCTGATGCTGATTGCTAGACTGCAATCTATATTGGAGATGTGTGGGCATCAAGAGAGGAATGATTATGGGTCTATGGGGGGGGGGGGGGTCCTGCACCTGAAATGTCACTTATCCATTCCACAGATGTTGCCTGACCCGCTGTGTTATTCCAGCACTTTGTGTTTTACTCAGAATTCCATTATCTGCATTTAGTTTAGTTTAGTTTAGAAATACAGTGTGGAAACAGGCCCTTTGGCTCAGTGAGTCCGCACCGACCAACAATCACTCTGTACACTAACTCTATCCTACACACACTAGTGATAATTTACCATTTTTACTAAAGCCTTTTAACCTACAAACCTGTATGCCTTTGGAGTGTGGGAGGAAACCGGAGCACCCGGTGAAAACCCACACAGGTCACGGGGTGAACATGCAAACTCCATACAGACAGCACCCGTAGTCAGGATCGAACCCGGGTGTTTGTTTGTTTGAGTTTATTGTCACACGTACCGAGGTACAGTGAAAAGCTTTTCTCGCGTGCTAACCAGTCAGTGGAAAGACTATACATGATAACAATCGAGCCATTTGCAGTGTACAGATACATAATAAGGGAATAATGTTTAGTGCAGGATATAGCCAGTAAAGTCCGCTCAAAGATAGTCCAAGGGTCACCAATGAGGTAGATAGTAGTTCACGACCGCTCTCTGGTTGTGGTGGGATGGTTCGGTTGCCTGATAACAGTTGGGAAGAAACTGTCCCTGAATCGGGTGTTGTGAGTTTTCACACTTCTATACCTTTTGCCTGATGGGCGAGGGGAGAAGAGGATGAGGTCAGGGTGCGACTGGTCCTTCATTATGCAGCTGACTTTGCCAGGGGAGGTTGGTCTGCGTGGTGGTCTAGGCTGCGTCCACAATTCGCTGCAATTTCTTGCGGTCTTGGATGGAGCTGTTCCCAAATCAAGCTGTGATGCATCCTGATAACATGCTTTCTACGGCGCATCTGTAGAAGTTGGTGAGAGTTGCAGGGGACATGCTGAACTTCCGAAGCCTTCTAAGGAAGTAGAGGCATTGATGTGCTTTTTTGGTCGTTGCTTCAGTATGGGTTGTCCAGGAGAAGTTGTTGGTGATATTGACTCCTGGGAATTTGAAGTTTTCAACCATCTCTACTTCAGCACCGTCAATGCAAACTGGGGCGTGTGTACCGCTTCACTTCCTGAAGTCCATCACTATCTTGCTGACATTGAGAGAAAGGTTGTTGTCTCTACACCAAGACACGAGGTTCTCAATCTCCTTCCTGTACTCCGTCTCATCATTATTTGATATCCGGCCCACAATGGTGGTGTCGTCTGTGAATTTGAAAATGGAATTAGATTTGTACATGGCTGCACAGTGGTGGGTGTACAAGGAGTAAAGAGGGGGCTGAGAACACATCCTTGCGGAGCCCCAGTGTTAATGATTATCGTGGAGGATGATTTGTCCCGCATCCTCACTGATTGGGGTCTGATGGTGAGGAAGTCAAGGATCCAGTTGCGGACAAAATGTGTAGGAAGGAACTGCGGATGCAGGTCAGAGATGAGTGCTGACTCCAAGTCCCATGTTTGGTGATCAGCTTTGATGGTACAGCTGTGATGGGGCTCTGGTGCTCTAAGGCACCAACTCTACCGCTGCACTACCGTGCTGACCAACAGTTGCGTGTGTCCCCATTTTATCGCTCCACTGAAACCTCCTGAGAGGATGTCTACTTTGAAGATGTTCTCCTCTGGCTGATGAAGGGTCTCGACCCAAAACATTGCCTTTCCATCCATTCATGCCTTCCACAGATGCTGCCTGACCCGCTGACTTACTTCACTACTTTGTGTTTAACTCATGACTGTCCCACGGGAAAATAATATTTTTTTCCAAAATGAAGCTTATTCAGAATAAGAAGTATATACAAAACAAGAACAGAGCAATAACTCTTCCAACATTCTTAGCGGTTGAGTTGCTGCCTTAAGGGCCTGTCCCACTTTCACAACCTAATTCACAACCTTTTTTACTCGTGGACATTTTTAATCAGGCTAGAAAAAACGCCCCGACCTACTTGATGCCGCGAGTACCTACGACTGGCATCACGGCCTGCTACAACCTACCTACGACCTACCTACGACCTTGTGACGACCATGCTGCGAGTATGAGTCAAGGGCAAACTCGGCAGAGGTCGTGAATTAGGTCGTGAAAGTGGGACAGGGGCTTTAACGCACCAGAGACACGGATTCGATCCTGACTAACGGTGCTGTCTATATGGAGTTTGCATGTTCTCCCAGTTTCCATGCTGTATCACTGAACTAAACTAAATCGAAACAAAGCCAACTAAACTAAATTAAACTAAACAATTCATTAGTGTCAAATTCAGTAATGTTCACGTCTATCTTTATACAAAGCATCCTTACCACCCATCTGGCCCGCTGGGTTATATCCCTTCGCTCCTTTCACCGGACTTTGCCCCACCATATCCAGCAGTGGTGGACCCTAGACGTAAGTCCTCCCCCACCGAGCCTTGCGGTTGGCTGCACCGAGCTTCAGTGCATCTACTCAGCACGTACTCCTGCAGTCTGGAGCAGGCCAGTCGGCAACATTCCCCAATGGTCATCTCGCTGTGCTTGGAGGCCACGTCTTGGGCAGACCAAAGAGCCTTAGTTTGGCTCAAATAGCATTTGGCTCAGTTATGAGGCGAGGATATGTGGGGAGGGGGGGGGCACCAGGAACCCATGAAACTTCCACTATAACCACCTCTGGGATGTTTTCAATAGACAGTAGACAATAGACAATAGATAATAGGTGCAGGAGAAGGTCATTCGGCCCTTCGAGCCAGCACCGCCATTCAATGTGATGGTTCATACACTGAACCATCCCTTTAACAACTGGCGAGCGGGCCTGAGCGCTGAGTTGGTGTCGCAGAGTGAAGGGAACAACTGGAAAATGCATAAGAGCTTAATTTTATGGTAATAGTTCAGTTAAGATTAGTTTATTGTCACGTGTAGCAAGGTACAGTGAAGAGCTTTTTGTCGCGGGCTAACCAGTCAGCGGAAAGTGGGAGAGTTTAGGACCGGAGGTCATAACCTCAGAATAAAAGGACGTATCTTTAGAAAGGAGGAATTTCTTTAGTCAGAGGGTGGTGAATCTGTGGGATTCTTTGCCACAGACGGCTGTGGAGGCCACGTCAATGGATATATTTAAGGCAGCGATTGATAGATTCTTGATTAGTACGGGTGTCAGAGGTTATGGGGGAGAAGGCAGGAGAATGAGGTTGAGAGGGAAAGATAGATCAGCCATGATAGAATGGTGTAGACTTGATGGGCCAAATGGCCTAATTCTGCTCCTAGAACTTATGAATGACTATACATGATTACAATGGAGCCGTCCACAGTGTTCAGATACGGAATAGAGGGAGTGACATTTAGTGAAAGATAAAGTCTAGTAAAGTCCAATTAAAGATAATCCGACAGTCTCCAACGAGGTAGATGGGAGGTTAGAACCGCTTTCTGGTTGTTAATGGGATGGATCAATATATGATAACATCCCACGTGCATCGTTTAAACACGTTTTTGGGTGACGCAGTGGTAGAGTTGCTGCCTTACAGCGCCTGGTACCCAGGTTCGATCCTGACTACGGGTGCTTGTCTACACGGGGTTTGTACGCTCTCCCCGTGACATGCGTGGGTTTTCACCGAGATTTTCGGTGTCAGGAGGTTTGGAGGGAAGGCAGGAGAGTGGGGTTAGGAGGGTAAGATAGATCAGCCATGATTGAATGGCGGAGTAGACTTGATGGGCCGAATGGCCTAATTCTGCTCCTATCACTTATGACCTTTTCTCCCACACAGCAATAACGTAGGTTAATTGGCTTGGTATAAATGTAAAATTGTCTCCAGTGTGTGTAGGGTAGTGTTAGTGTGCGGGGATCGCTGGTCGGCGCGGGCTCAGTGGGCCAAAAGGGCCTCTTTCCGTGCAGTTTCTCTAAAATAAACTGTATTGGCTGTGCCAGATAGAATAACTTTACATTTACATTCCCTGGAAGATAAACATCTTTTAAAGAGTGTCTCTATTGGGTAACAAAAGGCAGGGATGTCAGTGGGCCAGAGATAAACTCAAATTCCACAGTGGCATTTCATCCTGAGCTCCAGAGATATTCCAGCCTCTGCTATGCCCATGACCAGATCAGTACGTGATCAGGATGGGAAGGTCCTGTGGGACCTGGCGTGCTTCCAAAGAACAAACCTAGGGACGGAAAACATAAACAAGAATTAAAATAATGCAGTAGCTATCTATCCAAAGGGCTTGAGAAGAGTGTAATGGCTCACTGGTGACACAAAGCTAGGGGGCAGTGTGTTCTGTGACTTTAGCCTTTAGAGATACAGCGCAGAAACAGGCCCTTCGGCCCACCTTTTCCATGCCGACCAGCGATCACCCTGCACACTAACACTATCCTAGACGCTGGGGACAATTTTACAACGTGCCGCAGTCTATCATCCTACAAACCTGTACGTCTTTGGAGTGTTGGAGGAAGCCCGAGCACACGTGATCGCAGGGGGAACGTGCAAACTCCTTACAGACAGCAGCCGAGGTCAGGATTGAACCCAGGTCTCTGGCGCTGTGAGGATGCAACTCTACGGCTGCGCCACCGGGCGCACCGTGAGCAAATTAGCAAGGCAATGGTGTGTTGGACATTAACGCAAGAGGATTGTGTACAAGAGTTGGGACACATTGAGTCATAAAGCAAAGAAACTTTGGCTCAACTTGCCCATGCCAACCAAGAGGCCTCCTCTACGTTAGTCCCATTTGCCTGCATTTGCGCCTCTCCCTCTAAACCTTTCCTATTCAAAATGTATTTTAAATGTTGTTATAATGCCTGCCTCAATTACCTCCTCTGGCAGCTTGTTCCATCTGCCTGTATGTGATCTATTACCCTCTATTCCCTGCACTTCCATGTGCCTGTCTAAAAGTGTCTTCAACACCATATCGTATCTGCCTCCACCACCACCCCTCACAATGAGTTCCAGGCCCCCCTGTACAAAAACCTGCCCTGTACATTGCACTGTTATCCCCCTTTCACCATATAGTTGTGTCCTCTAGTGTTGGACATTTCCACCCTGGGAAAAGGGTTCTGACTGTCTACCCTATCTATGCCTCTCATAATTGTATATACTATCGTCTTCCCTCAATCTCTGATTATCCGGAGAAACCAATCCAACCTCTCCCTGTAGCTGAAACCCTCTAATCCGGGCGGCATTCTGCTAAACCTCCTCTGCCCCTTTCACATCCTATAATGGGGCGACCAGAACTGCAGGCAATACTCCAAATGTGGCCTAATCATAGTTCTATAGAGCTGCATCCTGCAGAGACTGGTGAGCCCTTCACGTTACTTTGATTCCAAGTACTCGCTGGTACTCCACTCCACTCCACTGAACTACTCCAGCACTTTACCCCAGCACTCACAGCGGAGAAAAGAGGGACCCGGCATGCGCGGACCGCCATGAGGGAGGGAGGAGAACAATGGAGGAGCCGGCGGGGTACATGGGATTTTGTCTGTGCCCTTTATGTGGGGACTATTTGCATACCTTGGGTACGCGTCAAGATTTCACTGTGACTTGTCACATGATAAGAAAGCATTCCATTCCACTCCACTCCACTCATTTCCACTCCACTCCGTTCCATTCCACTCCGTTCCTCCACTCCACTCCATTCCATTCCACTCCACTCATTCCACTCCACTCCACTTCCCACTCCACTCCACTCCACTCCACTCATTTCCACTCCACTCCATTCCACTCCACTCCACGCCACTCCAGCTGGGTTTGGTGACTGTAGCTATCAGCCTGGGTGTGAGTAAAGGGCCTATCCCACTTAGGCGATTTCTTTAGGTGACTGCCGGTGACTGTGGGCTTGTCGTCGCTTGTCTTCTCCCGACGTAGGTGCTGGTGTAGGTTGTCGCCAGGATGGCGTAGGTTGTCGCCGGTGTTGACTTTGGTGAATTCCATTGTCCGGCAGTCGCCTAAAAAATGTTCTCCTAAACAGATGTTCTCATCCTGATATTGTTGTTTGTGTAGAGGTTCTCTGACAAGAGTTCTGCCACACCCTCTCTCGCTGCTCCCACTCTGCGATTCATATCTTTAATTCATTTGTCCTATTTACCGTCTATATCTCTCATCTCCTTCTCCCCGACTCAGTCTGAAGAAGGGTCTCGCCCACATACATCATCCATTCCTTCTCTCCAGAGATGCTGCCTGCCCCGCTGAGTTACTCCAGCTTTTTGTGTCTATTTATTGTTGAGCCTGGAGTTGTTTGTTGGTATAACTCAGCAAAGCTGGTTTAGTTTTAGTTTAGTTTAGGTTAGAGATACAGCATGGAAACAGGCCCTTCGGCCCATCCAGTCCGCTCCAACCAGCGATCACCCCGTACACTAACACTGCCCTACACACACAAGGGACATTTTTACAATTTTTTTAACCAAAGCCAATTAACCTACAAACCTGTCCGTCTTTGGAGTGTGAGAGGAAACCTGAGCACCCGGAGGGAACCCACGTGGTGACTGGGAGAACGAACAAACACCACACCGACAGCACCCATAGTCGGGATGGAACCTGGGTCTCTGGCGCTGTAAGGCAGCAACTCTACCGCTGCGCCACCGTTCCGCACACAAATGTCTTTAAATGATGCCTTTGGAATGTTAGCGGTACAATGTGAACCAACTCATCAGCCTGACGAAGGGTCTCGACCTTAGTGGACTTTAGAAGGGCTCAACATCCGAGGACGTACACGCCACTGGATATAAATGGGGATACTGTGGATAGGGTGAGCAGCTTTAAATACCTGGGAGTCCACATCATAGAGGATCTGACATGGACAACACGCAGGGCAGCACTGGTGAGTAAGGCAGGGCAGCGCCTTTACCACCTCAGGCAGCTGAGGAAATTCAGAGTCTCTCTGAGGATCCTTCAGTGCTTCTACTCTGGGGCTGTAGAAAGCATCTTGTTCGACAACATCTCAATCTGGTTTGGGAACAGCTCTGCCCAGGACAGGAAGGTTCTGCAGCGAGTAGTGCGTTCGGCCGAACACACTATGGGAACCACACTCCCCCCCCCCCCCCCCCCCCCCCCTGCAGGAACTATACACCAGGAGGTGCAGATCCAGAGCCAGCAACATTATGAGGGACCCCTACCCCCCCAGCAACGGACTGTTCCAGCTGCTACGGTCGGGCAAACGCCTCGGCTGACACGCTGTGAGAACGGAGAGGATGAGACGGAGTTTCTTCCCACAGGCCAGGGACTCATTTACTGTTGTGTAGTGTGTTTTTTTAATTTGTTTTCCTAAAATGTAAATACTGGTTCTGTTCCATTCTGTCCTGTTGTTCTGTAGTTTTGTTTTGCACAATCCCCAGGCAGTGACACTTTCATTTCACTGCACATCTCACTTGTATGTGTATGTGACAAATAAACTTGACTTGACTTGAATCCTCTTTCTCCAAAGATGCTGCCTGACCCGCTGAGTTACCCCATCCTCACTCTCCGCCAGGAATGAAATGTGTTTAATTGTCAAATGCACCAGAAAATGGAACAGTGAAATCCTTCCCAGTCAAGAATAGAGAGTCGGAAGTACACAAAAAGCTGGAGAAACTCAGCGGGTGCAGCAGCATCTAAGGAGCGAAGGAGATAGGCGACGTTTCGGGTCGAGACCCTTCTTCAGACTGGTCAGGGATCAGGGAAACGAGAGATATAGACGGTGATGTGGAGAGATAAGGAACAATGAATGAAAGATATGCAAAAAAGTATCGATGATAAAGGGAACAAGCCATTGTAAGCTGTTTGTGGTGTGACTGGGGTGGGGGAGGGAGATAGAGAGAGAGAGAGGGAATGCCAGGGCCCGAGGGCTGAGGGAGACGTAAAATTCAATATTCAAGCCCAAAGGATGCAGACTCCCCAAGTGGAATATGAGGTGCTGTCCCTTCACCTCCCCCCTCCACTCCTTTCAGGGACCCAAGCAGTCCTTCCAGGTCCGACAGAGGTTCACCTGCACCTCCTCCAACCTCATCCACTGCATCCGCTGCTCTAGATGCCAGATGATCTATATCGGTGAGACCAAGCGGAGGCTTGGCGATCGCTTCGCCGAACACCTCCGCTCGGTCCGCAATAACCAACCCGACCTCCCGGTGGCTCAGCACTTCAACTCCCCCTCCCATTCCACATCCGACCTCTCGGTCCTGGGCCTCCTCCACGGCCAGAGTGAGCAACACCGCAAGCTGGAGGAACAGCACCTCATATTCCGCTTGGGGAGTCTGCATCCTTTGGGCTTGAATATTGAATTTTCTCAATTCTGTTAACCCTTGCTGTCCCCTCCCCTTCCCACCTCTCCCTCAGCCCTCGGGCCCTGGCATTCCCTCTATCTCTATCTCCCTCCCCCACCCAAGTCGCACCAGCTTCTCATTTTCACACCACAAAACAGCTTACAATGGCTTGTTCCCTTTATCACCGATACTTTTTTGCATATCTTTCACTCATTGTTCCTTATCTCTCCACATCACCGTCTATATCTCTCGTTTCCCTGATCCCTGACCAGTCTGAAGAAGGGTCTCGACCCGAAACGTCGCCTATCTCCTTCGCTCCTTAGATGCTGCTGCACCCGCTGAGTTTCTCCAGCTTTTTGTGTAACCCTCGATTCTCCAGCATCTGCAGTTCCTTCTTTAAAAAAAAAGAGTCGGAATCTTTTATGTACACAAAACGCTGGAGTAACTCCGCGGGACGGGCAGCATTCTGGAGAGAATTCCCCCAGGGAGGAAAAGTGAGAGGCGGGAGGGGCAGAGTTTAGGGTGAGAGGGGCAGAGTTTAAGGGTGCGGCATTTAGCGGTGATAGGAGCAGAAGTTGAAGGGTATTTGCCCCAGAGGGCGGTGGAGGGGAGACAGGGTGTGAGTGTGTCCCGGGCTGGGTGTGTTTATCCCGGGGGTGGGGCGCCTGTGCCCGGCAGAGCAGCTCCATAGAAGGTGAGGCCGTGTGCTGACGCGGGCCGGCCGTGCTTTAAAAGCCCCCACTCCCTCCACCCACCCACCCCCCCGGCGAGAGGCAGCATCTGCCGAGAGAGGGAGAGGCCGCCCGGACACACACAGGCAGCGGTCCCGGGACACGCCGCCCGCAGCCTCCACGCATCGCCCCCCTCTCCACACACGGGATGTCCCAGCTCCGGATCTCTCTGCTCGGACCCTCGCCCTGGGGCTTCAGGCTGGTGGGGGGCAAGGACTTCGAGCAGCCCCTCGCCATCTCCCGGGTAAGGAGAACTCTGCCTCTCCCCCTCTCCTGTCCCACTCTCCTCCCTTTCTCCCCCTCACCCCTCCTCTCCACCTTCCCCTCTCCCCCTCCCCCTCCCCCCCCCCTCCCCCCTCCCTCCCTCTCCCCCCCCTCCCTCTCCCCCCCTCTCCCCCCCTCCCTCCCTCCCTCTCCCCCCTCCACCCCCCTCCCTCTCCCTCTCCTCCCTTCCACCTTCCACCTTTCTCTCCCCTCCCTATCCCCCCACTCTCCTCCCCCTCGCCCCCTCTCCCCCTCCCCTCCTGTCCCACTCTCCTCCTCTGCCCCTCTCCCCCTCTCCTCCTCTCCCACTCTCCTCCCCTCTATCACCATCACTCCCCCTCCTGCAATCTGCCCCTCTCCTTCACTCCCGACCACCCCCCTACTCTACTCTCCCCTGCCGTCTCTTCCCCTCCCCTCCCTTGCCACTCCCCCCCCTTTCTTCTCCACTCTCCCACCGCCCCTCCTCTCCCCTACCACCCTCTCCTCTAATCTCCCCCCTCCCCACTCCTCTCCTTTACCCATTTTCTCTCCGACCCTCCCCCCCATTCTCCTCTCCCCTCTACCCCCCCCGCGGTGGTCCCTGCAGCTGTAGCAGGGTGGGGAGGGGAGGGTATATCTGAGTTGGGGTGAGGGGTTGGCTGGGGTGTGGGCTGTCGTGGGGAAGGGGTTCAGGCGGGACTCTGCCCCTGTGGGGGGGGGGGGGGGGGGGGGGGGGGGTGAGGGCCAGGGTGATCTCTGTCCCTGAGGAGGGGCTTTGTTGGTGGGTTTCCAAGGAGGTGTACGTGGGATCGCTGTGGGGGTGGGAGGGGCTATGTCGGTGGGCTTTTCCCTGGCGAGGCAGGGTGGGCTTTGTCCCTGGGGTGGGAAGGGGAAACATAGAAAAGTAGGCCGTTTGGTCCTTCGAGCCAGCACCGCCATTCAATATGATCATCGCTGATCATCCGAAAATCAGTACAACGTTCCTGCCTTCTCCCCATATCCCTTGATTCCATTAACCCTGCGAGCTCAATCTAACTTTCTCTTGAATACGTCAGCTGTGGGGTGGGGGAGTCAGGGTGACATCTGTTCCCAGGGAGGTGGGAGTAGGATGAGCATTTTCCCTAGAGAGAGTGTAGCGTTGGCTCAGTCACCTGTGGGTTGTGGAATCAGGCTGGGGCTAACCCAGGCAAGGGGGTCTCACGGTGGACTGTCCCCATGGGAGGGGGAGGGAGTGAGGGTGGTCTTGGCCTTTGACCATTACTCCCCTCGTCCCACTACTCCCCCTCTCGTGGGAGTAGTATGTCCTTCCTTGCTGGAGGACCATAACTCACCACAAACTGATGTGTAAGAAAGAACTGCAGATGCTGGTTTAAATCAAAGATAATGTTCTCGGGACTTGCCTGCGCCTCCATCTTTTAAATTACTCCAGCATTTTGTGTCTACTCTCTCCACATCTGAAATGGTTTGAAGAGTGTGGGTGGGGACAGGTGTGTGTGTGTGTGTGTGTATGCGCATATATATGTGTGTGTGTGTGTGTGTGTGTGCGCGCGTATTTGTGTATGTGCATATGTGTGTGTGGGGGAGGGGGGGCATCGAGAAAATGGGAGGGGGTGAAAGCTTGGGGTGTGTGTGTTCCTGGGGAACTCCAAAATGTAAGTCAGAGGGAAATGGAGAAAGCCCAGGCGGTCACAGGGAGAAGGTACAAACTCCATCCGGACAGCACCTGTAGTCGGGTGGAGGCATTGATATTGGCATGTGGGTGTTGTTGGTAGAGTGGTACCCACTGCCCACTGTGGGTCATCTCCATCACCCCCTGTGTGGGCAAGAGGACGGGTGGTCCCCTCACTGTGGGGAATCAGGGACTCTGTCCCACTATTTTAGTTTGGTTCAGCTCCTCGGCCCACCGAGTCCACGGTGACCAGCGATCGCCCCGTACGCTAGCGCTTGGTGTTGAGGGAACCTTTGTAACTTGTGGCGTGGCGACGCTTGTGTACTGACTAGGTGAGGTAAGCTGTATAATTTTACCGAGTCGTATGCAAAACAGAGCATTACACTGCACATATGCAAATACAGTATCATTGAATCGTTTAGTTTAGAGACACTGCGGGGAAAAAGGTTATTCGGCCCACCGAGTCCCCGCTGACCAGCGATCCCCGCACATTAAAGGGCCTGTCCCACTTGCCGATTTAAAAAAAATTTTTTTGGCGACTCCCCTCGTCATATCAGTGTCGCCAAAACATTTTGAACATTTCAAAATCCAGCGGCGACAAATAAAATGTTGCGACATTTGAAAAAACTCTGCGCGTCATACGTCATCACGCCGCAGATTTTTCGGTTACCTGATACATCAGTCAATGATGCCAGGCCAAGTGGGACAGGACCTTAACACTATCCTGCATATTCGGGACAATTTACATTTACACCAAGCCAAGTAACCTACAATACCTGTACATCTTTGGAAGTGTGAGAGTGAACCGGAGCACCCGGAGAAAACCCGCGCAGGTCACGGGGCGAACGTACAAACTCCACACAGACAGCACTCGAGATGTCAGGATCGAACCAGGGTCTCTGGCGCTGTGAGACAGTAACTCTACCGCTGCGCCACCGTGCCGCCCACGCTCTCTGTGTGGAGTTCGCATGGTTCTCCCTATGACTGTGTACCTTCCCTATTTTGGGGGATGTTGACAAATCTGGAGTATAAATGTATAGGTGAACTACTCTGCATGTGTCGCATGAAAAATACTGAGTTCTAGAGTATTGTATGATTTAAAAAATATATATTAATGGTGAAGCCTGTTTTCCCTGGTAATTAACTGACTACAACACATTTCTCACAAACAAGGAACTGTAGATGCTGGTTTACAAAAAGAGTGCTGGAGTAATCAGCGGTTCATCTCTACGTTTCAACTTTTTCAGGAACAAAGTTGTAATTTAGGTGTTCATAGATACAGCAGGGGGAAAGAGGATCTTTGGCCCACTGAAGCCAATGAACTTAAGCCAATGAACTTACAATCGTGCTGTACATCTTTGGAGTGTTGGCGGCAGCACCCTTAGTCAGGATCGAACCTGGGTCTCAGTCGCTGTAAGGCAGTAACTCTGCCACTGCGCCACTGTGTTGCTCACACTGTCTGTTTGGAGTTTGCATGTTCTCCCTGCGACTGTTCTGGCAGCTGTTGACCAATCTGGAGTACAAATGTGTGAGCACACTTGTTATAACAGTTAATGAGTAAACAGTTCACTGCTTGTTTTTCATAGTAAATACTGAGTTTTTGTGCTTTGTATATTTAATTATATATATAATTATACGTATGAAGAAGGTCCCGACCTGAAATGTCACCTATTCCTTCTCTCCAGAGATGCTGCCTGTCCCGCTGAGTTACTCCAGCTTTTTGTGTGTGTGTGTGTGTGTATATATATGTATATATTTATTTATTTATTAATGGTGACGCCTTTGTTCTCTGATAACTAATTGACCAAACAACATTTCTCAAAGTTGAAGAAACAAGGAACTGCAGATGTTGGTATACGAAAACAGGACCCATTGTGTTGGAGTAACTCAGCGGGTCAGGCAGCTTGGTTGGAGAACGTGGATGGGTGACGTTTTGGGTTGGGACCCTTCTTCAGTCTGAGTTACAAAGTTAAAAGGCGCTTGCTTTCAGAAAAGAACCAGATCTGTATCCAAATGGAATGTGATCCAAATGGAATTTTGGAGAGAGAATGGGGTGTGGGATGAATTGACTAGCCTGAGCTTAAGGCCATAGAATGAATAATTGGGCACTTTGTAATCCATGGATAGACGACTAATGAGCTCTGCTTCTGAGAAGATTACTGAAGCCAGGTGCTTTGGAACAAAAGCAGGAAGGATGATTGGTGAGATGACTAACCATTAGTCATGGCCTGTGGGTTTTTTACCCGCTTGCCTCTTCCTGACCGCCTCTGGGCCCTTCCACGTTCTCCAGAGATGCTGCCTGACCCGCTGCGTTACTCCAGCACTTTGTGTGTCTTTGTGTCTCTTCTGGGGCGAGATGTTCCAAGTATAGTTTGGAGGCACAGCGCGGAAACAGGCCCTTCGGCCCACCGAGCCCGCGCAGACCAGCGATCGCCCCGTACACTAGTTCTATCCCACACACTAGGGACAATTTACAGAAGCCAATTAACCGACAAACCTGCACGTCTTTGGAGGAAACTGGAGCAGCACCCAAACAAAACCCACGTGGTCACGGGGAGAACGTACAAACTCCGTACAGACTGCACCCTTGGTCAGGATTTATCCTGGGTCTCTTGCGCTGAAAGACAGCAACTCTACCGCTGTACCACCGTACCACTGTTATCAGGCTAGTGAACAGTCCTCTAACAAGATAAGGATGTAGTCCCCATTTCTACTGACAAAGCTCTGGTCTATATATAGTCTTTGACATTTCCACTCTGGGAGAAATAGGTTCTGACTCTCCTAATTCTGCTTCTCATAATTTTATATAGTTTAATTTGGAAATAGGCTGTTCGGCCCATCGAGTCCATGCCGACCAATGATCACCTGTATATTAGTTCTATGTGACCCCAATTTTACTCTGGAGGCAATTAGCAGAAGCCAATTAACCTACAAACCTTCACGACTTTGGGGTGCGGGAGGAACCCGGAACACGCGGCCAAAACTCACGCGGTCACGGGGAGAACGTACAAACTTCGTCCATTCTCCTCCCCATAACATTTGACACCCTTACTAATCAAGAACCCATCCAACTCCTCTAAAAATACACAATGACGGCCTCCACGGCTGTCTGTTCCACAGATTCACCGCCCTCTGACTAAAGAAATTCCTCATCTTCTCTATTGTAACGGTACGTCCTTTAATTCTGCGGCTGTGCCCTCTGGTCGCAAACTCTCCCACCAGTGGAAACATCCTCTCCACATCCAGGCCCTTCACTATTCAGTAGGTTTCAATGAGATTGCCCCTCATCCTTCTAAACCCCAGCGAGTACAGGCCCAGTGCCATCAAACGCTCGTCATGCGTCAACCCACTCATCCCCGGGATCATTCTCTGGACCCCCTCCAGTGTGCACATTCTTCCTCCGATGTAGGGCCCAAAACTGCGCACAGAATTCCAAAAATTCCCAATGCTGTCTGGATTAGAGTGTATTAACTGTAAGGAGAGGATGAGGGGAAACCTGATAGAAGTATATGATCGGTGGCAAAGGGGAGCACCCGGAGAAAACCCACGCAGGTCACGGGGACAACGTACAGACTCCGTACAGACAGCAGCCGTAGTCATTGAACCCGGGTCTCTGGCGCTCTGAGGCAGCAACTCTACCGCTGCGCCACCCTAATGCTTGGGACAAGATTAACTTTGTAGAGTATGTGGATTGGGAGTATGTCAGGTTGCTGTTTACTAAACGGGCTTTCACCTGTCCCCCCTACACCTTCCCAACGAACGGCCACCATCTACGGTTCAGGTATTCCTATATCTACCTGTGACTCTGTTGATGAATTGTGTGGTAGAAAGCTTTATGTTTGCCAGTTTAGTTTAGAGATACAGCATGGACACAGGCCCTTCAGCCCACTGAGTCCATGCCCACCATCGATCACCAGTTCACACTAGGTCTATGCTATCTCACTTTCTCATCCACTCATGTTCATGTGATAGAAGCAGAATGAGGCCATTTGGCCCATCAAGTCTACTCCACCATTCAATCATGGCTGATCCATCTCTCCCTCTTAACCTCATTCTCCTGCCTTCTCTCCATAACCCTTGACATCCATACTAATCAAGAACCTATCTACATATCTCTGCCTTAAATATATCCACTCACGGCCTCCACAGCCATCTGTGGCAATGAATCCCACAGATTCACCACCCTCTGACGAACAATATTCCTCCTCATCTCCTTCGTAAAGGAATGTACTTTAAGTCTGAGGATATGACCTCTGGTCCGAGACTCTCCCACTAGTGGAAACACCCTCTTCACATCCACTCTATCCAGGCCTTTCACTTCGGTAAGTTTCAATGAGGTCCCCCTCTAAACTCCAGTGAGTACAGGCCCAGTGCCGTTAACCTACTCATTCCTGGGATCATTCTCGTAAACTTCCTCTGGACTCTTTCCAGAGCTCAGCACATCCTTCCTCAGATCAAAATAGCTCACCATACAAATGCATTCTGACCAGCGCCTTATAGAGAGATTCTCAGGATTACACCCTTGTTTTTGTACTCTAATCCACTCGAAATAAATCCCTACACGCTGGCAGCAATATATAGAGGCCATTTAACCCAGAAACTCGCATGTCTTTCTTTGGGATGTGGGAGGAAACCGGAGCACCCGGAGGAAACCCACGCGGTCACTGGGAGGTAACGTGCCAACTCCACATAGATGGCAACCAAGGTCAGGATCGAACCCGGGTCTCCAGCGCTGTGAGGCAGCAGCTCTACCACGTGTCGTTAACTGAGTTGTATGCATGTGGGCCGGCAAATCAATATTCATTTATTTCCATTCAAGGACTCGGGGTTGGCAAGGAATGACTCCTGGGCCTCAGGCCTTTGAGCCTTCGGTTCTTGTTGGAGTGAAACTCACTGCAGCCACGACTGCCGATCCTTATCTGTTCCAATTCATTCCATAGCTATCACAGGAAAATGTCACACTGGTGTTTGTGAAATATAAGACAAAGCAGCTTAGTTCAGTTTAGAGTCACAATCATACAGTGTGGAAACAGGCCCTTTGGCCAGCTTGCCCATACCACTACCTGCATGTGGATAAATAGCTTCCTATGGGGTCGCAGCCAGAGTGGGCCATCACACATCCACGGCCCTCAGCCTCAGTACCGGCTCTCCACAGGGCTGCGTGCTGAGCCCCCTGCTCTACACCATCTACACACATGACTGCACCCCCACCCACCACAGCAACACCATTGTCAAATTTGCGGATGACACTATGGTGGTGGGACTCATCTCCGGGGGGGATGAGTACACCTATCGGGATGAGGCGGAACAGCTGACAGTGTGGTGTGGAGAAAATAACCTGCTCCTCAACACCTTAAAGACCAAGGAGATAATAATAGACTTCAGGAAGAACAAAACGGACATGGTACCACTGATCATCAGAGGGGACTGTGTGGAGAGGGTGGCGGATTTCCGCTTCCTGGGAATCCATATTGAGGAGGACCTGACGTGGAGCGTGAACACTTCTGCGCTGCTGAAAATGGTCCAGCAGAGACTGCACTTCCTGAGGGTGCTCAGGAAGAATAACATCACTCAGAGACTGCTGCTGTCCTTTTATCGGTGCTCCATTGAGAGCATCCTATCATACTGTGTATGCGTGTGGTACACCAGCTGCACAGCGGCCCAGAGGAAAGCGCTCCAGAGGGCCATTGACAATGCCCAGAGGATTGTCGGCTGCCCTCTCCCTACCTTGGATGACTTACACAGTTCCCGCTGCATAAAAAAATCCCGGAATATTATAAAGGACATTTCCCACCCCGGACACTCCCTGTTTGAACTGTTGCCGTCAGGCAGACGGTGCAGATCTACAAGGACAAGGACAAACAGACTTAAAAACAGTTTTTACCCCACTGCTATAAAGGCACTAAATGTAGCTGCCAAGAAACGCAGGGACTAAGGAACTGTGGTTGGTACACTGTGAAATCTACAGAAGGATGTAGGGTTGCGTGTTTATGCGTGCTATTTTCATATTTATTTTAGTTGTTTATCTTTTTTAATATTTTACCTTATATGTATCGTTGGCTTTTAGAAATGTTTGGTGCACTGACTGGCTGACAATTTTTAAATTTTGTTGTACATGGTTCATGTTGCAATGACAATAAAGAAACTATACACCACACACACGCACGCACACACGCACACACACACACACGCACACGCACACACACACACACACACACACACGCGCGCGCGCACACACACACACGCACGCGCACAGAGACAGACCCATACATAGAAACATCGGTGCAGCAGTAGGCCATTCTGCCCTTCAAGCCAGCACCACCATTCAATATGATCACGGCTGATAATCCAAAAGTCTGAAGAAGGGTCTCGACCAGAAACTTCGCCCATTACTCTTCTCCTGAGATGCCGCATGTCCCGCTGAGTTACTCCAGCATTTTGTGTTTACATCCAAAATCAGGACACCGTTCCTGCTTTTTCCACATATCCCTTGATTCCGTTAGCCCCAAGAGCTAAATCTGAAACATCCAGTGAATTGGCCTCCACTGCCTTTTGTGGCAGAGAACTTCACGAATTCACAACTCTCTGGGTGAAGAAGTGTTTCCTCATCTCAGTCCTAAATGGCCTCCCCCTTAATCTTAAACTGTGACCCCTGGTTCTGGACTCCCCCAACATGGAGAACATTTTTCCTGCATCTACCCTGTCCAATCCTCTTAAGAATTTTATATGTTTCTATAAGATCCCCTCACATCCTTCTAAACTCCAGCGAATATGAAGGTGCATGTGATAATAAATGTAACTTGAATACAAGCCCAGTCGACCCATTCTTTTGTCAGAGTATACATACGGGGGTAGACATACACAGACACATATACGCACACCAACACACACACCAGTTCGCTTGCTTTAGGGGGGAGCTCTGCCTCATCCCGCTCACAGAATAAGGAGGAATGAAGATGAGACTTTATTGCCTTCCATCACAGCGAGGAATGTGTGGGGGAGGCCGCTTTGGCGGATATTTATGTTAACTTTTATGTAGTTGTGTGTCTTGTTGCTTTTTTCTGGTATGACTGTATGGTAAATCAAATGTCACTGTTCCTTAAATGGTACACGTGACAATAACGGATCATTGAACCATTGATTCAGTGAAACCAAGCAGGGGCCACAAGGCCACAAGTGTGGTATTGAAAGAAGCTAAGTGTGGCCAATGTCATAATGGAGGGAGCACAACAGCTCATTTCAAGTTCCTGCAAACGTAGGCCGCGCAATGGCTAGATTAAATATCTTTACTGTTGATTTGAACTGGTCACTTCAGCAAGGATGCCATGACCCAAGGTTGGCAACACAAAGATCGTTGAATGTGCAGGGAGGAACTGCACATGGCGATCGTTTTGCTGAACACCTCCGCTCAGTCCGTCTTGGCCTTCGCGATCTCCTGTTTGCCAAATAACTTGAACTCCCCCTCTCATTCACTGACCTTTCTGTCCTGGGCCTCCTCCACTGTCAGAGTGAGGCCCAGCGCAAACTGGAGGAACAGCACCTCGTATTTCGCTTGGGCAGCTTATGATAGTTGATTTCTCCAACTTCATGTAACCTTTACTTCCCCTCTCTCTCTCCGTCCCTCCCCCGCCCTAGTCGTTGTTCTACTTTCACTGTCGTCCTGCTGAGTTTCACTGTTTGTGTCAATCATTATCACCTTCTCCACTGCCAACAATGGACTATTGTGGGCTCCACCTTTCCTTGATCATCGTTCCAGGCTTTGACCTGTCCTTTTGCATACGTTCATTCCTTTGCACCTTCTATCTCTCGTTCCCCTCTCCCCTGACCCTTTAGTCTGAAGAAGGATCTCGATCCGAAACATCACCTATTCCTTTCCCCCCAGAGATGCTGTCTGACCCGCTGAGATGTCCAGCATTCTATGTCCATCTAAAAATCATTGAATGTTGGAAACACTCAGTAGGTCAAACAGCATCTGTGGAAAGAGAAATAGCATCAGTCATGGTCTATAGCCTTTCAGGTGACGATAGAGTTGAACAGCCTATAAACAGACCCTTCGGCCCACCTTGTCCATGCTGACCAAGTTGGCATACCAATGTCAACACCAAATGAAAGACACAAGACAAAATAAAGTGCTGGAGTAACTCAGCAGGTCAGGCAGCATCTCTGGAGAACATGGATAGGTGACGTTTCAGGATGAGACCCTTCTTCAGACAATGTTCTCCAGAGATGCTGCCTGACTTGCTGAGTTACTCCAGTACTTAGTATCTTTATGTATACAGCATTAACCAGCATCTGCAGTTCTTTAGTTCAGCTTAGTTTGTTATTGTCACCTGTACCAAGGTACAGTGAAACATCCTTGTTTGATATCCAGTCGGTGAAAATACTGGAGTAACTCAGCGGGTCAGGCAGCATCTCTGGAGAAATGGAATAGGTGACGTTTCGTGTGGGGACCAAGAAGGGTGACCAGCGGAGGTACTTCAGCATTTTGTGTCCATCTTTGGTATTAACCAGCATCTGCAGTTCCTTCCTCCTCAGCGAAAATATTAAACGTGATTACAATCATAAATGTCCACAGTGTACAGATAGAAGATAAAGGGAATAAAGTTTAGTGTAAGATAAAGTCCAATAAAGTCCGATTGAAGATAGTTCATGGTCTCCAATGAGGTCGATGGGAGGTCTAGCTGATGAATTGCCTGATAACAACTGGGAAGAAACTGTCCCTGAATCTGGAGTTTGTGTGTTCACACTTCTGTTCTTTATGTCTGCAGCACCTGACCAGTCCCATTTGCCTACATTTGGCCCACATGCTTATAAACTCTTCCCATTCATATATCTGTCCAAATGTCTTTTAAAGTCCGTCATTGTATCTGCTTACATAGCTTCCTTTGTCAGCTCATTCCTGACACAGACTATCCTCTGAGTGCAAATGTAGCCCCGGGGTCCATCTTAAATTTCTCCTCCCGCATCTTAAGCTGATGGCCTCCGCTTTAGAATCTTCTCCCTTGTGAGAGGAAAAGAGTGAATGTCCACTTTATCCATGCTCCATGATCTTGTACAGTGGCACGGTGGCGCAGTGGTAGAGGCGCTGCCTCACTGCGCCAGAGACCCAGGTTCGATCCTGACTACCGCCGCTGTCAGTAGTGAGTTTGCCAGTTCTCCTCATGACCTTTCCCGAGGTGCTCCCCAAGTGCTCCGATTTCCTGCCATACTCCAAAAACGTACAGCTTTGTAGGTTGGCTGGATTGGTACAATTGTAAATTGTCCCCAGTGTGTGTAGGATAGTGTTAGTGTGCGGGGATCGCTGTCGGTGCAGGCTCAGTGGGCAGAAGGGCCTGTTTCTACACTGTATCTCTAAACTAAACCTCAATAAGGTTATTCTTTGATCTCCTATGATCCAAATATTAAAGTCGCAGCCTAACCAACATCTCCCTGTAACTGGAGTTCACAAGCCCAGGTTATGTCAAACTCCTTAAACCTTGCAAAAGTCTATTAATTCTTTTTAATCTTTGAAGTTTTCTACTTTTTGCCTTTGTTTCTTTTTTCCCACTTTCTTTCCTAAAGTTGTCATGCACTTTGTCATCCTGCTTTGTTCTTTATGATTCATTTAACTTCTCCTGTAGGTTGTTTTAAAATCACCTCTTTGTTCAATAATTCACCCTTCCAGTTTAATTATTCATAATAGAAACAGAACGTGTTGGAAATGTGTGAAAAGAGAAACAAAACTAATGTCCCATTCAGAACCAGCTCCATTTTATTGGCTAGTTTTATTTCAGTATATCTATTTCTTCTGAATTTCTTCTCGTTGAAACGTGCCAAATAGTGAAAGGCCTGGATAGAGTGGATGTAAGGATGTTTCCACTAGTGGGAGAGTCCAGGACTAGAGATCACAGCCTCAGACTAAAAGGATGTTCCTTTAGAAAGGAGATGAGGAGGAATTTCTTTAGTCGGAGAGGGTGGTGACTCTGTGGAATTCTTTGCCACAGATGGCTGTGGAGGCCAAGTCAGTGGATCATTTTAAGGCAGAGATTGATGGATTATTGATTAGTACGGGTGTCAGGGGTTACGGGGAGAAGGCAGGAGAAAGGGGTTGAGAATGAGAGATAGATCAGCCATGATTGAATGGCAGAGTGAACTTGGCCTAATCTGCCAAATGGCCTAAATCTGCTTCTCTCACAAAAAGTGAAGATATTGACCTATTCTTTATACTACATCAGTCAGTAATTTATCTAACTTAATTTCATCCTTGGTTCTTCAAAGTTTTCTCGTTTCATTTTTCTCTCTTTTGCTTCTCTCATCCTCGCTCTCTCTTTCTCACTCTCCCTCTCTTTTTCATGTCAATACACTGTTCCTCCTGTAATCAGTTCTGGTAGCACCTTCTCCTTTACTGTCTCTTCTCTGCTGTAGCAGAGAATAAGTCATGTACTATCGGATTTTGGTCAGGTTGCGTTTGGAGTATTGCGTGCAGTCCTGGTCGCCCGGATACAGGAAGGTAGTGGAGGAGGTTTTTCAGAATGCTGCCTGGGTTAGAGGGTTTCAGCTACAGGGAGACGTTGGACAGACTTGGATTGGTTTCTCTGGAGATTTGGAAGTTGAGTGGAGACTTGATAGAAGTATATAAAATTATGGGAGGCATAGATAAGATAGACAGTCAGAACCTTTTTCCCAGGGGAGAGACGTCGAACACTAGAGGGCGTAGCTATAAGGTGAGAGGGGGAATGTTTAATGATGTGTGGGGCAGGTTTTTTTACACAGAGTGGTGGTGGGGGCCTGGAACACATTGCCAGGGGTGGTGGTGGAGGCAGATATGACAGTGTAGCGGCAACTAGTGGTGAAGCTGGATATTCAGAACCCTCGTCATTGGTCGGGTCTGTCAAGTGACCGGGAGTTTGTTCGCGGGCTTTTGAGAGTAATCAGTAGTTAATGCTTCAGCCCAACTCGCATTGACAGGAGCTTTAATCGCTAATTCTTGACCAGGTACGCGGTAGTTTGAGCATTTGTTTTCGCTAATAAAGAATATTTAGCCCAACCTGCCTGGTCTCACTACAACAATGGTGTTTAAGAAGCTTTGAGATCGGCACATGGAAATGCAGGAAATAGAGGGGTATGGATCATGAGTTCAGTGGGACTTGGCATCATGTTCGGCACGAACATTGTGGGCTGAAGGGCCTGTCCATGTGCTGTACTGTTCTATGTTCAAGTTACTTAATGCTGGACATTTTAGACTGTTGCTGAAGTTAAGCTTTCATCTAGTTGTTTCTACTTGTGTGAATTCATTGTGGTTTTATAATGGGCTCCAGCTGTGTGTGGAACAGGATGTGGTTTAGAGTTGCCAACCCTCTGAAGCACTCATAGATAGCACGAAACAGGCCCTACAGCCCAACTTGCCCACACCGCCCAACAGGCCCCATCTACACCAGTCCCACCTGCCTGCATTTGGCCCATATGTCTCTAAACCTGCCCCATCCATGTACTGTCCAGATGTGTTTTGATTGTTGTGATAGTACCTGCCTCAACTCCCTCCACCGGCAGCTCTTTCCATACACCCACTGCCCTCTGTGTGAAGATGTTGCCTCCAAGGTTCCTGTCTATTTTCCCTCTCACCTTAAGCCTATGTCCACTGGTTCCGGATTCCCCTACCTTGGACGGTTTAACATTTACTTTAGTTTAGTTTAGATTAGAGATACAGCACGGAAACAGCACCTTCGGCCCACCGGGTCCGCACCGACCAGCGATCCCCGTACATTAACACTATCCTACACCTACTAGGGACAATATTTACATTTTAACCAAGCCAATTAAACTACATACCTGTATATCTTTGGAATGTGGGCGGAAACCAAAGATCTCGGAGAAAACCCACGCAGGTCACGGGGAGAACGTACAACCTCCGCGCCCGTAATCGGGATCGCACCCGGGTCTCCGGCGCTGCATTGTCTTCTTGGTTGTTGATAGGTTCTTGATTTGGAATTGCCTCAAAGGTTACGTGGAGAAGGCAGGAGAAAGATGTTGTGAGAGAAAAACAGATCGGCCACGATTGAATGGTGGAGTAGACTCGATGGGCTGATTCTGGTCTAATTCTGCTCCCATGACTTGTGGTCTTCCACCAGCAGTTTGGTTTTTGCTCGAGATTCCAGCAACTGCAGTTTCTTCAGTCCGACAAGAAGTTGCATTAGTATTAGTTTTAGTTTGAGACATACAACACAGAAACAGGCCCTTTGGCCCACCGAGTCTGTGCCGAACTGCGACCCTGCACTCTAATGCTATCTGGCACACACTAGAGACAATTTACAATTTGACCAAAGACAATTAACCTACAAACCTGTACGGCTTTGGAGTGTGGGAGGAAACCAGAGCTCCCAGAGATAACCCACAAGTTCTCCCCACGGGGGGAATAGACAATAGACAATAGGTGCAAGAGTAGGCCATTTGGCCCTTCGAGCCAGCACCGCCATTCAATGTGATCATGGCTGATCATCCCCAATCAGTACCCCGTTCCTGCCTTCTCCCCATATCCCCTGACTATCTTTAAGAGCCCGATCTAGCTCTCTCTTGAAAGCGTCCAGAGAACCTGCCTCCACTGAGGCAGAGAATTCCACAGACTCGGAACTCTCTGTGTACAAGCTCCGTGCAGACAGCACCCGTAGTCGGGATCGAACCGGGGTCTCTGGCGCTGTGAGGCAGCAACTCTACCCGCTGCGCCACCATGCCGTCCCGTTCTGCTTTGCCTTAAAATATTCACCGATAGTCCAGCTGCACACCAAGAACAACAATTTCTCATAGTTTTAATAGTTTGGTTTGAATTGTTTAAGATTTTTAATTATTTAGTTACCGAGTCATGAGTTCAGTTGCCCTTTGCAAGGCACTAAGTCTGTCTGCGTATGAGGGAATCAGACAAGTTCATGGTTTGTTTAAGCTTTGTCTTGATCAGTCTTGCTGTATTTATTATCTCCCCAAAACACTCCTTTTCCTGTTGAAGTTTATGGTTCATTCCTGGACTTGCCTGGTCAGCGTCTAATTATGTGAGTGAGCTGGAATGTAGTTCATTGTGTTACCGAGTTAAAGGGACAGGCCACTGTATGTGGAGGGAAGTAAATGCTAATGTTAGACTGAGGTTATGTGCGAGAAGGAACTGCAGATACTGAGTTACTCCAGCATTTTGTGTCTATCTTCGGGAGAACATGAAAACTCCGTAAAGACAGCAATTGTAGTCAGGATGGAACTCGGGTCTCTGGCGCAGTGAGGCAGCAACCCTAACGCTGTGTCTATACGCCCATAGGCAGAAGTGATGAGTGTGACTTGGCATCCTGTTGGCCACGGACATTGTGGGCCGAAGGGCCTGTTTCCGTGCTGTACTGTTCTATGTTCTATAGACCAGCGGCATGGTGGAGTAGTGGTAGAGCGACTGCCCTACAGCGACACAGACCCGGGTTCGATCCTGACCTCGGGTACTGAGTTTGTACGTTCTCCCCGTGACCCACGTGGGATTTCTCCCGGTGCTCCGGGTTCCTCCAACTCTCCAAAGACGTACAGTTTGTAGGTTAATTGGCTTCCAATTAATTGTCCCCTGTGTGTAGGATAGTGCTAGCATCCGGGGATCGCTGGTCAGCGCAGACTCGATGGGCCGAAGGGCCTGTTTCCACGCTGTATCTCTGAACTAAGCTAAACTAAACTGCTGTGTAGGAAGGAACTGCAGATGCTGGTTTAAAACGAAGATAGACACAAAAAGCTGGAGTAAGTCAGTGGGTTGGGCAGCATCTCTGGACAGAAGGAATGGGTGCTGTTTCGGCTGGAGGCCCTGCTAAACTCTTAGCAGGAAAGATAATGTCTGAAGAAGGGTCTCGACTCGAAACGTCACCTCTCCAGAGATGCTGCCTGTCCCGCTGAGTTACTCCAGCTTTTTGTGTCTGTCTTTGGTTTAAACCAGCAGCCGCAGTTCCTTCCTACACAAGATTATGTTGAATTAGCCCAATTTGGCAGGGAGTGGAAAATTTCAACTGCTGACTTTGGTCACATATCGTCATCGAACAGTGAACGTGTCCAGGCTCATTGTGGCTTTGATGTTGATTCTGCCTTTAGTTGGAATGCAGATGCTTTTCCCTCCCCCCATTTTGCCGTGGGACAAGGGCCCTCGATATTGCTGCCCTTCAAACTCATGAGTCAGTGGTTCGTTACCTGCAGTTTGCAGCTTTCGTCTATTGGATCTGAACTTTTCATCGCTGCCAAGGTGCAAAGAGCAGAAAGTGAATAAGTGGTGTGGGGAGGGAAGGTTTGCAGTGTGGCCGGGCCTTTCCCCAGAGGGAGGTGGAATCACAGGCTGACGTAAGGGCCTAGCCCTTTGAATTTCCTGCCAACATGACAGCTCTTGTGATACTGCCATGGGCTCAGCGGGGAGATGCACACAATACACTATCATTATTCCCAGAGGCGGCACCAGTGACCCAGGTTCAGTCCTGACCTCGGGTGCTGTCTGTTTGAGGTTTGGCCATTTTAGTTTAAGTTCACGTGACAGGATCAGAATTAGGCCATTCGGCCCATCAAGTCTACTCAGCCATTCAATCATGGCTGATCTATCTCTCCCTCCTAACCCCATTCTCCTGCCTTTTCCCCATAGCCTCCGTACTAATCAAAAATCTAATAACCTACAGCACGGAAACAGGCCCTCTCGGCCCTTCCAGTCCGTGCCGACCATTTGTTTTCCCCTAGTCCCATCTACCTGCACTCAGACCATACCCCTCCATTCCCTTCACGTCCATATACCTATCCACTTTACTTTTAAATGTTAAAATCGATCCTGCCTCCACCACTTCTGCTGGAAGCTCATTCCACACAGCCACCACCCTCTGAGTAAAGAGGTTTCCCCTCACGTTACCCCTAAACTTCTGTCCCTTAATTCTCATGTCATGCCCTCTTGTTTGAATCTTCCCTACCCTCAATGGGAAAAACGTATCCACGTCAACTCTGTCTATCCCTTTCATCATTTTAAAGACCTCAATCAAGTCCCCCCTTAACCTTCTGCGCTCCAAAGAATAAAGACCTAACTTGTTCAACCTTTCTCTGTAACATAGTTGCTGGAACCTTGGCAACATTCTAGTAAATCTCCTCTGTACTCTCTCTATTTTGTTGACATCCTTCCTATAATTAGGCGACCAATGATTTGATTAATACTAATCAAATGTTGTAAATTTTAGTTGCGTTTAAAACTTAATTTGTCTTAACTTGTCTAAACGAGTCTTAACTTGAAATAAAAGCTATGTGAACATAGAAACTTAGAAAATAGGTGCAGGAGGAGGCCACTCGGCCCTTCGAGCCAGCAACTCCATTCATTGTGATCATGGCTGATCGTCCCCAATCAATAACCCGTGCCTGCCTTCTCCCCATATCCCTTGATTCCACTAGCACCTGTTTATTAATTAAGTGTTTATTAATTTAATAATAGTTAGTTAACTATTATTTGTTCTTCAGATTCAAATGGGCTAGGGTCATCTGTTTTCACAGGGGTTGTCTCTCTGATTATATCGAAGGTTTAGTAAAGACCTACTGTCCAGCAAGTTGGGGTTTGAATGTGAAGGTGTGCAGGCAGCAACTCTGTTTTAAATTTATACAGCCTGAAAACAGGCCCTTCGGCCCACCGAGTCTGCGCCGACCAGCGATCCCCACACACCAACACTATCTGACACACACTGGGGCCAATTTACCATTTGCACAAACCAACTGACCTGCAAACCTGCACGTTTTTGGAGTGTGGGAGGAAACCGGAGCACTCGGAGAAAGCCCACGCAGGTCACGGGGAGAACGTACAAACTCCATACACAGACAGCACCCGTAGTCAGGATCGAACCTGGGTTTCTGGCGCTGTAAGGCAGCAACTCTACCGCTGCGCCACTTTGTGCCACGCTTTTGTCCAATCCCTCCATTCTTGGAGCTTGAGATGATCTGTGGGTGATTGAGGCCACCACCTTTAGTACATTTGAGGCTTGTGATGTAACTGGAAAAGAGCAGAGCAAAATTAAAATACAGAACATTTTTTCTCTCCCTCCATATCAAAGGATCTTTGAAATATGAGCATAAATGAACAAGTTCAAACAAGCGTTGCGGATTTTAAGATTGTTAACAGCCTCCTTGGGAGAGTGTGCATGAGGATTGGGAAATTAGGGAGGGATAAAGAGAAGTCAACTGTGCAGAGACTGTGGAGGGGAGAAACCTTGTCCTGAGAACTGTCTAGATCAGCTGCACCCACTGCGTAGCGGTATAGTTGCTGCCTCACAGCACCAGAAACCCCGATTTGATCCTGACGACGGGTGCTGTGTGTTGCCTATAGAACAGTACAGTACGGGAACAGGCCCTTCAGCCCACAATGTCTGTGGCCAACACAATGACAATTAACGTAATCACTTCTGTCTACAGTGCAGTGGTAGAGTTGCTGCCTCACAGCGCCAGAGTCCCGGTTCGATCCTGACCTCGGGTGCTGTCTTTGCGGACTTTGCACGTTCTCCCTGTGACAGCGTGGGTTTTCTCCGGGTGCCCTGGTTTCCTCCCACGTTCCAAGGAAATGCAGATTTGTCGGTCAATTGGCTTCTGTAAATTGTCGCGAGTGTGTAGGAGAGTGCTAGTGTACGTGTGATCGCTGGTCAGCGCGGTGGGCCAAAGAGCCTGTTTCCACGCTGTATCTCTAAACTCAACTAAACAAAACTAAACTAAATTAAACTAACCTCAACCAAACTAAACTAAAGTGAACTAAGCACAGGTGGAACATGCAAACTCCACATAGACTGCACCCGAGGTCAGGATCGAACCCGGGTCTGTAGCGCTCTGAGGCAGCAGAGCCTGAGCTGTGCCACTGTGCTGCCCGATGTAGGGTGAAATTAGGGTATCACAATATCTTCTAGTCCACTGTCGAATTGAAGTGCACATGAATAACAATGTTCTTGCAAAAACTGTGTTCTGTCACGGACGGTTTTGGATGCTTATAGATTCTGGCAACGCTTTTGAAACTTGGACGCGGTTTTGGAAACTGAACAGAATGTTAGAATGTTTTGGGCATAAATAAAATCTCTGCCACATGTTTTAAACATTCTGGCAACCAAATGTATCTGCGTTTCCCAGACATGGCTGCATTTGACTTCCAAAAAATGAAAGTCGGTCAGAGCCATGTAATCATGTTCATTGCCGCATGTTCAGGAGGGATTGGGATTACATTTCATGGAATCAGCTTAAAGCAATCAATAATTCGGTGGGGTGCTTGCAGCCCATTAGTCTGTCACGTCTGCAATGGATCTGTACAATTTGACCAGTTTTTTTAAAAAAAAGTGCGGGCAGACACGGTGGTGCAGTGGTAGAGTTGCTGCTTACAGCGCTTGCGTTGCCGAGTTCAATCCCGACTGCGGTTACTGTGTGTACCGGGTTTGTACGTTCTCCCTGTGGGTTTTCTCCGAGATCTTCGGTCTACTCCCACACTCCAAAGACGTACAGGTTTGTAGGTTAATAGTAAGATTAAATGAGAACTTACCAGTTTGAAGTTTGATCTTTATTTTATGAGGAGTTACGATGAGGGATTACGCGAAGACCCCGCCAGCACCATTGCGCAACATTCTTCAAAGCAGTGGTGTGAAATCACAGATACCAGAGTTGACTAACATAGTAAGATAAGAGAACTAGCATACCAGTTGACCTTTATAAAAGAGGCTTTATAGCGGAGGGCACGTAATCCCTCATCGTAACTCCTCATAAAATAAAGATCAAACTTCAAACTGTTAAGTTCTCATTTAATCTTACTATTTTACTTCGGAGTCACGTGAGTGACTACGTGAAGATTTCAAAGCTCTGTGATTTCATGCCCTGGAACGAGTCCATGCTCACACACTGCCATTATGAGAAATGGAGGAGTATGTTAACGTATTTCAGACATGAAACTGTGCTGAAAAACAAAAGGTATTTATTCCATAATACCAAACAATAATGCCCCTACATCGGGGAAATTATAAAACAGAATTAATATTTTTTCCGCAAACGTCTCAGGTGCTGCCACGGGTTTATTGTAAAACCGCTGAAAGGTTTTTTCATTACTCCAACCCGCTGTTGCAAGGATGTGGTCCATTGGAACTTCCATCATCCTTGCCGCTGATGTGGATGCAGCCCTGGTGGAGTGAGATTTAAACACGTTAGTGTCCACCCCCGCTGCGCCCAATACCACCCTTAACCATCTGGAAATGGTTTGCACGGTGACTCCATGGTGAGGGCGTTTGTGGCTAATGAGCAAAGCCCTCTCCGTGCCCCTGAGACTCTTAGTGACCTCTATGTAGCGTAAAATGTGGGTCACGATACATAGACGCCAATCTACAGGATGGGGCCAGATGAACCAGGCCTGTCTTGCTTGAGTAACCCCTGTATAAAGAAAGTTACCTTGCTGTTGGATATGTTCATGGCGTCCATCCTTAGCTTATGTAGGGACTGGACCCGTTGTGCCGTTATGAGTGCTATCAGCATGATCATTTTGTAGGTCAGTTTATCCAATGAAAGGCCCGTTATTGGTGCCCACCATCGGAGCATGGTTAACACAATGCTGATATCCCGAGTCTGGGAATATCTGGGCCTGGGGGTATTGGAATTAAATATTCCCCTCATTAATTTTGACACCAAAGGGTGAGATCCCACTGCAAGGTGATCGCACCCTCGCCCAAGATAGTTAGCTAGGGCACTCCTGGCACAGTTGATGGCACTATAGCTCAAACCCTCATCGAAATGAAGGCTTGCCAGGAACTTTCCGTGATGGTGGCTGTGCCATATGTGGTGTTCGTTTTTGAGAAAAACACCTCCCATTTCTTCACGTATGTGAGGTACTGTCTCCTGGTGGATGCTGTGATGACATTGATTGTTCGATCGGAGAATCCATAATCCAGGTGGCCTTTTCAAATCCTGCAAACCAACAGGTTTATCCGGTCATGGCATGGGTGACTCTCCCCTGTCACAGGGTGTACCAATAAACTCGAACGTTTATTTATTGGGATGCAAGGTTCTATGGCCATGTCTTGTACCGCAGGGAACCATGGTTGAGTAGGCCAGTCAGGAACAATCAGAATGCCCGATGTGGAGTCTTGTCTAATTTTTTGCAAGACCCGACTGATGACACATTAAAAAACAAATCCCCCCAGTGTAGCGAGAAAGTGTCCATCGCTACTGTCCCAGGGTCTGGTTCCCGTGCAACATATGTTGGTATTTGGTGATTGAGTCTGGATGCAAAAAGGTCGATATCAGGTGTTCCATACCGATCTACAATGTCGGCAAACACTTTGCGGTCCAACATCCATTCGGTGTTGTCATTAAACTTGCGTGACCTGGTGTCCACCACTGTATTTAGCTTACCTGGAAGGTAAGTGGCTGATATCCAAATGTTCCTTTCTAGGCACCAGTGCCAGATTGTATTGACTAATTTGTCACAGGATATCGACTTTATTCCACCCATATGATGGATATAAGCCACCACAGTGGTATTGTCAATTTGTAAACCTACGTGCAGATGGTGCATGTCCGAACAGTTAGCCTGGAGTCCATGAAATGCTCCCAGCATTTCTAGATAATTAATTCCTAGTGCCGGAAGTAGAGTTAATTCATGTGGACTCCATCTACCACCACAACTGGAGGTGGTATTAGTTGCTCCCCAACCTTTTGCGCTGGCATCAGTTTGTAGTATAGCTGAGGGATTTGTGATTGTGATGGGGTTAGAGCAATGTCGAGCATTGTCTATCCACCATTGTAATTCTAATTTCGCTTTCCCTGGTAATTGCATTGACCTGTCAAAATGGCCCGCATGATGCTTGAGTGCTGCTATTTTTGCCCTTTGTAGGTTTTGGTAATGTAGTGGGCCAAATTGTGTGGCTGGAAAGGCAGCTACTAACTTCCCAATCACTCTGGCTACTTGCCGAATAGATGGTTTCCTGATGCTAGTAAGGCTGTTGCATGCTTCTATCAAGTCTGAAGCTTTGTTCGGTGGCAAAGTGACAGATATATGAACAGAATCAATTGTGAAACCCAAATAGTCCATAGTAGTAGATTTTGATTTATCTGGATGAATGATAAATGCCAGCTTTTGAAATAGGTGCTCGGTGGCTGAGACGCCAGTTTGACCAACTCCAAAGTTTTTCCCACGATTAAAATATCATCGAGGTAAGCCATAACAATATGATTTTGTTTCCTGACACACTAAAGCTGGTTTTAATAATTTGGTAAACAGTCTGGGCGCTGATGACAATCCATTAGGTATAGTATGCATCCTTTGGGTTGATGCAAGCCATGAAGTACCTATTGGAAATGAGTTGTTTGGCCGTGATAAAGGTTTCCATTTTTAAATGGGCATACTGCACGAAAGTATTCAGTTCAGTCAAATCTACGATGATGCGGCATCCGCCGTCTTATTTATTTTTAGTGAAAATGTCCGATACAAACTCATGAGACTCTCTTTTGGTTTTCTCAATTACCCCTTTTGAGTTTAGTCTTAAGAGTTCAGCATGACCTGTCTTTTCTTTCTGTGAAAGTCCAAATTTCCGACTAGGCGTATGCTAAACAGGGGAAGGGAGTTCGTGAACAAATTCAATTTTATATCCCTGAATACTTTCCAGTATGAAAGGATCAGAGTTTAAAGTACTCCATGCATCCCGAAACAAGTGCAACCGTCCACCAACCCGTGAGGAGTCTAGACATGCGATGTTCATGAGGCAACCAGACCCACATACCTCCATGGTTACCGGCGGCGCTGCGTTGGTTGCCTCTGTCCTTGTTTCTTGTGGTGTGGAGGAGCTGTGGTGTGGGGTCGGCGCATCTTCCAAGAAGGCCGTGCTGGGCCATGGTCTAAAAAAGACCGCTGAGCAGGTTGTCCGGCCTTCGACCTTTCACTAGCAGGTGATCTGTCGCCGTATCGTTGTCTGCTGGTGGATGCATAGGGGTGCTGCCGCCGCTGGTATGGGGACTTGGTGGCAGCCGGCACCTTAATCATGCCAATAGCTTTTGCCTCCTCGTCGAGGTCTTTGACCTGCTTCGGCAGGTTGTCCCCAAATAGCAATGTTGGCGGCTGTGCACTGCTGGGTCTGCACAACCCCGCAAACTTGGGGTTGAGTGCAGGCCGGATGACGCTCTTCCTGTAACTGTTGACCTTATATTGAGTGTTACATAGGAGAGCTAGCGCGTCCTGCAGCTCCTCCGGCATTTCAACTCCGTCCACTGTCCTGGCAACGGCCGTAATCCCAGCAGTCCGCAGTTTAAGGATTTTTTGGAGTTTGACTTCTTGGCTCCTTATCCCAGGGCTCATGTTACCCCAAATGGGGTTGTTAACAGCAGGCACATTGAGGGAGATGCAATTCTCCAGAGCTAGGTACTTTGCTGCTGTATCATTGATGGCTTGCTCTTGTAGTTGGTTTGTCGCCATGTCATTTATACTGGCTGCCAACTTAGGATGTAACGGCAGCCCTTTTTGGGTAGGCAATGCAAACTTAGTGACCATACCCAAGAGCTCCTCTTCTGGCACCCCTAGCATTGTCGTATCTTCAGCCATGTCCCCACCTTCAGAGTCAGCCCAGTTCTGACTCCTAATGCTCCCCTGCGAAGAGGGTGAGACATTTGGCAGAACTGAAACGGATGCTGCCGTGGTTCTGCTAGGAGACCCACTGTGACTCTGCTCCTGCTGTAGCAGGTCACACTGGAGCAACTGCTCCACCATCCGCTCCATGCGGACAGTCGACCGCCGTCGCTTCCCGCGAGCGGGGTGTCCTCCGGTCCGGACTCAGCCGAGTCAGCGGACCTGCCCGACTTCCGGGTGGATTTGCCGGCAGTCCCAGGAGCACCTGTGCCCTGTAGCGGCGTGAAGTCGGGGGCTGCGGTTTGAACCAGCAGCTCAGGAGAACTCGGACGCCGCTGGCTGCCTTCCTTCCTCAGCAGCAACTTTAGTAGCGGCTCTTCTTGTCCTTCTGGACTCCATGGTGCACTCTATAAAAGAACAGCACACAGAACCAACAAACGACCTCAGAACTTACCTGCGGGCCGTTTTTAAACCTCCTGCCTGTCGCTTCGCAATGCGTTCAACGATATGTTGCGCATGCGTGCTGGCGGGGTCTTCACGTAGTCACTCACATGACTGAAGTAAAATAAATACATAGAAACATAGAAAATAGGTGCAGGAGTAGGTCATTCGGCCCTTCGAGCCCACACCACCATTCAATATGATCATGGCTGATCATCCAACTCAGTATCCTGTACCTGCCTTCTCTCCATACCCCCTGATCCCTTTAGCCACAAGGGCCACATCTAACTTCCTCTTAAATACAGCCAATGAACTGGCCTCAACTACTTTCCGTGGCAGAGAATTCCACAGATTCACCACTCTCTGTGTGAAATTTGTTTTTCTCATCTCAGTCCTAAAAGACTTCCCCCTTATCCTTAAATTGTGACCCACTTGTTCTGGACTTCCCCAACATCGTGAACAATCTTCCCGCATCTAGCCTATCCAACCCCTTATGAATTTTGTAAGTTTCTATAAGATCCCCCCTCAATCTTCTAATATCTAGCGAGTACAAGCCGAGTCTATCCAGTCTTTCTTCATATGGAAGTCCTGCCATCCCAGGAATCAGTCTGGTGAACCTTCTCTGTATTCCCTCTATAGCAAAAACGTCTTTCCTCAGATTAGGAGACCAAAACTGTACGCAATACTCCAGGTGTGGTCTCACCAAGGCCCTGTACAACTGCAGTAGAACCTCCCTGCTCCTGTACGCAAATCCTTTTGCTATGAATGCTAACATACCATTCGCTTTCTTCACTGCCTGCTGCACCTGCATGCCTACTTTCAATGACTGGTGTACCATGACACCCAGGTCTCGTTGCAGATTGGCATAGTATGTGTAAATTGTCCCGGGCGAGTGTAGGATAGTGTTAGTGTGCGGGGATGGCTGGTCGGTGCGGATTCTTTAGTCTAATGGCAGTGGAGGCCGATTTACTGGATGTTTTCAAAAGAGACTTGGACATAGCTCTTAGGGCGAACGGAATCAAGGGATATAGTGAGAACGGGATACTGGTGTGTTATGGGCTGGTCCCACTTTGGCAACTTTTTAGGCGACTGCAGGACAGTTCGCGGGTGGTTGCTGGGGAGTCGCCTTTATGGTCGTGAGGAGTTCCCGCATTCTGGGAACTAGTCGCGGGCTCATTATGGTCGCTGCAAATTCTTCAACATGTTGAAAGATTAGCGGAGACTAGAATGAAGCTGCCATGGAGAGTAGCGAGAATTCTCGTACCGTAGGTGGGTCGCCAGGAGGTCCTAGTGGGTCGCCAGGAGGTCGAAGGTTCTCGTAGGCTGTAGCCGGTGCTGACCGGTGAATTTCATTGGCTCATTGGGGAAAAAAAAACGTAAGCAGTAGTTTTCAGAACCAAGGATAACCGACCGGTAATGTTAATGTCCACCGAGCTTCACAGCCGTGTATCTCTGGCTTCTTAAAAGCTGTCTCCACTCCTTCTCCCCCCTTCTCCCTCCTCTCTCCCCCGTCTCCTCCCCTCTTTTAGAGGTCTTACCGTACACTGTGCTTTTTAGCTTCTTAATTCCAGCGCCAACCTTCCTGTTCATCGCGGTGTGTGTCTGTATCACATTGGCTTTGCACCGTGTGAATTTCACTCAGACAGCGCTCCCCCTGCTTGCCCTGTCCCCTGCCTGCATAACGGGCTGGTGAAGGAAGATGTGTGTGTGTTCCACTCTGACCGTCGCCGTTCCAGTTGCCGGTTTTTCAGGCGACTGCCAGGTGACTTCAGGAGACTTGACAGTCGCCCGAAAAATCGCCTCAGTGGGATAGGCCCATTAATGTGCGGGGATCGCTGGTCGGCATGGACTCGATGGGCCGAAGGGGCTGTTCCCAAGCAGTATTGTTAAACTAAACTAAATAAACTCAGCAGGACAGGGAGCAACACTGGAGAAGGTGGATAGGTGACGTTGGGACTGTCCCTCAGACTGATTATGTGGGGGAGGTGGTGAGATATCTGGAAGTGAGGAGGGGCTGGACATAGAGGACATAGCCTGGTCCAGTTAGGTCACTCCCCATCTCCCTTCAACAAATTATCCCTCTTCTCCACTAAGCAGTGGGTTCTTCAAGGCGAAGAAACCTAATTGTGAGCAATTTTGGGCCGCATATCTGAGGAAGGATGTGCATGCGCTGGAGAATAATCCCAGGAATGAGTGGTTAACATATGAGTGTTTGTCGGCACTGGGCCTGTACTCACTGGAGTTTAGAAGGATGAGGACGGGGACCTCATTGAAACGTACCGAATAGTGAAAAGCGTGGATAGAGTGGATGTGGAGAGGATGTTTCCACTGGTGGGAGAGTCATGGCCTCAGAATTAAAGGACGTACCTTTAGGAAGGAGATGTGGAGGAATTTCTTTAGTCAGAGGGTGGTAAATCTGAGAAATTTGTTGCCTCAGATGGCTGTGGAGGCCAAGTCAATGGACATCTTTAAGGCAGAGATTGATAGATTCTTGATTAGTACGGGTGTCAGGGGTTATGGGGAGAAGGCAGGAGAATGGCATTTAGAGGGAGCGATAGATCAGCCATGATTGAATGGCGGAGTAGACATGATGGGCCGAATGGCCTAATTCTGCTCCTATAACTTATGAACATATGAAGGTGTGACACACCATCGCTGCCAACCATCATGAGAGGAACAGATTGGGTAGATGCACCGTCTGTTGCCTAGAGTAGGGGAATCGAGGATCAGAGGGCATGGGTTTCAGTGGCAGTGGCTAGAGGGGTGTGCAAGTTGCACGGCAGGTACTATTGCAATGTTTAAGAATAAATTAGACATCATGTTTCGGGCCATGGGACGTGTGAGCAAGCTTTGTTCACATGCTGCGTGACTCTGTGACTCAATGGTATTGCATCTTATATTTCGCTTGGGTAGCTTACAACACAGTGGTATAAATATTGATTTCTCTAACTCCAAGTAACCCTTGCATCCCCCCTCTCTCCATCCCTCCCTCCCCCACCCGTCGTACCAGCTTCAAAGTCGTCTTGTTGAGTCTCATTGTCTGTAACTCATTTTCACCTTGGCCAATGGCCTGTTTCCTTTATCATCGTTACATTTTTGCATATCTCTCATTCATTAGTTCTATATCTCTCTACATCACCGTCTATATCACTCATTTCCCTTTCCCCTGACTCTTCTTCTTCTTCTTTCGTGTGGCGTGCCCAGCCTAAAGTTGTCGGACAACCTGTTCTATTTGATCTTCTGTTTGTGCACGTCGAGTCGATTGCATTAGTCGAAACATGGCGGACCACGTGAAGGTTGCAATCTTCCACCCCTCCCCTGACTCTCCAGTCTGAAGAGGGTCTCGATCCAAAACATCACCTATTCCTTTTCTCCAGGGATGCTGCCTGGCCCGCTGAGTTCCTCCAGCTTTTTTTGTCTATCTTTGGTGTAGACCTGCATCTGCAGTTCGTCCCACACAGTATATATTAGTATGTTGCTGTTCCTTCTCATGTAATAAGATGGTGAGGTAATGATGTGGGAGAATGTAACGCTGGGAAAAGTCAAACGTAATAGAAACCGCTGGGAAATATTGAGGAACATCAGTAAATAAGGAAGACTTTGACCACAGTCTTACAGATATCTTTGACCTTAGGCCAAGACCTGGTGTGTGCCAGTGTAATGTGTAGGAAGGAACTGCAGATGCTGGTTTAAATCGAAGATAGATACAAAATGCTGGAGTAATTCAGCGGGACAGACAGACAGGGACTGGAGAGAAGGATGGGGTGACGTTTTGGGTCGAGACCCTTCTTCAGTCCAAAAGCTTGGCCTAGAATGACTAATCCATGTATGAATTGGGAGCATGTTACGCACTATAGAACCTCTTGACCTGCGCACAGTTTGGCTCCACTCAGCTCCCTCTTACCCGAGACCGTATTAAAATTCCCCACGGTTCAGAGCTGGATGAGTTGACTGGGCACCATGTTAAAGGAAAGATTTCCCAAGCTGGAAAGGGTACAGAGAAGATTGGAGAACATAGACCGTCAAGGTATGTGGAAATGTGTTCGGTGGGGCACGGAGAAGATTACCAGGATGTTGCCAGGGCTAGAGGGTCTGAGCTTCAATTACCCATTAACACAAGTTGCTGAGAGGAATAGACCGGGTAGATGCACAGAGTCTCTTGCCCAGAGTAGGTGAATCGAAGACCAGAGGACATAGGTTTAAGGTGAAGGAGGGAAGATTTAATAGGAATCTGAGGGGTAACTTTTTCACACAATGGATGATGGGTGAATGGAACAAGCTGACAGAGGAGGTAGTTGAGGCTGGGACTATCGCAACGTTTAAGAAACAGTTAGACCGGTCGGTACATGGATAGGACGGGTTGGGAGGGATATGGATTAAACGTGGGCAGGTGGCACTAGTGTAGCTGGGACATGTTGGCCGGTGTGGGCAAGTTGGGCCGAAGGGCCTGTTTCCACACGGTATCGCTCTATGACTCTATGACTAGATTCCACAGCAGAACATTTATGGCCAAGTTTTTAAGTCTCCATAATTCTCCAGAGGAATTTCTGCATGGTCCAAGCCTCCCGTAATTGTGCCAGGAATCCAAGTGCGCATTCCTTCAATCCAAAATAGAACACCACCGATGGCTTGCAATAAATTTCACTCTGAGTAACACTGCCCATAAAGCCAGCAGTTTGAACAGTACTTGTTATTATGTTTGCGGACTATCAATTGTGGCAGGATTGAGATTTACTTCTGTCCATGGCATTGCTACTGGTGTTACAGAACCAGTTTTTTTTTAAATTTTCCTTTAGTTTAGTTTAGATATACAGCGCAGAAACCGGCCCTTTTGGCCCATCGAATCCACACCGACCAGCGATCCCTGCACACTAACACTACCATACACACATTAGGGACAATTTTAATCTTGGGGCTAACGGAATCAAGGGATATGGGGAGAAAGCAGGAACGGGGTACTGATTGGGGATGATCAGCCACGATCATATTGAATGGCGGTGCTGGCTCGAAGGGCCGAATGGCCTACTCCTGCACCTATTTTCGATGTTTTTATGTGTCTAATTTTACATTTATATCAAGCCAATTAACCTACAAACCTGTACTGTACGTCTTTGGAGTGTGGGAGGAAACCCGGGATCTTGGAGAAAACCCACGCAGGTCACGGGGAGAATGTACAAACTCCGTACAGGCAGCACCCGTAGTCAGGATCGAACCCGGGACTCTGGTGCTGCGAGGCAGCAGCTCTACTGCTGCGCCCCCGTGCCGCCCACTTTACTTGCCCTTACAAGGTCCTCTTATCTCAACCAAATTGCCACTCCCTCCTCTGTTTGCCAAGCCTGCCTTTCAATAGCTGTACAGAAAGCAGTGTTGTTAGTTTAGAGGCACAGCTCGGAAACAAGCCCTTCAGAGCGGCCATCGATCACCATTTCACACTAAAGATAGACACAAAGTCCTGAAGTAACTCAGCGGGTCTGGCAGCATCTCTGGAGAAAATGGATAGGTTTGGATGTTTCGAGTCTAAAGTCTAATGTCCTGGCCTTTTCTTGCTTCCAGCTGGCACCCCCTTCCCACCCCCAGCAAGTACTGAAGAAGGGTACTGACCCTAAACGTCTAAACCTATCCGTGTTCTCCAGGGATGCTGCTTGACCCGCTGAGTTACTCCACCTATTTTGTCTCTATCTTTGATATAAACCAGAACTTGCAGTTCATTTTTTTTTAATTGCTTTTTCTCTCTTGTTCTATGTAATCCCACCTTCTCATCCATTCCCCAATCACACGGGGTAATTAACCTACAAACCCGCACCTCTTTGGGATGTGGGGGGGAAGCCGGAGCACCCGGAGAAAACACTCGCGCTCACGGTGGGGATGTGCAAACTCCACACAGACAGCACCCAAGGTCAGGATCGAACCTGCACCCGTGGTGTTTTTGAGGCAGCAACTTTACCAGCTGGTAAAACTGCTGCCTCGAAACCGGTTCGATCCTGACCTTGGGCGCTGTCTGTGTGGAGTTTGCACAACTGCACATTAGTGTCTTTATGTTATTGTCTTTTGAACTTCACTGGCTGTGGGCCAAAAGGTTCGCTTGCGGCAGCAGCCAAACTGTTTACAAAGCAGGCTTTCACAAACTCAAGATAGGCACGAAATGCTGGAGTAACTCGGCTGGACAGGCAGCATCTCTGGAGAGAAGGAATGGGTCTTCACGGAATAGAGAGAATGAGAGGGAAGGAAACGGGGAAACCCACATTGTGTAGCGGCCAGCTTTCCCTCCCATTCCTCCTGCGTTGCCCACGGGAGGGGTGTGCCACCTGCCTCAGCCTTTCACCAGTGTGCCCTTGTTATTGATGACTGATCTAAGCTGTAGATCTGGGCCAGATCCTGCTCTCGACCTGATTTATGAAGGGCCTGCATGCTACTTGATTAACCCGACGCACCGCTGCATGCAGCAACTAATGCATCGATCGTTAGCCCAGGTTGCGTTCCCAGCCCATTCCCTCTCCCAGCATTCCACAGCGCTCTCCTTGGCACCTGCGGACCGTGTTTTACCTAGTTTAGTGTTTACGCATTATAGATACAGTGTGGAAAACAAGGCCCTTCGGCCCACCGAGTCCGCGCTGACCAGCGATCACCTTGTACACTAGCACTATCCTACACACTAAGGACGATATATAATTTTTACCAAAGCCAAAGAAACTACTTAAGAAGGGTCCCGACTCGAAACGCCTCCTATTCTTTTTCTCCAGAGATGCTGCATGACCCATTGAGTTACTTTTAAACCAGCATCTGCCGATCTTTGCTTCTAAATGGAACTTGTGTTAATGGGTGATTGAAGATCGGCACGGACTTAGTGGTCAGAAGACAGTTTCCTTGTTGTATCCCTAAACTAATCGAAACACACAAATATAGAATGATTCGTTCAACTTGAAAGGTCTGGGAATTCTGTTGCATAGTGAAGTGTTTTCGGTCACGCGCTCCATTTTGAAGTTTGGAACGTCGCCACAAAATGCTGGAGCAACTCAGCGGGCCAGGCAGCATCTCTGGAGAGAAGGAATGGGTGATGTTTCGGGTCGAGACCCTTCTCCAGACTGAAGTTTGGAAGATCTGACTGCTGAGCTTCTGAATCCTCCTTTTCAAGAGAGAGTTAGATATAGCTCTTAGGGCTAACGGGATCAAGGGATATGGGGGAGAAAGGAACAGGGTACTGATTTTGGATGATCATACTGAATGGTGGTGCTGGCTCGAAGGACTGAATGGCCTACTCCTGCACCTATTTTCTATGTTTCTATGGATTTCCTTGCAATTCAATTTTTAATATCACTTGGTTAAGTTTGAACAGTGTCTATGTAAACCTCAGACACCGGAACTGTGGCATGCATATTCCGAGCTAGGCGTTGAACTGTGGCGATACAACCCTTAAATACTAAAGGCGATCAATCCTTGAGGCCATTAGGGCATCATAGTGACGCAGCAGGTAGATCACATCCCAAAGACGTGCGGATTTGTAGGTTAAATACCCCTCTGCGAATTGCCCCAAATGTGTAGGGAATGGGTGAGAAAGTGCCCTGCCAAATTCCGATTTGGAATTCCGATTTTTTTCCTCAATATTCCGAAAAAAAATTGGAATTCGGAATTGGGATGAAGCGTGCATGCGACCCATAGGAGACAGAGAGAGCGCACCGCGCCTGGCCGCTTATGTGTAGTCAGCACGCAGCCGCAGATGACCGCCCCGCCACGTTTCGTCACTTGCCCCCCCCCCCCCGCATCACTGTTACGAAGAAACTGCAGATGGGAGAATGGAGGGTTAACCAAAATGTCTGTGTCTCGGATGGCTTTGCGCGTCACGTCCCGCCCTCCCAGTGACCTAGACGTCACGGGTTTCCTCTGGGTGCAGAACTGCTGGGCATTCCTCCTACATCTCAAGGATATTTCCCCACATCCCAAATCCATAATGACATGGTCCCATCCAAAGGGTTTGGAGGTTAATTGGCCCTCTGCAAATTGCCCTTAATGTGGATGAGAAAGTGGGATAACATAGAACTAGTGTGAACGGGTGATCGATAGCCAACATGGTGGGCCGAAGGGCCTGTTTCCATGCTGTATCTCTAAACTCAACTAAATTGAGTACATTTCCTTCAATAACTCCTTTGACAATGCTAATTTCTCCCTCCAATCCACATCTAATGACAACTTACTGCGATTATGCTCTTTAATATCTTGACACCAGGAAATACTTTGCTTATTAAGTAAGTAAGTAATCACATACAAGGAATTTGCCTTGGTGCTCCACCCACAAGTAATAACATGACATACAGTGACAGTTACAAATGACTCCGAAAACACGAAACATTAATAATAATAATACATTAATGATAAAACACCATTGATCAAGCATGTGAACCAACAAAATACCAGATCAAAGGGAGGCTACAGATTTTTGGCTGTTGAGTAGAGCAACTACACGTGGATAAAAACTGTTTTTATGTCTGGCTGTGGCAGCTTTGACAGTCCGGAGTCGCCTTCCAGAGGGAAGTGATTCAATACACTTTGAAGAGTTTTTTTACCATGATGTATCCCATCTGAGGAGTGGCTCAGTACATCAGTGGGATGTCCTCAAAGAAGGGACACGCTTCAGAGGTCTTTACAAGTGTGTGACCCCCAGTTGTGGCACGGTGGCGCAGCGGTAGAGTTGCTGCCTCACAGCGCCAGAGACCCAGGTTCAATCCTGACGACGGGTGCTGTCTGTACGCAGTTTTTCTCCGGGTGCTCCAGATTCCTCCCACACTCCAAAGACGTACAGGTTTGTAGATTAACTGGCTTCTGTAAAATTGTAAATTGTCCCTACTGTGTGTAGGGTAGTGCTAGTGCACCAGGCGATCGCTGGTTGGCGCTGACTCGGTGGGCCGAAGGGCCTTATTGTCCACACTAAATCTCTAAAGTCTAAAAGTCAAAAATGTGGACTTTCTCTCGTCAGATAACACCAGGGAGTAAAGCAGACTCTGCCAAGCTATGTGTCGGGGATATAATCTTGGACATAGATGGAGAAAACACTGATGGAATGACCCACTTGGACGCTCAGAACAAGATCAAGGGATGTGGAGATGAACTGACTTTCCTAATTGGCAGGTAAATTTCAGCATCATTGTATGAATAACATACTTCCTCTCCTGCCGAATGACGAGTAATCCGAGAGGCAGGAATCGATGAAAGCCAGTTCTGGCCACCAAGCATGCCTCAATCAATACTCACCTCCCCGGAGGGGTGAGATCAAGTCCCACTCCAGAGATTTTACTGTGTGCAATTTTGGGCCCCATATCTGAGGAAGGATGTGCTGGCTCTGGAGAGGGTCCAGAGGAGGTTTACAAGAATGATCCCAGGAATGAGTAGGTTAACCTATGATGAGCGTTTGTCGGCACTGGGCCTGTACTAGCTGGAGTTTAGAAGAATGAAGGTGACCTCATTGAAGCGTACAGAATAGTGTAAGGCTCGGATAGATAGAGTGGATGTGGCGAGGATGTTTCCACTAATGGGAGAGTCTAGGAACAGAGGTCATAGCCTCAGAATTAAAGGATGTTCTTTTAGGAAGGAGGTGAGGAGAAATGTCTTTAGTCAGAGGGCGGTGAATCTGTGGAATTCTTTGCCACAGAAGGCTGTGGATGCAAAGTCAGTGGATATTTTTAAGGCAGAGATAGATCGATTCTTGACTAGTACGGGTGTCAGGGGTTGTGGGGAGAAGTCAGGAGAATGGGGTTAGGAGGAAGAGATAGATCAGCCATGATTGAATGGCGGAGTGGACTTGAAGGGCCAAAGGATGCAATTGTTCTCATTTACTCGGATAACACCCGAGAAAAATATCATATGTTTAGTTCAGGTTCAGGAACAGGTTCGTTCCTACAGTCGGAGGGTTATTAAACACTCCATCTCCAAATGGGCTCTTATCTATATAGACTTGGGGACATTGGTTTTGTCTTTTTGCACTATTATTGTGTGTTCGTTTGATTTTATGTGTATGTATGTAAGTGTGTGTGTGTGTGTATATATGTATAGATATGTATAGAGATATAGATACACACTAGACTAAGTGGGACCCGTTGGGGGTCTCCAGAGATGCTGCCTGTCCGGCTGAGTTACTCCGGCTTTTTGTGTCTACATATCTCCGTGGATTGTCACCTTGTCGTGGTGGAGAACCTTGTGTGGTCATGAGATCCTGAGAGCGATGTCGTCTGGAGCTATGCTCCTGGTAGGGCCACCCATGGTGGTAAGGTCGAGGGGGAGGACTCTGACAAAGAGCAATCCAACCAAGACCTCAACGGGCGGAGGACGATGGCTGACCTTAGTGGAGCGTCACAACGGCTGGGAAGGCGGATGAAGGCTGCAGCAGAAAAGGGTCTCCGGTCGTCTTGGACCATGCCACTGGATCCTGACCCAGATCTGTCAAGGACCGTGGGGTGGCTGTCTGTGCATCTCCCCATGTTAAACAAAGTCATGCACAGGCGTCCTCCAACCCTGGAGACACCCATGGTCAGCCATGTCCGAGGGTGGGCCTAAGAAGAAGATCGCAGACTGTAGGCTTGATATCAGGAATGGGGTTGAGTCAAACTCCAGAGAGTGATATGGATAACAACCACCAGTGCTGGAGCAAAAGGATGGCTCCACACCAAGGCCATTGGCAACCGGGAGAGGACTGAAAGTGACTGGAGGTGGGATGAGGCTATGGAAGCACTCACAGTGAAGTTTGGGAACTTGAAGACTGGAAAGCTTTGGGACATTATAGAGGCTCAGAGTCGCACAGTGTGGAAAACAGGCCCTTCAGCCCAACATGCCCACTCCAACCAACATGCTCCATCTACACTAGTCCCACCTGCCTGCATTTGGCCTATATCCCTCTACACCTGTACTATCCATGTACCTGTCCAAATTGTTTCTTAAACGTTGCGATAGTACCTGCCTCAACTACCTCCTCTGGCAGCTGGTTCCATACACCCACCATTCTTTGTGTGAAAAAAGTTACCCCTCGGGTTCCATTTAAATCTTTCCCCCCTCACCTTAAACCTATGTCCTCTGGTTCGTGATTCCAAGGTTATCTACTGGTTGGTTGTATATCTGGAAGGTTCATCGCCGTGACCTCTTGCGCTTCCTCTACTTCCTGTTTGTAACAACTGATAACACTTGCGGAAACACGAAGCGTGAAATAGCAGAGGGCAGGCTGTCAGGTCAAGGCGCTGTTCTTAATTGGTAGCGTTCCTTCCATGTAGACGCTCGAGATACAGTGTGGGAACGGGTCCTCCGGCCCACCGAGTCCGGACTGACCGGAGAACACCCCGCGCGCTCGCACCATCCTACACACTAGGGACAATTCGCAATTTCCAAGAAGCTAATTAACCTACAAACCTGCACGTCCTTGGAGTGTGGGAGGAAACCGGAGCACCATAGAAAACCCACTTGTTTGTGGGGAGAACATACAAACTCTGTACAGTCAGCACCCGTAGTCAGGATCAAACCCGGGTCTCCGACGCTGTGAGGCAGCAACTCTACCGCTGCGCCACCGTGCTGCCCACGTACCACTGTTCCATTTCCCTCTGGTTTTTTAATCCATTTCTCATCTGCAAGTGGCTGTGGATCCTCCGCCTCTACACAGCCTGCCAGTGGATGCAGATAACACCCGCCTAAAGCAGAATAGACCAACGCTAACCCTGTTCAGATTGGATTATTTTCCCAATTAACTGAAACCTGTGTCTGGTTACTGATTATTCTGCCTCTAGTCATGCTCTCTGTTTACTTATGAAAGTATACATGATGTTATCTGATGAGAATGGTGTCAAGGTCTGCAGTCTGCCCACTTGCTATCGGTTTGGTTTGTTATTAACACGTGTTCTGAGACTCAATGAAAATCTGTTATCCAGGCAAATCTTACCATGGAAACAATGAATGAATGAACACTTTAATGTCACATGTGACAAGTCACAGAGAATTTCTTTGCTTCCATACACAAGGTATGCCAATAGTCGCTGGGTACCTCCTCTCCCTGGCAGCGGCGTCCTCACTTCCACGTCCTCGGCCATCGGTCGGCGCCATCATCGACCGCCGCGCCGACCTCTCCACTATCGCCGTTTGGTTCTCTCCGGACGCCTCCGTGGCCCCAGCCACGGGCTCCATCGACTCCGGCCTCGGCTTCGCAGTGGCCCTCCGGGAAGACGCAGATTCAGGAATCAGTCCGAGGAACGTTCCCGACCCAGCATGTCACCTATCCATGTTCTCCGCTTCGACAGCACAGAGTTGCTGCCTCACAGCGCCAGAGACCCGGGTTTGATCCTGACTACGGGTGCTGTCTGTACGGAGTTTGTCCGTTCACCCGGTGACCAGGTGGGTTTTCTCCGGGTGACCCGGTTTTGTCCCACACTCAAAAGACGTGAAAGTTTGGAGTTAAATCAGTTTCAGTATAATCGTAAATTGTCCCTAGTGTGAGTAGGATAGTGTTAGTGTGCGGGGATCGCTGGTCGGCGCGGACTCGGTGGGCCGAAGGGCCTGTTTCCGCACTGGAAACATCACCTATCCATCTCGACTGTATCGAAGGGCCTGTATCTCGACTGGAAACATCACCTATCCATGCTCTCCAGAGATGCTGCCTGACCCTCTGAGTTGCTCCAGCATTTTGTGTCTATAGAAGGAGATAGAGAGCTTAGTAATATGGTGTCAAGACATAAACCTCTTCCTCTCTTCAGCTGAGCAACGGAGCTGGTGATCGACTTCAGAACGTTGGTGTACTTCACGCCCCTCGTAGCATCAACAGTACTGAGGGGCAGATGGTTGGGAGATCCAAGTTCCTAGGCATAAATAATAACAATAATTGAGTATTGGGTATAGATGTCCGAAGGTCACGCAGTCGTTATATAAGGCATTGGTGAGGCCACAAATTGGTGAGGATTGTGTTCAGTTTTGGGCACCATGTTCTAGGAAAGATGTTGTCATGCTGGAAATGGTGTAGAGAAGATTTCCGAGGATGTTGGCAGGACTTGAGGGCCTGAGCTATAGCGAAAGGTTGAGCAGGCGAGGACATTATTCCTTGGAGCGCAGGATAAGGATAGAGGTGTACAAAATCATGAACGGAATAGAACGGGTAAAGGAGTCTCTTGCCCAGAGTAGGAGAATTAAGATGCAGAGGCTTTAGGCGGTCACGGTGGCACAGCGGTAGAGTTGCTGCCTTCCAGCGAATGCAGCGTCGGAGATCCGGGTTCGATCCCGACTACGGGTGCTGTCTGTACGGAGTTTGTACGTTCTCCCCGTGACCAGCGTGAGTTTTCTCCGAGATCTTTGGTTTCCTCCCACACTCCAAAGACGTGCAGGTTTGTAGGTTAATTGGCTTGGTAAATGTAAAAATTGTCCCTAGTGGGTGTAGGAGAGTGTTAGTGTGCGGGGATAGCTGGTCGGTGCGGACCTGGTGGGCCGAAGGGCCTGTATCCGCACTGTATCTCTAAAACTAAAAGGCCATGGGTTTAAGGTGAAGGGGGGAAGATTTAATAGGAACCTGAAGGGTAACTTTTTCACACAAAAGGTGGTGGGTGTTTGGAACGAGTTGCCGGAGGAGGTAGTTGAGGCAGGTACTATCACAATGCTTAAGAAACATGTAGATAGGCGCATGGATAGGGTAGGTTTAGAAACATAGAAACATAGAAAATAGGTGCAGGAGTAGGCCATTCGGCCCTTCGAGCCTGCACCGCCATTCAATATGATCATTGCTGATCATCCAACTCAGTATCCTGTACCTGCCTTCTCTCCATACCCCCTGATCCTTTTAGCCACAAGGGCCACATCTAACTCCCTCATAAATATAGCCAATGAACTGGCCTCAACTACTTTCTGTGCAGAGAATTCCACAGATTCACCACTCTGTGTGAATTTTTTCTCTCTCATCTCGGTCCTAAAAGACTTTCCCCTTATCCTTAAACTGTGACCCCTTGTTCTGGACTTCCCAAACAATCTTCCCGATGTTGGGGAAGGTTTAAAGGGATAGGGTAGGTTTAAAGGATAGGGGCCAAAAGCAGGGAGATGGGACCAGTGTAGATGGGACATGTTGGTGGGCGTGGACAGATTGGGCCGAAGGCTCTATGACTTACAATTTATCCTGGTCCAATTATATTGACAATATGGCCAGGAAAGCCCATTAATGCCTCTACTTCCTCATAAGATGAAGGAAATTTGGCACGAGTTTTACCAATTTCTGCAGGTGCACCATAGAAATCATCCTATGGGGATGCATCACAGCCTGGTGTGGCAACGTTAGCCTTTAGAGATTCAGCTTGGAACAGACTCTTTGGTCCATTGAGTGCCGATCGGCGATCCCTGTACACTCGCACTATCCTACGCACTAGGGACAATTTACACTTTTTACCAAAGCCAATTAACCTACAAACCTGCACGTCTTTGGAGTGTGGGGGGAAACCCGAGCACTTGGAGAAAACCCACGCAGTTCACGGGGAGAACGTGCAAACTCCGTACAGACAGTGCCCGTGGTACTTTGGTATTATGCTCAATGGTCAATAGTGCTTTTTGTCACATGTGCAATGCACAGGGAAATTCTGTTTCTGACTTTCAGTGAAGTAAAGTCATACCTAAACACAATCCCCGAAGTGTGCGGAAATAGTCCACTAAGACTGCATGCAAAAATCCCCAGGTTTTGGCACCATTTTCAAAGTCCAGTCTGCGCTCTAGGTCTTATGGAGTGTAGCCCGATCCAGGCGAGCCCCAGGCTTCTGCAGGGCCTCCAGCCATCGCCTTGTTCAATGGTTCAGTGGTTTAATGGTTTATTTGTCACCTTTACTTTTGCATATTTTACACATGCGGGCGCCGCCAATTATGCCGCCATTATTCAGCGTCCAAAGTTTGGTCAGCATGCGAGCACGATGTACTGGAGCACTTCCCGCCTCCTCTCCTGGCCCGGCTGTCTCCGTGTCCCGGGGGCACCTCCTGCAGCTGACCTTGAAGGCGCTGGAGGCATTACCCCGGTCCACCTTCCTGCCGGCCCCTTGCTCCTCGTGCCGACGTCTCCAGCGGCTCCCTCCCGGTCCAGCGGTCCGACGAATCTTCGGGTCTCGGTTGTTCAGCAAAGCAACATCCCTCTCCTCGTCTGTCATAAGGTCTTAAGTGATAGGAGCAGAATCAGACCATTTGGCCCATCAGTTCTACACCATTCAATCATGGCTGATCTATCTCTCCCTCGTAACCCCATTCTCCTGCCTTCTCCCCATAACCCCTGATACCCATACTAATCAAGAATCTATCCATCTCTGCCTTAAAAATATTCACTGACTTTGACTTGGCCTCCACAGCCGTCTGTGGCAAAGAATTCCACAGATTCACCACCCTCGGACTAAATAAATTCCTCCTCATCTCTTTCCTAAAGGAAAGTCCTTTTATTCTGAGGTTATGACCTCTGGTCCTAGACTCTCCCACTAGTGGAAACCTCCTCTCCACATCCACTCTATCCAAGCCTTTCACTATTGGGTAAGTTTCAATGAGGTTCCCTCTCATTCTCCAGCGAGTACAGGCCCAGTGCCATCAAACGCTCCTGTTCTCCTTAGAGTCCCGGGGGTCCTTCCCACAGCCGACTTGCGGATGCGGAAGGAAGGCAAGACCCCTGGTTCACTCTCCTACCACCCCTTGCCCCTCAGCTCCCCCCTCTCTGGTCTCTGGTCTTCGGGGGACGAGCAGAGAACCGGCTCTGTGGCTTCCCCCGACAGGCCCGCTTGGATAGCAGGCAACACAAATGTTTTCCACTGCATCTCGGCACACAATGAGGATCCTGCACCTTCTCCTGAGCGCGTCTGTAATCCGAATGGCATGCAAAAAATCTGATGCCAAACTATGCCCAAGTCTGTGAGAAGATGCATGTCCTATTGTTGGTGATCGTTCTGGGTAAAGCAGTGTTGTCAATGTATCCCAGGCACGCTCCGGGGAACAGGCTAACAATAGAGATGACCATATACAGGCACGTCCTGCATTATTGATCCATCTTTCCCAGCCTGTTCCCATTTAAGGGATTTCTTTTCTGATGACCCAGTGTACAGATGCAATTTGTTAACCTGCACTAACTCAAGGTTAATTAATTTAGTTTAGAGATACAGCACGTAAACAGGCCCAACGCCTGCTTCCACACTGTATTTCTAAACTAAACTAAACTCCAAGAGTCACAAGGTGGGTTCACAGTATCTTTGCTGTTCCTCAGAATTGACTTGACAGTGTCCCTGGCACATATATGTGAAATCATCGTCCAAAAATACCCAACCTGGTGTGTTAATGAGCGCTTCCCCTTGTGCTAAAGCTGAGGAACATGACTAGAACAGACCACACACTTTCCCTTCTCTACAGTCACTTCCCTTTGCAGAAACTTCATACATTCGTAGGACATTCGGCCCATCTGAATCGACTTGTGTAAAATGACGCCTAATGTGTAGGGAGTGGATGTGAAGGTGGGAAAACATAGAACTAGTGTAAAAATGGGTAATCGCTGGTCGGCGTGGCACGGTGGGCCGAAGGGCCTGTTTCCATGCTGGAACTCTGAACGAAACTCTACCGTTATACAGTATAATAAAGATGAACTGTAGATGCTTGCTGATGCCAAAAATGGTGGAGCAACTCAGGCAGCATCTCTGGAGAAAAAGGATAGGTGACATTACGGGTCGGGACCCTTCTTCAAACACAAGTTACTCCAGCATTTTGTGTCTTTCTACTGTCATGTAGATGGACTTGGGACTTTGTGTAATGATTACACCATTATGATTACACCATCTATTAACTGGTTATCTTTTAGCGTAGATTTGGGGAAGGACGATCACAAAACATGATCACAAGCGGAAGGTGTAGTATGACAGAGGTCAAGATTATTGACCTTAACATAGAACGCAAGGTTCTCTTTCATACATTCATGAGTCCTAGGAGCCGAATTAGGCCATTCGGCCCATCATGTCGAATCTGCCATTCAATCATGGCTGATCTATCATTCCCTCTCAATCCCATTCCCCTACCTCCGTTCAATAACCCCATAAGAAACTTGGTGAAGATTACTCGAATAGTGAGAGGCCTGGATAGAGTGGATGTGGAGAAGATTTATCCACGAGTGGGAGAGTCTAGGACCAGAGGGCACAGCTCCAGAATAAAAGGATGTACTTTTAGAAAGGAGATGAGGAATTTCCTTAGTCAGAGGGTGGTGTGTCTGTGGAATTCTTTGCCACAGAAGGCTGTGGAGGCCAAGTCAATGGATATTTTTAAGGCAAAGCTAGATCGATTCTGGACTAGTAGGGGCGTCAGGGGCGTCAGGGGTCATGCCGCGAAGGCGGGAGAATGGGGTTGAGAGGGAAAGATAGATCAGCCAGCATTAATTGGTGGAGCAGACTTGATGGGCCGAATGGCCTAGTTCTGCACCTAGAACATGAATTTATGAAAGAAAACCTTGTGTTCTACGTCGAGGGATGCTCCAAGGTCCTCTTCTTGTACAGTTATCGTCACCTTTGTCCACAACAAGACAGTCACTGAAATTGAGTTTCATGTAATCATATAACCATATAACATATAACAATTACAGCACGGAGACAGGCCCTCTAGGCCCTTCCAGTCCGTGCCGACCAATCATGTTTTGTAATTTTTCCTTCCCCAAAATTACGTTAACAAAAAGATAACCAGTTAACCATAATGTTGAACCAAGTCCCCAGTCCATCTATAGACCATAGATAGACACAAAATGCTGGAGTAATTTGGGTCTGAAGAAGGGCCCCGACCCGAAACGTTGCCTATCCATTTTCTCCAGAGATGCTGCCATGATCCACTGAGTTGCTCCGGCATTTTTGGTATAAATAAGCATCCGTTGTTCATTTTTATTGCATGACAGTCGAGTTTAGTTTAGAGTTCCAGCGTGGAAACGGGGATTATGGCCCACCATGTCCGCGCCGGCCATCCATCAGCCATTTTAACCCTAGTTCCATGTCATCCCACTTTCTCATCCGCTCCCTACACTCGAGGGGAAATTTACAGAGGTCAATTAACCTACGAACCCGCATGCCTTTTGGGATGTGGGAGGAAACCGGAGCACCTGGAGGAAACCCACCTGGTCACTGGGAGAACGTGCAAACTCCACCCAGACAGCACCCGAGGTCAGGATCGAACCCGGGTTTCTGGCGCTGTGGGACAGCGGCTCTACCAACTGCACCCCACCGTGCCGCCCTCTAGACTGCACATGACTGCAGAGTACTGCACATTATGCGGTTTGCATGTTCTCCCTGTGACTGTCTGGGTTTCCTCCCTCATACAGAGGTCAATAGGGTTGGGAGATTTAATTGGTTTCTGTTTTGTTCCTGTGTGTCCACTTCCTCTCTCATGTATCATAGACAGGAATAATATTTCCCTGGGACCAGTCAATTTGAAAGATCGTCGAGGTCCCATTGAAGGGGAATTAACTGAGTGATATGTCAGGCAAGAGGCATGTATATAAACATGAGTGGGATGTAAGTCTTGTCCCTATAGCCCGTTCGGGATGAGTTGGATAGCAATGTTGGTTGAGGGATAAAACCACCTTCTCTACACTATAAGGATTGGGAATTATCCCCTTTGGGATACTGGGGGAGTCTATTCAGCCCTCTGTGATGCTGGCAACTCTTTAGGAAGAGCAGTCCAAGTAGATCTATGTACCTCTCCTATTAATCCCTGGTAAATCCCAATCCATTTGGGAAATTTTGCTTGTATTCCATGGATCTTGGACTCCATGCTCCCTGAAAGTTGCAAGCAGATAGAGGGGTGAAGAAGGCGTAAGGTATGTTTGGCTTTGTCGGTATGTGAGGGAAGGAACTACAGATGCTGGTTTAATTCGAAGTAGATCACAAAATGCTGGAGTAACTCAGCGGGACAGGCAGCATCTCTGGAGAGAAGGAATGGGAGACGTTTCTGGTCGAGTCCCTTCTTCAGACTGAAGACTTATTTTTGCCTGAAGAAGGGCCTCGACCCGAATCGTCACCCATTCCTTCGCTCCAGAAATGCTGCCTGTCTCGCTGAGTTACTCCAGCATTTTGTGATCTATCGTGCCTTTATCGGACTGGGCATGGAGTATAAGAGTCAGATAGTCTAGTTGCAATCTTACAGCTGTAGGAAGGAACTGCAGATGCTGGTTTATACCAAAGATAGACACAAACTGCTGGATTAACTCAGTGGGGTCAGGCAGCATCTCTAGAGTAAAAGGATGGGATCCTTTAGTTTTAGTGTAGAGGTAATGTGCAGAAACAGGCCCTTCGGCCCACTGAGTCGGTGCCAACTAGCGATCCCCACACACTAACTCAATCCTACACACACTACGGACAAAAATTATAATTTTACCAAACAAATTAGCCTAGAAATCTGCATGTCTTTTGGGTGTGGGAGGAAACCGGAGCACCCGGAGGAAAATCCACGCAGGTCACGGGGAGAACGTGCAAACTCCTTACGGACAGCACCCATAGTCGGGGTCGAACCCGGGTCTCTGGCGCTGTAAGGCAGCAACACTACCGCTGCGCCACCCACCTTTCTTCAGACCCAAGTCAGACTCAAGACTCAAGTCAGTCTGAAGAAGGGTGCCGACC